>JALHLI010000067.1:27500-32500 GCA_023349425.1 Anthopleura sola | reverse complement strand
TTTGATCACCGCGTAGCAAGTTGGACATACGCTACATGGTGCTGTTTGGCAGGAATATGCAATTATTGAGATATTTATAGAGAGGAATAGGGAAAATATCTTCTAGGATAATTGTCAAGTTTAGATGTTAAAAATTGAGTGAAAGTAATATGTCATTTTATTTTCAGACCTGAAATGAAGTCTTTGTTGATTTTGTGTCAGTTCTTTCTTCCGCTTACTTACTTCCTTCTTTCCTTCCTTCCTCTCTTCCTTTCTTTCTCTCTTTCTTTCTTTCTTTCTTTCGTTCTTTCTAATTGAAGTAATGGAAGTAACTGAATAACAAAACGAGACAAATTAATAACTTCTCAATGATCTGAATTTGAACGATCTTTCCTGGGGGACAAAATGTATTAAACCTGAATGTATATTACTTGATATCAACAAACATTTCTCATGGTCGTCCTTGTAGTTTTTCTTAAACTTTAAAATATAAAACAAAATCAAAAATCAAAAAATATTTTGCATGTAACCGACGTCGAAAAGGAAAAAGAAATGTTTGCAACGTCACGTACTGATAATAAGAACGCTTGCAAACGATAAAAGTTTATATGTATTCGAATTAGATCCAAACAATTTTGTTTTATTGTAAAAATAGGCAAATTTTTGAAAGTTAAATTATAAAACTTTCAAACCCACCTGACAAATGGACTTCACAAAATGCCAAAATTTAAAGTCAGTTATTGCAACTGACCAATTCTTTCATATTGTCTTTATTAATACAATACCTTGGTCTCACAAAAGTATGCTCACGAACTTTTTTTTTGTATATTCGAAGAAAACAAACATTTTTTTAATCAATAAAACGGTACGCCCGACGTGAATTCTTGGAGAACCTGCTGAAACCATATGTAAACTTTTAGCTATAGTGCAAACGGCTGCAAGATGTTTCCAGAGACAAGTCAATAATGTCTGCGCTGCGCGTATATGTGATATGCTATAGTATACCAACTACTAGGTGTTTTATACGATGGCAATACTTTTAGGGAATAAGAATAAGACAAACAAATTGTTTTAAATTACTAAAGGATCGAGGTCTTTCATTTTGAAGGAGTTTCCAGCTCTTTTATTAAGAGGAGTTTACAGTCAGTATTAATGTTCACTTTTTCTGCCTCTTAACTAATATATTTCTAGGCACTCCCAGTTTTTGATGAATAAGACTACCCTGCAGCTGTCTACGGGTGGTCTGACAATTTATTTATTGAGAAAGCTTGCAATGGCCTTATAAATTACAAGAGCGCATCCAAGGGAAGGGTGCAGGGGTATCGCACACCACTGGGATGAATACCTACCCCTATTTTAAAGACAACCACTACGAAATAATGTCATCTTTCTTTGTATCTAAGGGGCGGGTGCAGCCCTCTCTAAAAATGCCCTTACTTTGTCTTTTTTTCGTTTGTATGTTCTTTTCTGTATCCCTCCCTGAACAAAATCCTTGATCCACCCCTGAATAAGCGAGCTGGGCAGATATTATTACTGAGTTTTCCGAAACCTTCTCCAGTAATGTGTATGGAACACAAAGTCTAACTTTCAAAATCAATAATAAACATGACTGTACAGTAATAATTATTTTAAAGCCATAGTTTCGTGTAAAGCAAAAATGTCGATAATTTAATCAGGAAGTCTAAGGCATATCTATGAATATTTATTAATTAATTAATATCATGATTACCTCGGGATCCATTGTTTCCAGAGGGATGTTTAAGGTCTAACATCCCCCTGCATGAATAGTGATGAGGGATATTTAGTCTAAATATCCCTCATGAATATAATCATGAGGGATATTTAGACTAAATATCCCTCATGAATATAATCATGAGGGATATTTAGACTAAATATCCCTCATGAATATAATCATGAGGGATATTTAGTCTAAATATCCCTCATCACTATCCATGAGGCATGGTCCCTCATTTGACAATCACCGGGACCATGGCTGGGTAGCATCGACCCAATCGAAACTTTTGCGCAATGACTCTGGACTACACACTATTGAACACCCCAGCACTTGTGGGATCCATTGAATAATCTTTGCGCATACGTTGACTAGCCGAGAATTTTTCTTACTATTTGTGACGTAATCAAGACGGTTTCAAAACACTTCATTAATACCGCTCTAGGCCAACCAAAGTGGATTAGAATAAAGCACCACGAATGAATGAATGCTGGTTCAATTCGCCATTGTCGCATTTAACAAAGGCGAATTCCCTTAAGTATGCCGCATATCAACAGCTTTGTAAAACTTTGTAATTTATGCATCGTACGAAAGCTAACATATTTCCTAAGAGCAGTTTTATTCCTTGGTAATCATAATATTACAAACTAATAGCATGAAATTTCGGGTGATTAGTGATTAAATGTCCCCTCAAGCCTCGGGAGGTTTAGTTAAAGTCCCTCCGCCTTCGGCGTCGGGACTTCAACAAAACCTCCCTCGGCTTTCGGGGACATTTAATCACTAATCACCCTCAAGTCATGCTATTACTTATAATAATGATAACATAGCCGCTATTGGTCATCAAGATTATCGGGTGTGGGAGAGCAGCTATAAATTACTTTCTGAAACCTCAAGGTTGATCATCGTGCAAGTTGTGTACGAGCACAAACCTACTGCACCAACAATATCTTATACAACACCAAGTCATCAAAGTCATTAGTCGTGGGAGAACAGCTAGTTCTAGACAAGAACTTTTGAAACGTTCACGTTGAGTTAACCATTGAACAACTTGTTGACCTACTGGAAAAAGAAGGACAACTATCTTTGAACACTATCGTCTTTTCAATAGGAAGAGTCTACGTTCTATTTCCTCGACTCATTTTCAAAAAAGCTCCTGGATGTGAGGAGTCTTCGATATTTTTTATTACTATATCCTGAAGATAAGAGGTTTTTACAATGAATGTGAACAATTCAACACATGCTCTTGGATCTTGGATACCACCAATTTCAGTTGATACTGAACTAGCCTTGTATTCTATTCTACTTGTCTGGTCTCTCCTTGGTAACATACTCGTCATTGCTGTCGTGTATTGCAATCAAAACTTAAGAACAAATATGAACTACTTGATTGTCAATATGGCTGTATCAGACTTGCTCGTTCCCTTGATAGCAATGCCAAGGCTTATTTCAGGTCTGATAGTACGGCCTAGAGCCGAGTGGTTAGTAGACGGTCCCTTTGGCGATGCTCTCTGTAAACTGGTTCCTTTTCTCTCTCATATATCACCATTTGTATCATCTATCAGCCTGGCCATCGTTGCCTTGCAAAGATTTAACGCTGTTGTTTATCCAACTCGAAGACCGATTTTAACTCTTAAAAAAAGATGGATTGTGATCTCTTTTCCTTGGATCGTAGCCATGGCTCTCTTCTCTCAATACTTTTACACTGTTCGTCTGTCAAATGAAAGGGGCTACACGATGTGCATCCGCTCATGGTCACCAGCATTTGACCCTTATACAGCTCAAATAATATTTATGACTTTCATTTCAATAATTGGCATTGTTATTCCTTTCATCGCAGTCATACTCTTGTATAGCATTATGCTTTATAAACTACGTAAAAGCCTGAAGAATGTTATGCCATTGATTGAAAGAGAAATGATTCGTTCACGACAGCGAAGAAACAGACGAATATTCTGCATGTCAGTAACTATAATCGTATTGTTTATCATCTGTTGGTGTCCTTTCGGTGCCTTACAGTGGATGTCGCTGCTTAACCATCCTTTAATGTGGTCAATGGATTACGACATACTTTACAATTTGTGGTTTGCGTTTTTCTTCATGTGGTACTCTCTAGCGGCGATCAATCCCTGTATCTATTTTGTGTTTCTGAGGGACTTTAGACAAGGACTAAAAAGAATCTTTGCTCTAGGATGAACATCAACACTAGACGCACCAGAACACCAGGTGGAGATAGTAGCCAGGACACAACAACATGTACACAATCTCACATCAATACCACTTCAGTTGAGGATGAACATCAACACAAGACAACCAAGAACACCAGGAGGAGATAGTTACCAGAACCCAACAACATGCACACAATCTCAGGTCAATACCACTTAAGTTGAGGATGAACATCAACACTAAGCATACCAGATCCTTTAGAAGACAAGAGAAGACCAGAGAAGAGAAGAGAAAACCAGAGAAGAGAAGAGAAGACAAGACAAGAGAAGAGAAGACTAGAGAAGACAATGGAAGAAAAGAGAAGAGAAGACAAGAGAAGACAAGAGAAGAGAAGACAAGAGAAGACAAGAGAAGACAAGAGAAGACAAGAGAAGACAAGAGAAGACAAGAGAAGACAAGAGAAGAGAAAAGAAAACAAGACAAGATTCACGTTTGAGTGAATAAAGACTTTTACCATGAGCTACTTCATATATGAGAAGTAAAACGTGTTACAGTAGACAGGGCCAGAATGAATTACAGTTATCTATATATATCAATGTGGAACAAGATGTTCTAGATGATTAACTGCAAGTTTTAGTACAAGGTAGCAAGGAATTGTATTGATATGGTAGAAGTGAAAGCTGGAGCTAGTTGTTGGTATTGCTTTCACCCAGAAGTATGGTGGTATTGTGGGAAAGAAGTCGGGAAGGAAGCCAAAACAAACTTCAGAAAAGAGCCACATATGGATTAACGAGGATATTTCTAGAAACGGAGATACTTTACCAAGCTTAGTAAAATGCAGAATACAGAATCATAGCATTTATTATATACAATGAATTTACAGCTGACTTTGCAGACATCAGAAATAACCACAGGAAAGAATTAATCCGAAAAATGTGAAGTTTAAGGAAAACTTCATCAAGAGTATTTACAATTATCTCTCTAGAGAATTATCAGATACTCTGCAATACCCTTAAAAACTAAATAGTGTTGGTTGAGCTTTAGCTTTCTTATTTCAGTATTTGAATTGTACTATATTTCGACTAGCGAGTACTAGTCTTCATCATGTAAAATGGATGATTTACAT
>JALHLI010000067.1:0-25000 GCA_023349425.1 Anthopleura sola | reverse complement strand
ATAGGGAAAATATCTTTTAGGATAATTGTCAAGTTTAGATGTTAAAAATTGAGAGAAAGTAATATGTCATTTTATTTTCAGACCTTAAATGAAATCTTTGTTGATTTTGTGTCAGTTCTTTCTTCCGCTTACTTACTTCCTTCTTTCCTTCCTTCCTTCTTTCCTTTTTTCCTTTTTTTCTTTCTTTCTTTCTTTCTTTCTTTCTTCCTTTCTTTCTTTCTTTTTTCTTTCTTTCTTTCAAAGCAACGAAATAACAAAAGCATGGCGGCCATATTAGCTGACATAACAAACGGATAACTCCAAGTTAGCAGCTACGAAAACCAGCATTATGAAGAAAAATAATTGCAATTTCAGTTTCTCCTGATTAATTCTTATTCACTTCCGTGGCACAGTTGTATGTATTGACGGTTGTTCTATAATTCAATATAGCATGAGAAAGTTGACAAGACCTACCAACAGCTAATTGAAGTATTGCAAATAACTGAATAACAAAACGAGACAAATTAACTTTTCAATGATCTGAATTTGAACGATCTTTCCTGGGGGACAAAATGTATTAAACCTGAATGTATATAACTTGATATCAACAAACATTTGTAATGGTCGTCCTTGTAGTTTTTCTTAAACTTTAAAAAATGAAAAAAAATCAAATAAAAAAATATTTTGCATGTGACCGACGTCGAAAGAAAAAAGAAATGTCAGCAACGTAACGCACAAATAATGAACGCTTGCAAATGCTTGAAGTTTATATGTATTTGAATTTGATCAAAACAACTTCGTTTTATTGTAAAAATAGGCAAATTTTTGAAAGTTGAATTACTTCCAAACCCACCTGAAAAATGGACTTCACAAAATGCCAAAATTTAAAGTCAGTTATTGCAACTGACAAATTCTTTCGTATTGTCTGTCTAAACCGTACCTTAATTTGTCTCACAAAAGTATGCTCACGTATTTTTTTTTTTTTTTTGTATATTCGGAGAAAACAAACATTTTTTAAATCAGTACGCTCGACATGAATTCTTGGAGTACCTGCTGAAAGCATATGCCAAACTTTTAGCTATAGTGCCAACGTCTGCAAGATGTTTCCAAAGACAAGTCAATTATGTGTGAGCTGCGCGTATATAGTATACCAACTACTAGGTGCTTTATACGATGGCAATACTTTTAAAAAATAAGAATAAGACAAACAAATTGTTTTAAATTACTAAAGGATCGAGGTCTTTCATTTTGAAGGGATTTCCAGCTCTTTTATAAAGAGGAGTTTACAGTCAGTATTAATGTTCAATTTTTCTGCCTCTTAAATAATATATTTCTAGGCACTCCCAGTTTTTGGTGGTTAAGACTACCCTGCAGCTGTCTACGTATACGGTTGGTCTGACTGAGTCTTTATCTTTACTGAGTAAGCTTGCAATGGTATTATAAACTACAGAAGCGGATCCAGGGGAGGGGTGCAGGGGTATGACAATATATTTATTGAGAAAGCTTGCAATGGCCTTATAAATTACAGGAGCGCATCCAAGGGAGGGGTGCAGGGGTATCGCACACCACTGGGATGAATACCTACCCCTATTTTAAAGACAACCACTACGAAATAATGTTATCTTTCTTTGTATCTAAGGGGCGGGTGCAGCCCTCTCTAAAAATGCTCTTACTTTGTCTTTTTTTCGTTTGTATGTTTTTTGGTTCGAGCTGCTTTTTTTCGCGGGCAGGTGCCTCTACAACACTGCAGCCCTCCATGAACAAAATCCTTGATCCACCCCTGAATAAGCGAGCTGGGCAGATATTATTACTGAGTTTTCCGAAACCTTCTTATGTATTATGTATAGAACACAAAGTCTAACTTTCAAAATCAATAATAAACATGACTGTACAATAATAATTATTTTAAAGCCATAGTTTCGTGTAAAGCAAAAATGTCGATAATTTAATCAGGAAGTCTAAGGCATATCTATGAATATTTATTAATTAATTAATGATAACATAGCCGCTATTGGTCATCAAGATTATCTCAGGTGTGGGAGAGCAGCTATAAATTACTTTCTGAAACCTCAAGGTTGATCATCGTGCAAGTTGTGTACGAGCACAAACCTACTGCACCAACAATATCTTATACAACACCAAGTCATCAAAGTCATTAGTCGTGGGAGAACAGCTAGTTCTAGACAAGAACTTTTGAAACGTTCACGTTGAGTTAACCATTGAACAACTTGTTGACCTACTGGAAAAAGAAAGACAACTATCTTTGAACGCTATCGTCTTTTCAATAGGAAGAGTCTACGTTCTATTTCCTCGACTCATTTTCAAAAAAGCTCCTGGATGTGAGGAGTCTTCGATATTTTTTATTACTATATCCTGAAGATAAGAGGTTTTTACAATGAATGTGAACAATTCAACACATGCTCTTGGATCTTGGATACCACCAATTTCAGTTGATACTGAACTAGCCTTGTATTCTATTCTACTTGTCTGGTCTCTCCTTGGTAACATACTCGTCATTGCTGTCGTGTATTGCAATCAAAACTTAAGAACAAATATGAACTACTTGATTGTCAATATGGCTGTATCAGACTTGCTCGTTCCCTTGATAGCAATGCCATGGCAGATTTCAGGTCTGATAGTACGGCCTAGAGAGTGGCTAGTAGAAGGTCCCTTTGGCGATGCTCTCTGTAAACTGGTTCCTTTTCTCTCTCATATATCACCATTTGTATCATCTATCAGCCTGGTCATCGTTGCCTTGCAAAGATTTATCGCTGTTGTTTATCCAACTCGAAGACCGATTTTAACTCGTAAAAAAAGATGGATTGTGATCTCTTTTCCTTGGATCGTGGCCATGGCTCTCTTCTCTCAATACTTTTACACTTATCGTCTGTCAAATGAAAGGGGCTACACGATGTGCATCTACTCATGGTCACCAGCATTTGACCCTTATACAGCTCAAATAATATTTATGACTTTCATTTCAATAATTGGCATTGTTATTCCTTTCATCGCAGTCATACTCTTGTATAGCATTATGCTTTATAAACTACGTAAAAGCCTGAAGAATGTTATGCCATTGATTGAAAAAGAAACGATTCGTTCACGACAGCGAAGAAACAGACGAATATTCTGCATGTCAGTAACTATAATCGTATTGTTTATCATCTGTTGGTGTCCTTTCTTTGCCTTAGAGTGGATGTCGCTGCTTAACCATCCTTTAATATGGTCAATGGATTACGACATACTTTACAATTTGTGGTTTGCGTTTTTCTTCATGTGGTACTCTCTACCGGCGATCAATCCCTGTATCTATTTTGTGTTTCTGAGGGACTTTAGACAAGGACTAAAAAGAATCTTTGCTCTAGGATGAACATCAACACTAGACGCACCAGAACACCAGGTGGAGATAGTAGCCAGGACACAACAACATGTACACAATCTCACATCAATACCACTTCAGTTGAGGATGAACATCAACACAAGACAACCAAGAACACCAGGAGGACTGAGATAGTTACCAGAACCCAACAACATGCACACAATCTCAGATCAATACCACTTCAGTTGAGGATGAACATCAACACTAAGCATACCAGATCCTTTAGAAGAGAAGAGAAGACCAGAGAAGAGAAGAGAAGACCAGAGAAGAGAAGAGAAGAGAAGACAAGAGAAGAGAAGACTAGAGAAGACTAGAGAAGACAATGGAAGAAAAGAGAAGACAAGAGAAGACAAGAGAAGAGAAGACAAGAAAAGACAAGACCATAGAAGAGAAGAGAAGAGAAGAGAAGAGAAGAGAAGAGAAGAGAAGAGAAGAGAAGACAAGAGAAGACAAGAGAAGACAAGAGAAGACAAGAGAAGACAAGAGAAGAGAAGAGAAGAGAAGAGAAGACAAGAGAAGAGAAAAGAAAACAAGACAAGATTCACGTTTGAGTGAATAAAGACTTTTACCATGAGCTACTTCATATATGAGAAGTAAAACGTGTTACAGTAGACAGGGCCAGCATGAATTACAGTTATCTATATATATCAATGTAGAACAAGAGGTTCTAGATGATTAACTGCAAGTTTTAGTACAAGGTAGCAAAGAATTGTATTGATATGGTAGAAGTGAAAGCTGGAGCTAGTTGTTGGTATTGCTTTCACCCAGAAGTATGGCGGTATTGTGGGAAAGAAGTCGGGAAGGAAGCCAAAACAAACTTCAGAAAAGACACACATATGGATTAACGAGGATATTTCTAGAAACGGAGATACTTTACCAAGCTTAGTAAAATGCAGAATACAGAATCATTGCATTTGTTATATACAATGAATTTACAGCTGACTTTGCAGGCATCAGAAATAACCACAGGAAAGAATAATCTGAAAAATGTGAAGTTTAAGAAAAACTTCATGAAGAGTATTTACAATTATCTCTCTAGAGAATTATCAGATACTCTGCAATACCCTTAAAAACTAAATAGTGTTGGTTGAGCTTTAGCTTTCTTATTTCAGTATTTGAATTGTACTATATTTCGACTAGCGAGTACTAGTCTTCATCAGGTAAAATGGATGATTTACATCTGTGTATGCTGTACATATATGTAGCAAAAAAAAGGAGAAGAGGAAATGACTAAGTAGAAATGAGTAATATAGTGTGATAAAAATGTAACAAGTAGATAATAAAATGTGATAAACCATCAGCGACGGGAAAATGTGAGATGAATAGGATGTTTAATTTAGTAAGTTTCGTCGCCCTTATTAAGGCCGTTAGGTTCGAGGATGTTGGCTTTAGTGACGACATCTGCTCGTTATATAAGCAAATTGTAAATGGTATAATTTTAGAAGAACATGAGTTTTTTTTTCCAGTTTCTCGATTCGTTGTTTTTATACCTATGTACATATATATTCTCTTTGTTTGTCTATTTCGATCTTATTTAAGAAATTAGATGATCGATTCGGTTCTTGCTGATAGATGAGCTTTAACAAAAACAGAGGAGTTTATTCTTTATATTTTATCAGACTTCAAAACTAAACTGAGTTCGTCAGACATAATACATGCAGGGCTCTAGTTTGACATTGCATCAAAAGGTATTTTTAAAAATCTAAATAACCATTTGGCAAAAAAAATAGAATGAAGGAAAGAACAAGAAGAAAGAAAGAAAGAAAGAAAGAAAGAAAGAAAGAATGAAAAAATGAAGGAAGAAAGAAAAAACGAATGAAAGAAAGAATGAAAGAAAGAAAGTAGGAGAGAAAGAAAGAAAGAAACAAACAAACAAACAAACAAAGAAACAAAGAAAAAAAGGAAGGAAGGAAGAGAAAAGAATGAAAGAAAGAAAGGAAAAAAGAAAGAAAGAAAGTGAAAAAGGAGGGAAGGAAGAAAGAAAGAAAGAAAGAAAGAAAGAAAGAAAGAATAAAGAAAGAAAGGAAAAAGAAAGATAGAAAGAAAACCGAAAGATGAAGGGGAAAAATAACAGGGTAAAAGGAATAGAAGAAGAATACAGCTGGAGTTAACCTTTTAAAATAGCGGTTAGAATAATCTTCTTCAGAGGACGAGAGGAATAATTCCTATTTACTTCCGTGGCATAGTTGTATGTATTGACGGTTGTTCTATAAGTTAATATAGCATGAGAGAGCTAATTGAAGTAATGGAAATAATTGAATAACAAAACGAGACAAATTAACTTCTGAATGATCTGAAGTTGAACGATCTTTCCTGGGGGGACAAAATGTATTAAACATGAATGTATATAACTTGATATCAAGAAACATTTGTAATGGTCGTCCTTATAGTCTCAAACTCAAACTTTAAAATATAAAACAAAATCGAAAATCAAAAAATATTTTTCATGTGACCGACGTCAAAAAGGAAAAAGAAATGTTTCCAACGTCACGCACTGATAATAAGAACGCTTGCAAACGCTAAAAGTTTATATGTATTCGAATTTGATCAAAACAACTTCGTTTTATTGTAAAAATAGGCAAATTTTTGAAAGTTAAATTATGAAACTTTCAAACCCACCTGACAAGTGAACTTACTGTGGGAAAGAGGTCGGGAACTGAAGGAAACCAATTCATAAACTTGACAAAAGAGCCATATAAGGATCAATAAGGATAGTTTTGGAAATTAATATACTTTACCAAACCTAGTAAACAGAACATGGAATCATTGCATTTATGATATAGAAGTTACTCAATGTCTTTGCAGCTAACTTTGCAGCTACGAAGCACATAAGAAAATAACTACAGGAAACACACAGGAAAGAATTAGTCTGAAAAATGTGAAAGGAAACAAGAGGATTTACAATTTTCTCTCTAGAGAATAAACAGATACTCTCTCAAATCCATCAATAGTTATCAAGCTGTCGAAACATGTAAAATGAATCTACCAATAATCCTTGACGGTCTCAGCTTCGTAGCTTTTTTCGGCGGTGACTAGCTTTATTGAAATACGACAGGATGACTCGGGATCAATCGAAAATTCCAGAACTATAGAGGCTTTTACAGACTGCCTAAAAAGTAAATATTGATGTAAATTTACAACAATCCTATATTTTGTACGTCGGATCAGTACTGATCTTTGGTTGAATAGTATATAAAATCAAAGAAACAAAACACAAAAACAACGTAGGTAATCAAGTATTTGAATTGTACTATATTTCGACTAGCGAGTACTAGTCTTCATCAGGTAAAATGGATGATATACATGTGTGTATGCTGTACATATATGTAGCAAAAAAATAATAATAATAATGACGAAACAGAAATTTAGATGTATAGTGTGATAAAAATGTAACAAGTAGATAATATATGTTGTAAACCATGAGCGATAGGAAAATGTGAAATGAATAAAGGAATGATTAGTAATTTTCTTCGCGTTTATTAAGGCCTTTACGTTCTAGGGTGTTAGTTTAAGTCCTGAGATGTCATTGACCCCTGTCAGATATGTAAGTAGATTCTAATTGGTATGATTTAAGAAGAAAATGATTGGTTTTCTTTCGGTTTCTCGGTTCGTTGTTTCTAATGCTTATGCGTATGTAAGTATTCATTTAAGTTTTTTCTCTCATCTTTGGTCTTAAAAAAATTGGATGTTGGACTCGGCTAGTTCTCGCTGATAATTGAACTTTAAATCCCATATAAACATAGTCTATTCGTCATATTTTATCAGACTATGCTAAATTAGTCAGACATAATACATGCAGGGCTCTAGATATTTTGAAAATGATCAATTAGAAGTCGGCAAACATAAAAAGAAGAAGAAAAAACAACAAGAAAGAAAGAAAAAAGAAAGAAAGAAAGAAAAGAAAGAAATAAGAAAAAAAAAAAAGAAAGACCGAAGAAAATAAGGAAAGAAAGGAAGAAAGAATAGAAAGAAAAACTGACAAAGAAGAAAGGTAGAAAGAAAAAGAAAAGAAAAAAAAAAGAAAAAAAAAGAAAAGAATTAAAAGAAAGAATGAAAGAGTGAGGAGAAAAAAAGGAAGAAAGAAAAAAAGAAAAAAAAAAAGAAGAAAGAAATAAAGAGAAAAGGTAGAAACGAAAGAAAAAAAGACAGAAAAATAAATAAATTAAAGAATTAATTAAGAAAAGAAAGAAAGAAAGAGAAATGCATCTGGTGTCCGTCAGAAGCTGAGGCGACTCATTAAAGGGAATTAATGATGAACCTTGTCTCTCTTGAAACCTGCTAGTTTTCAAAATAAATTGTAATTGGTATAATTTAAAAAAAGAAAATGAGATGTTTTTCCGCCACTTTCTCGGTAGGTGGTTTTAATTACCTATGTAAAAATTCTCAATTTCTCTTCGCTGAAAGAACAAGTAAGAAGGAACAAGAAAGAAAAGTACCATAGGAAACAAACAAACAAACACATGATATTTTCTAAAGATATTTGAAAATTTCAAATTAAATGTCGGCAAAGAAGGAAAAAAAAAAAGAAAGAAAGAAGAAAAGAAAAAAAAAGAGAAAAAAAAAAAGAAAACAAAGAAAGAAAGAAAAGTGCAAGAATTAAAAAACAAGAAAGAAACCAACAAACAAAGAAACAAAAAAAGAAAGAAAAAAAAAACGAAACAAGGAAACAAAGAAACAAACAAGGAAAGGAAGAAAGATAGAAAGATATATAGATAGAAGAAAAGAAAGAAAAAAGAAAGGAAACAAAGAAAGAAACAAGGAAGAATGAAAGAAAGATAGATAGATCGATAGAAAAAAAGGAACAGGATGAATGGATAAAAAGCACAAAAATACAGCTGGAGTCAATGTTTTAATATATGCTAAGATGATGTACCTCAGAAGCTTAATCAAAAGTTTACAATGTAGTATGTTCAACTTTTAGGTTTCAGAATATAATTTATGACCGCTCTCCCATACCTGATAATCTTGATGATCAATAGCGGCTAAGTTGTCATTAATTAATCAATTAATATTCATAGATATGTGTTAGACTTCCTGATTAAATTAGCGACATTATTGTTTTACACGAAACTACGGCTTTCAAATATTCATTACTGTACAGTCATGTTTATTATTGATTTTGAAAGTTAGACTTTGTGTTCTATACATATTACATAAGAAGGTTTCGGAAAACTCAGTAATAATATCTACCCAGCTCGCTTATTCAGGGGTTGGTCAAGGATTTTGTTCAGGGAAGGCTGCAGCATTGTAAGAGCAGCAGCTGCCTGAGAACAAGCTGTCCCAAAGAAAAAACATACAAATGAAAAAAGACAAAGAAGGGGCATTTTTAGAGAGGGCTGCACCCGCCCCTTAAATTCAAAGAAAGATAACATTTCGTAGTGAATGTCTTCAAAATAGGAGAACAAATTCGTTCTAGTGGGGAAAGAAAGAAACAAACGTCGAAAGAAACAAAGAAAGAAAGAAAGAGAAATGTCTTCAAAATAGGAGAACAAATTCGTCCTAGTCGGGTGTGCACCCTATGCACCCTTCCCTTGGATTCACCCCTGTAACTTATAAGGCCATTGCAAACTTACTCAGTAAAGATATTGTCAGACCAAGTGTAGACAGCAGCAGCGCAGATTATTTACCAAATGGGGAGTACCTAACATGTACTAGTTAAGAGGCAGAAACAGTGGACATTAATGCTGCCAGTAAACTTCCATTTATTAAAAAACTCGAAACCCTCATTAAAGATAAAAGACCTCGCTTTTTTAGTAATTTTACAAACGGTTTTGTCTTATTCTTCTTTTCTAAAAGTATTGCCATCGTGTAATAGTTTTAGTATACAATTACATATCGTGTCCTTGGAAACATCTTGCAGACTTCGGCACTATGGATTAAAGTTTGCATATGTTTACGTTTAAGCAGGTTCACCAAGAACTCAAATCAAGCGTTTAAGTAATAAAATAAATGTTTGATATCTGTTAATAAACGACAAAAAAACTTCGTGGGTATACTTTTGACTGACTTTAAGTTTTGTCATTTTGCGAAGTCCATTTGTTAAATAGGTTTGAAAGTTCTATAATTTAATTTTCAAAACTTTGCCTAATTTTTTACGGAATAAGGAAGCCGTTTTGTTTAAATTTGAATAGATAAAAATATCTAGCATGTGCAGACGTTCAAAAAAATTGTGGGCGAACTTGTAGACATTTCTTTTTACGGTTTCCTTTTTAACGTCGGACACATGCAAACTATTTCTATTTTCAATTGATGTTGGGTTTTTTCATTTAAAGTTTAAGAAAAACTACAAGGACGACCATTCGAAATGTTTGTTGATATCAAGTAATATACATTCAGGTTTAATACATTTTGTCCCCCCAGGAAGGATCGTTCAAATTCAGATCATTGAGAAGTTAATTTGTCTCGTTTTGTTATTCAGTTATTTCCATTACTTCAACTAGGTACTTAAATGTTAGGTACTCCCAATTTGGTAAATAATCTGCCCTGCAGCTATCTATACGGTTGGTCTAACAATATCTTTACTGAGTAAGCTTGCAATGGCCTTATAAGTTACAGGGGTGGATCCAGGGGAGGGGTGCATGGGGTGCACACATCACTGGGACAAATTTGTTCCCTTATTTTAGAGAAATACAAAATAATGTTATCTTTTTTTAAATCTATAGGGTGCACCCCTCTCTAAAAATGCACTTACTTTATCTTTTTTCGTTTGTATATTTTTTGGTTTGGGCTGCTTTTTCGCGGGCAGGTGCCTCTACAACGCTGCATCCCTCCCTGAACAAAATCCTTGATCCACCCCTGAATAAGCGAGCTGGGCAGATATTATTACTGAGTTTTCCGAAACCTTCTCCAGTAATATGTATGGAACACAAAGTCTAACTTTCAAAATCAATAATAAACATGACTGTACTGTAATATTTATTTTAAAGCCGTATAGTTTCGTGTAAAGCAATAATGTCGATAATTTAACAAGACGCTGGTGGCAGCGTGCACTGGGTTACCTGAACCGGGTGGGACCAGGGGCAGGGGGTGGGCAGGGTCCTAGGATGTACTTGACCCACCCTGTATGGAAAAGGAGTCATCAATTATAAAATAAGCTGGACTGTAATTTGAGTAGTAGGGAAATGAGAGTTGACCAACAATGGATCTATTGTTCTTTCGGCGCCGGTCTAATTTTCGGGGGGAGGGGAGGGGTGGTTCAGGTCCAGCTATCACGAAAAGATGGATCGACGGCCCGTACAAAATTTCTGATCGAGATCAGGGGGTATTGGGACAGGGGGTGGGTGTTTTAAGACAAAATTGAAATTCCTTTGTTTGAGCAACCGGTGGTTTGAAGGATAAAGTTATGAATTTGTCATCTACAATGATGTGACGGCAAACGTACTCCGTAGAAGAGAAAGAGTCCAAAAGATGTTCTTGCCCGATGAAATTTATGTACTCTACGAAAAATTAAGAATAGAACGATTATTGTAATTATTTTATTATGGTCTTTTGTTTAAACAGCTGGTGATTTGAAGAAAGTCGTGTTTTGAATAAATTAAAGTCGATAAACCTTCGTTTTCGTTCTGGAAATTTCTGTTACACTGACAAATGTTTTATTACTTAAACAGTAAAGTGAACAATATCGTTTCACACGGAAAAATCTTTTGTTCCAGAGGGTTTATTCAAGATAATAACTACACAGACAAGTCTTGAAAACATGTTTTATTGTTCATCGTATACTGTGTAAACATATTGTCAAAGTAGGCTGGATACAGCAAACATGAACGGCGGTAAATGGTTTTGATTTGCATAGCTCATTCCAGTAAAAATCATCACGAACTAAAGCTTTTCCCACTTGAGTATTGACTTTGCGATCGCTCTCAACCGTCATAGCCACTTTTAAAAAAATGTTTCATACAAGCATAGGAGGAATATGAGAGTCTGAGGTATATTCTTCGTCTACCTCTTCAGGTTTTATAGTTATAACAAGAGGTTTTAACGTATTCGATTTTAAAGAAAGTGTATGCATTGAATCACAGTCTTTGCAACGATAAAACATTTGTTTTGTATTTTTGGCATTAATAGCAAATGCGTTTGAGCAAACGTCACAAACGACTAATTCGTTTTGAGGACTGTGATACGCTTCGTGCCAACAGCAATTCGGACATTGTGCCACTAATATCTTGGAAAACGATTTCGGTTCTTGACAAACGTGACACCCTCTTTCTTCTTCATCTTCTTCGTCCTCACTCTCCGATTCTGAGTCCTCTTGCTCCTTACTGTCATTGTCCCCTTGGGATTCCTCAGTTTCGTTGTTACTTTCAGTTTCACTATCACTAGCATCCGTATCATAGTCATCCTCTGGCTGCCTAGTAACCAGATCTGCCAAAAGCATTTTGTTACGAATACGATTCTTCTCCAAATCAAGCTCTGCCAATCCACTGGTAAAAGTTTTGAGCCCTCTTGGAGCCCTAACATCTGGGTTGTAAGGCAGTAAAGCATATTCAATCAACTCTTTCATGTTGGTTACTGGAATTCTCCGCTGATGATGAGTCATTTCTCCATGGGAATTCCAATACAAGATATCTTTCGATGCTACCATACTATGAAGTAGATCCTGTGCTTTTTGTCGCGGTATGCTTTTAGGAAGTTGTCGTACCATTCGATTGATCTCATTCTCATCCGATTTTGAAAACTGCTCCTCCTCATCAGAGGAATCTTCGCTCAGCTCGGGTTCTGTAGATTCGTCTTCTGAAACTCTTCTTCTCTTCATGATGACCGCTACCAGTGAAATGAAGGTCTTGGAGGTTTGGCCGTGCTCTTTATAGCAGAAAAAGACTGAGAGCGCTCATTAGAGGAGGTAAGACCTCTCCCACGAAGCCTTCACCTTTTTGGACCAGAATTTTTTTCTTGGTTTTGAATGGTACTGATGCATGAGCTAACGCTCTTATATTATCCTTGTGTGGCCTCAATCTTTCCTTTTGTCCTAGTGATATCGGAATTGTTCCTTGTAACAAATTATGACATACTTCACTCATTACATGAACTTGTTCGGGAGTGGCAGTTGCAAGTAGATTCTTCCTTTGAGGTTCAGGACAGTGGGCTAAAAGATGCAAATAGCCAAAATTATCACGAAGCAATTGACTCATGTTTACTCCACTAAAGATGCATTGAAATGAGCGTTCCAAAGTTATACTTATGTACTTATAGTCACGCTACTAACAGCCGGATACCATTGCTGTCGATAGCCAGGTAGCCCAGCTATTGATAGCCTAGCTATCGATAGCCAGATACTATAGCTATCGATAGCCAGATACCATTGCTATCGATAGCCAGATACCATTGCTATCGATAGCCAGATAGCCCAGCTATCGATAGCCAGATAGCCCAGCTATTGATAGCCTAGCTATCGATAGCCAGATACTATAGCTATCGATAGCCAGATAGCCCAGCTATTGATAGCGTAGCTATCGATAGCCAGATACCATGGCTATCGATAGCCAGATACCATGGCTATCGATAGCCAGATACCATGGCTATCGATAGCCAGATACCATGGCTATCGATAGCCAGATACCATGGCTATCGATAGCCAGATACCATAGCTATCGATAGCCAGATATCCTCGCTATCGATAGCCAGAAATCCCAGCTATCGATAGCCAGAATGCCAGATACCCTAGCTATCGATAGCCAGATAGCTTGATAGTCAAGCTATTGATAGCCTGTTGATAGCCTATTTATCGATAGCCAGATACCAAGATACCCTAGCTATTGATAGCCTAGCTATCGATAGCCAAATAGCTTGAAAGCCAAGCTATTGATAGCCGGATAGCTTCCTGATAGTCTAGCGTGATAGCCACGTTCTTATCAGTCTACTTAACTCATGCTTAAATAGGCTTGCAACCTCCCCCTTACTTTCATTACTGAGTAGACTCGAGATGGCTCGGACGTGTTCTTTATGTCAGAAATCAGTTCAAAATTTATCATCCCACTTGAGTAGGGTCCACAAAATGAATGGTCCAGAACGCACATTTTGGTTTCAGCAAGGGAAAATATTCAAAGACGGTAACCATCTTTCTCAAAACACTGCCTCTCAGATAGGAAGCAGTCAAACAGTTCAATGTGCTAGATTTCAACTGCTGCATCCATTTACTGCTTTAGTAGCTGGAATGACTGGATCTGGTAAAACGGTTTGGGTTCAGAATCTACTTAAGCACGCAACACAAGTTATAAGTCCGCCACCGCAGCGTATTGTATGGAGTTACTCACAATGGCAGCCAACTTACGACTACATGATGAAAACCATTCCCGGGATCGAGTTTGTGAAAGGCATACCCCATGATATTGGCGAAGATGGCTTCTTCGACCCTAGGATCAATAATGTGATTGTGATTGACGATCAAATGACAGAGACGTCCAACGATAAAAGAATCATGAATTTATTTACTAAGGGCTCTCATCATCGGAACCTCAGTGTCATTTTCCTGATGCAGAATCTCTACTTTCAAGGAAAAATCATGCGCACTCTGAGTCTAAATGCGGCATACCTTGTTCTATTCAAAAACCCAAGAGACAAGCTACAAATGATGACGCTGGGAAAACAAATGTATCCAGGCAAGTCAGAACAGTTCATTCAAAAGTACGAAGCGGCTGTACAACGACCTTATGGATATCTTTTCGTGGACCTTAAACCCAACACACCAGAAGAATGCAGACTTCGAACTAACGTTCTCCCCGATGATCAACCTGTTTCTAAGACGAACCCACCCACAACAATATCACAGTATGGTGGACAATCAGATGTCACGCAATCTATTGCTAACTATTTCGAACGTCAAAGCTATTTGCAACTACCTATATTAAAATCAATACAGAATTTAGAGGAGCAGATGACTAACATTCTAAGCGAACCCAATCTCCCCACAGAACTAAAAATCAAAGAATATTCGCAACTCTACAATCGATATCTCGATTTACAACAACAGATTCAAAGTGGTTCGCCCCACAGTTCAAGGCTAGGAACGGTGCAAACCCAACAAGCACCACCATCAGCTAGTCCCAGTCTTCCCACCAGTCTGAAATCTCCAGAAAATGTTTCTTCAACGAGTCTCACCAGTGATAGTGGTTATGTAACCCCCAAAACTAAAACGCCTTCTTTCCTACAACGACTAACATCGAAAATAAGAACTCCTACTCTTGAATTCAGCAGAGCGGGAGCTTCAGCTTCAACGGGGGTACCTTCTACACCATTAAGAACCATAACTAGTCTTGATCAACCCTCTTCTACCACCTCGTTCAGCACCCCCAAAACACAATTCCCACCACCTCCGCCTGATTTTCTACCCACTCCCCCTACAAGCAAAGAAAAACCCGTGAAGTGGATTAGCTATCAAGATTCAGACAAATATCATGATAAAATCTTAAAACCTGCGCGACGATCAGAACGATTGAGAGCGATCGCAAAGTCAATACCCAAGTGGGAAAAGCTTTAGTTCGTGATGATTTTTACTGGAATGAGCTATGCAAATCAAAACCATTTACCGCCGTTCATGTTTGCTGTATCCAGCCTACTTTGACAATATGTTTACACAGTATACGATGAACAATAAAACATGTTTTCAAGACTTGTCTGTGTAGTTATTATCTTGAATAAACCCTCTGGAACAAAAGATTTTTCCGTGTGAAACGATATTGTTCACTTTACTGTTTAAGTAATAAAACATTTGTCAGTGTAACAGAAATTTCCAGAACGTAAACGAAGGTTTATCGACTTTAATTTATTCAAAACACGACTTTCTTCAAATCGCCAGCTGTTTAAACAAAAGACCATAATAAAATAAATACAATAGTCATCATATTCTTAATTTTTCGTAGAGTACATAAATTTCATCGGGCAAGAACATCTTTTGGACTCTTTCTCTTCTACGGAGTATACGTTTACCGTCACATCATTGTAGATGACAAATTCATAACTTTATCCTTCAAACCACCTGTTGCTCAAACAAAGGAATTTCAATTTTGTCTTAAAACACCCACCCCCTGTCCCAATACCCGCTGATCTCGATCAGAAATTTTGTACGGGCCGTCGATCCATCTTTTCGTGATAGCTGGACCTGAACCACCCCTCCCCTCCCCCCGAAAATTAGACCGGCGCCGAAAGAACAATAGATCCATTGTTGGTCAACTCTCATTTCCCTACTACTAGTATATCCTAAAATAAAGATAAAAAGTTTTTTTTCTGAGAGAAGGCTTAATTTTAATATTCATTTTAATATCAATCAATGAAGTAAGTTTTAGCAGCTCATAAACGCTCCAGTATTTGGGCTTCCTGTGGTAAAATGCGCCCGGGATTCTGTGCCAACTAAATTTTCCCCTGAGACCACCCTTTTGAAAAATCCTGGATCCGCCCTTGTTTGTATATCATATTTTGTAAAGCGCAAAACTATATTTAACTTTGCATTGGTTTTGGTAATTAACAAACAAGTTCATTTGACAAGTTCCAGACTAGCTATAGAATATTTTACCTACTTTCATTGACTTTTTCAATTTGATCGAGTGCCGAGTCTTCAACACTGCTTTGGACTTCACGTGTATCGACCTCCTCTTTATTGTCTGTCAGAAATCAAATAACTAATTTTAGGTTGGCCTTACACGGTACTGGATGAATTTTGAACCGTTCAAAAAATTGTAGACTTAGGTGTTCCGTTTACCTTGAACTGTCCCATCCGGACAAAAAATTCATACGCCTAGCCGTAAAATTAAAGAGACTATTCCGTGTAAATGGTGTGTACTGATCAAATTTTTGAATGGTTAAAAAATCGTTCAATACCGTGTAAGACCCCCACAGCATATTTCTTGAAATACCAATATGAAATAATCAACAGAGTGTGCAGGAACGTACGTTTAGAATACCGTAAACCACAAAGTAGTTTTACTTTTTAATATGAAACATTATTCATGGAAGCTGTTCCTATTGTACAAATTGTAACAGTTTTAAACATTGTACACAAATTACAGGTGTAATTTGACTTCATGATGAAACAGGGTGCCCCTAGGGAGTCACTTCCTGAAAGTAGTTTAACGACGCAGAATTGCTGTTTAATATAACGATTTCAAGCTTCTCTGCATTTTCAGTTTTCTAGCACCGAGAAACTGCGTGTAAAATCATGGATAACAAATATGAAAACCATGAATAATTAAAATATATCAAAACTCTTATGTTCACAGACTGACTACTATATAAAACAGTTGTATTCAAAATTGACCAGTTTGAGTGGCGGCTCTTGAAACCTATAAATCTTATCCGTATTTAACTCAGAGGTTCGCCATGAAGAACTCAGTTCACTTCGTTCTTTAGGCGCGATGTAGCACGCGAGTAAAATTTGAATATCTTTAGAAGCAAAAAATGTGATAGTACAATTCTAGTCCTACAAAAGTCTAACACGGTCAAACTGTCCTCAAAGCGACGTTTTTGGTTAAAAGAGTTATATATAAATTTCATAAAAAGGCAGTTACTTCCTGTCTTAGTCAAGTAAGAATAATTGCATGTGCGAATGGTCAATTCATCTCTCCTCAAAAATAAGTCTTGTAAGTTTGTTCTTTCACTGAAACTAGCCTGTTTGAATACATTTTGGAATATAAACTAGACTGACTCACCTTGTACATCAGGAACAGCGGCACTGCTTGCTAACGCAACCAGCAAACACACCGTAAGTAAGACGAGATACGAGCCACTATCATCCATGGCTGCTACAGCTAGCAAACCTTGACTTTGACAGGAGTTTGGCAGTGAATGTTGCTATTTAAATACCCACGGGACAGAAGAATGTCATGCTTTGACGCGCTTTGGAAAGTTGCACTCAACAATGAGTAACGAACCTTGGCAACTCTTATTGTTTCGCAATTATTGTTCTTTGTGATACTTTCTTTCTTTCTTTACCAGTTTTAAATTCGCGAGTCTTTCGTTCCATTTATGTTACAATAAAAAAATTCGTAATAATTAAGAAATTCTATCTCTTGAGAATCGAAGATACTTTGGATGCAAATGTTGAATTGTTCTGATCTACAGTTTGGTATTTATTGTAAAGATTCTTCTATTCGCGCCAAGCGTCTCTTATGGACTCGGGGAGGGGGAGGATGGCTAGGATGTAGAATAGACATAACTAAGTTCTATTCTAAGCAGGCTATTTTACTGCGCAAACAGTATTTTGCTTCATACTATCGAAAATATGTTTATATTTTTCAAAGTGCAGAACTCAAAGAAAGTAGAAATGTTTACAAGTCTGTTTTCATGCCGATACGCTGTTAAAAAAATCAAATTATAATTAGCTTCGATGTCAGAGCCAATATTGTTCGGTAAAATATATGAGGCTTATATAGTTGAATATAAGGTTAAGTGCGCAATGAAGCACCAAAATAAAAAAACTCCTTTAAAAACCTTGCACAACAATAGAGTAGATTTAAACAATGTATTGAAAATATTTATAACTTCTTGCGATTTTGAGCCGCCAATTCGGGTTTATATTGGCAGCTAGTTGGGAGAAAATATATTCTTCGGCAAATAACGGCAAATCCAGGTAACCGGTGTACACACGAACTGACCAATCACCGCGCTTCGGATGCTTAGCCAAGCGGCCCCAGCTTCCGGTCTCTTCCAATACAAAAACACGCATTTCTACGAAAAAAGTACGTGATGTATAATTAAGAAATTAAAGCGAATCTTTGTCATAATCTCTTCATATACGATCCCATATTATTGAAGTCCTGCTAAAAGAAAGGAAAAATAAAATAAAAAAAGAAGTGACAAGAAAGGAAGAAAAAACAAACGAAATAAAGAAGAAAGAAAGGATGGAACTACGAATCTTTTAAGAACAGATAAAAAAAAGCAGCTACCATTTGGTAAAAAAAGAATTGTCTTGCGCTTAATCAAAAATTCTTAGTATCAAAATTATCACTTTCTATAGCCAATGTGCATGAGCTCGAATTTCTAGCACAAAGCATGATGGGAAACCGAGTCCTTACACTGTTTTAGCTCCTCTAAACATTCATCTGACAATTTTTCGTTCAACATTTTCTATGGAAATGTAAGTATTTCAACAGAGAAAAATAACTGGTTAATTTTTTTCTGATATTTCCTTTGATTTCCCTGTTTCGTTTTTGCAGGGCTCGGTTTCCCAGAGTGCTTTGTGAGCTTTGGTGCACATTGCCTATTGGATAAAAAGCTTGATTGACATGAGAACCATATCACGTGATAGCTTGGTATATAAAGCCGTTTGGCACGTGTGCTCTTCCTTTCTTTCCAAATTTTGGTGGCGTGTTGACATAGTAAGTTGAATGAAAATTTAAAATGTTATTTACGTTCTATGTTGGTCTAAAGGCTCGTAATTATGAACTGATTTTATCAGCTGAATAAATAGTTATTCTTGATAACTCGGTTCATCTTGAAGTACTAGTAGTTTAAAAATTTTGTGAAGAAAATTGTTTAAAACACGTTCACTTGGTGAAAGTGTGGGAGCTTCGAGCAGCGTTCCAAGCTTCCAAACCTATTTTGAATAGCCTAAAATATAAGATTCAAGCTCATTTTCTACAGAAATTAAAGACTTCTATATAATTTTTGAATATAAACATTTCATTTTGAAGATATTGAGGCTACAATAAAAGTTTTTAGAGAGAAAATTTGAGCTCTGTTCTGGGTCGCGTGCAAAGCTATAAGTCGAATTCCAGAACTTTCCAAAAACCTTTAAAATGTTCCTTGAACTGTTTATTAAAAAGCTAATTATAATAACAGAATAATACGATGATAGGAAATACATTTGAAATATGAAGTAAAAACGCGAAGACAAACAAGTTTTTTTTCTTTTTGTAATTCTAAGGAGCCAAAATACGTCGAGCAATTTCTTCATAACCTCACTCTTTCGACCTCGGTAGTTTTGGTAATTTTAGAATTTAATAAACTCTAGTTTGTGGAAATTTTGAATTTTAAAGTCGACGTCTTACGCGCGCCGTTACTTAATAATTATAATACTTGGCGTAAGTCTTTGCTTTGGCTAAGCAAAGTTTCACAAAATTCCAAAACAATCATGCACAATTCTAGGTTATTCATAAGTTATTTCATAAGATTTTGCAGTGTAAAAATATAAAATTTATATTTTTATTCTATTTTGA
Organism: Anthopleura sola; assembly: GCA_023349425.1. Classification (NCBI taxonomy): domain Eukaryota; kingdom Metazoa; phylum Cnidaria; class Anthozoa; order Actiniaria; family Actiniidae; genus Anthopleura; species Anthopleura sola. The sequence goes on along the minus strand of JALHLI010000067.1, from coordinate 5,497 downwards.
AACTGTTGTTGAAGTTGAAAATTTTTACATCACGTGCTTTCTGCTTGGCATGCAAAATATGGATTCAAATCAGTACTATTCTGTTAATTTAACTACATTCTTTTAGAATTTACACTGATTTACTTCAGCAATACCGCTTTTTTTGTCATGCAACAAGCAAACAAACAATAAAAATGATAAAATAATAACGAAAAAATTTCCCGCGAGATTCCAGTAGAGTAAATATTCGCAGAGTTTATACAACAGTGTAGGATAGAACACGAATTTTTCATTCAGGATTGATAAACTTTTCTTGACATGCACTTCAAACGCGCGCGAAGGTTCGAGAAAATTCGAAAGTGGTAAAGATTCCCGCGGGAATCCCGTAGTAAAAATATTTGTATATCATATGTAATATAAACAAAATCGTATTTACTTTCGTATTTTAACTCCTATTTCTATCTTTTCCAGGGCAACTTTATGACAGATGAAGATGACGAATTTAAGAAGACGAAAGAATGAAACCGTTAAAGTAATAATCCTATAAGAGTCTCAAACAAGTTTCAAAATTCCTTATTTTTTCAAATCAGTGGGGCGGTTTTTTATCTATTAATTCATTTATTTTCTACTTGTTTGAGAGCTCTTATGTATTAGATAGAAAACTGTTCCTAAATCGAATATGGAACGTTGAACATGTTATATTTGACTTGCAACAAATGGGGGAAATATTTTGGCAATTTAAAACAAAACAAAAAATTGCATTTGGTAATTCAACGTTGTCTTGTTGCAAGCCAACATTGTTGTGCATTTGTCTAAGTTAGGACTAGACTTAAGAGGGTTCCAGAAATACAAGTATGGACCCAGGGAAAGGGTTAGAAGAAGCTACCACTTTTACTAATCTTAAGTGGGGTTTATTAGTGTTTTTGACTGGTCAATCGGCCAGGGTCATGGGACCAATTAGGTTTAGCTTTTCATTAGGCTTCAAGATGATAACGGAAGATCAGCACACTGGAGCCACTGGATCTGGAACATTCTTCAACTACATCTCAATAGAGCATAAATTGTGTCTGTGGTCCTTGATTTAGATTGGAGATCTGCCATTGTATTGTGTGGGTGTGGTCAGCTAGTTTTTTTATACACACACAATAAAGCGCTTAAGTTAGTAAGCTCCGATGCCCGGTTAGGTTCTGGCCTCAACTGCTCGGTTTGACAGTCGGGGTTTGGTTTGGGTAACAGAACACCCTATAAATTTATGGTTCATAAAAAAAATTGACAATGGAAATTGATTAAAAATGTGAAAATTTGATTAAAAAAAAGTTGAAAATGAAAACTGATTTTACAAAAAAACAGCAACAACCAAAATCTATTTTATATTTTCATATTTACATATCTCTTGTTGGGACCCTGATTTTTATTTTTTTCCAATTTCAAACTTTAAATTTTGAAAAAATTGCATTATCAATAAATTGTTGAATCTTTACAACTTGGATTTGTACTTGGTCTTCCAAACCCCGACTACTCGTGTCAGATCACAATGGTAGTTCTCCAGATTAGTTCATTTCTTACCCTAAATGTCATGCGAGTCCAGTATCGATGGAAATCATCAATGTTTAATTGATGTTTTCTATTAGCCCTTTACATCCATGGCATTTAAAAACCTTGCTCTGCAGCTCTACCAAGAACAACCAAACTTGGTTGCAGCAAGACTACGTCAAGTCCACGATAGCTTTTTCTTTTCAGTGGTAGCTTCTTTATAGGCCGGTTCTAGATTAGTCAATTTTTGCATGTATTTTATGTTTTTGCTGTCTGTCATTAGTGCAGTTGCAGCAATATTATTGCTCTGCTTGATATTTTGTTTCATCGTTGCATGGTTGCAACAATGAACCAAAACGTTGAGTCCCGCAAATTGTACACTTTGACTTAACAAAGTGTTCAATTTTAACACGTTTTTCATGTGAAAAACGGCATTAGAAAATCTTCTTTCCAGGTATTCGAGGTTTTTTTCGGTTCGGTTTTTCTTTTCGGCTTGTCTGTTTTTTCCGTGTAAAACTAGGAATACATAAACTTGTTCGATTAGGTTTTCGTAAATCTTAATTAAGTTGATGGAATATATAATTATGTAAGTTGTTTGATATAATTTTGTGATATCTATTATCTAATAAAGTGAATAAAAAGTTGTGCATTAATTTTATTTATTTTATACAAGTCTTTAGTTTAAGAAAGAATAAAAAGTGGTCTGTGTATTTTATTTACTATTAGTAGAGATGGGATGGGTAAGGGTTTGGTCCAGAGACATTCCAACGCCGATAGAAGTAAGTGTTAGTGAGTGAGCAATTGCTTGACTTACTACTCTTAATGAACTGGTTGCACAGTTCGCTTACTTCTGTTGGGGTCTTATGGAATGTCTGTTCCCATAATTCGGACAGTCTTTTCTGGTTTAACTCCACACTCCATACTAACTTTTGTGCATTCGTTTTAGCTTTATTATTGTTTAAATTAGATATCTAAGTACTTTTAAGGTCTATTAACACTTATTGTTTTGCATAATTTTTTTTTTATTTACTATTGATAGAAATTTGTAAGGGTTGGGTCCAGGGACATTCCAACGCCGATAGAAGTAAGTGTTGGTGAGTGAGCAATTGCTTGACTTACTACTCTTAATGAGCTGGTTGCACAGTTCGCTTACTTCTGTTGGGGTCTTATGGAATGTCTGTTCCCGTTATTCGGACATATTTTTTTCTGATTACACCACACTCTGTACTAACTTTTGTGTGTTCTTTTTAGGTTTATTGTGGTTTAAATTAGATATCTAAGTACGTTTAAGGTCTGTTAAATACTTACTGTATTGTTGCGATTTATTTTATTTCATTTACTATTGATAGAAATTTGTAAGGGTTGGGTCCAGAGACATTCCAACGCCGATAGAAGTAAGTGTTGGTGAGTGGGCAATTGCTTGACTTACTACTCTTAATGGACTGGTTGCACAGTTCGCTTACTTCTGTTGGGGTCTTATGTAATGTCTGTTCCTGTAATTCGGACATTCTCTTCTGGTTTTACTCCAAACTCTGTACTAACTTTTGTGCCTTATATTTAGGTTTATTGCTGTTTAAATTAGATATCTAAGTACTTTTAAGGTCTGTTAACACTTCTTGTATTGTTGCGCAAAGCATGTTTGTGGTTGCGCCACCACCCTCGTAGTAGTAACTGGCCACGCATTATTTCATTTGAACTAACTTCAGTTTTTTTCTTTTCGTTCCAGAAAGCCATCGTACCCAAAAATGGAGAGATGCGCGTTTTACTTTGAATTACTTTCTGATATATACCTGATATAGCACTGACTCGAAAGAGTCAAGCAGGGACAGACAGAATCAACTTCATTGCATGCAACGTAACATCCGTCTTACAATTTGCCAATAAACTAATTGAATGCTCATTACACAAATAGGTTATGCAGTTTATTATATTCTGCACGTACCATGCAACACGTCATGGCTTGTATCCCTTGCTACCTCAGACTTGGTCATTCAGCTCTTATGTACTACAATATTTTTATATTTTTCAGATTACAACGCCGATTCATATTGCGGGGACTGTAAAGGGTTTAGTATACGTCGCATTTGAGTATTTCATGTATCTTAGATTTGCGCAGTATTAAATTCTATATATTTGTCTTTCAGAATGATAGCGCATGGACTGTAAAGGGTTGAGTATACGTCGCATTCGAGTATCTTATGTATTTTAGATTTGCGCAGTTTTAAAGTTATATTTTGCTATATTTCAAAGTGGATTTTTTTAAATCGAATTTCAAATAATTAATTATCTTTTTTGTGCACGTGCATTCTATTTTCTCATTTCAGATGAAGCTTCTGAAATACAAATCGTCTGGTCTCGCGGGCTAATGCATTGAAATACGTTTTTGTCCCAAAAAGGTACCATTTATGAATTAATCGAATTTTTTTTGTAAGTAAGTTCTTTTTTATTGATTGGTTTCTCCTTTTTAGCTGCAAGAGGGGAAAGCAGCCTGCGTCTTAAGGCTTCATGGAAGAATGTTCAAAGTGGGAAACTACAGTTTGCTTGCCAGTATAGTGGGTTTCGTGAAACAGGTATCTAACACACTATACCTATATACCCTAGTAGAGATTTAGTACCTTTTTGTAACTCGTAGAAATTAGTCTTAGAGATCAGCAATATACATATTTCTAGTTGCATTCTTACTGCCTGTTCTGCGCGAAAGACAATCAAAGTCAGCGTTCAGTTCAACTCTTTGTTGTCAACTTTGATATATTTGCATTTAGATGCACACCAAAAATCACTCGAATTAAACATTCGTTAATCATTGATGCCTTTGGAGATCTTCCAACCATCCTCTTTTCGTTCAATTAGATATATATATTACAGTCAAACTAGAGTACAAACACTAAAAGTGTGCAATACTTTGCACTATTTACCACTAAATAGTTTTGATTAAACAATAGAGAACAATAGAATTTGCATAATTTACCAGTATTTAGTGGTATTTATGTTGCACACTTTTAGTGTTTGTACTCTAAGAAAACCGTGAACACTTAAAATATGTCTGGAATGTTTATTTAGACCGTTGCTTGCAAAAAAGATGTTTCCCACCACCATGAAAAAAGATTGTATTGAATCCTTTTCTCGTGTATCAGTCTGTCTCGAATAGAAATATCTAATTATAATTTCACGAGAATAAAACTAAAATATGAAGTTTGAAACTTTTAAACGGGAAAATACTTTGCGTGACCACGCTGTGATCAAACACATAAACATTCCAGACATATTTTAGGTGTTCATGGTTTTCTTAGTTTGACTGTAATAGTCTCACTACTATTTCATGGCTTCATATGAAACCCCCCCTACTGAGACAGAGTTTTACGGATGCTTTTCTAGTATTACACACCCATTTCAGTACTATATATATCTACAATTGAAATTCATTTGTTTTTCAATTAAATTGCAGTACCCTGATGACTCAGACTGGCTGACCTTCATTGGAAAAACAGTGCATGCAGATGGAACATTCTATTTCAACTAATAAGATATGGAACGAACTACTCCAAGGAGCTCAAGATTATCCAAAACTTAGTAAGATTTGATTCCATTTAAGAAATTAGAGTGATGGCACTTAACCTTTGAAATAGATATTAGTCTAATACACCTTAGTAGTCTCTGATTCCATTGTTTTCTTTAGTGTGTACTATTAGATATGGGGTATTATATTAGTTTTTGTTTCGAGGGTTAAGTGTCATCACTCTAGTTTACTATAGAGAGAGTCACTCTATTTTTTTTCTATTTTCTCATCTGATTATCAGAATGAGTATCGAGAGTTTTACTTAATGGAATAAATGGAATCAATTCTGACCTACCTCATAGTTAAGAATGGAGATTGCAAGTTCATCCACCTCTCACTAATTCAATTTACATTTTGGTTTTTTACTTTGCGAATTTCTTTCATTTTTGATCAATCATTTTTAGATTTCGTGTTTTGACTTTAATTTTT
>JALHLI010000066.1:0-303757 GCA_023349425.1 Anthopleura sola | reverse complement strand
AAAACATTCAAGAAAATCTACTTTTTGAGCGAATTTCAAATCGCGAAAAAATTACCTAAAAATCCTGTCTGATGCTCATACATTGCTTATAAATGGCTTTGTAGGTGCTGGAACGAAAAGCTGAAGAAAAACCTGAATATCTCTGTCTGTACATAAGCTAGACGCCTTACATAAAAAGTTTTATCTGCTTTGGACCTCTGGTATCCTATCCAGGTAGAAAATTTGGTGATATCATGAACGCACAAGCAGAATACAAGCGTTTTTTGGTAACCAAAACGACCCTTGTCTGACATATTTCTTACAGAGCTCAACACAGGGAGACCTTACAGCGGGGTCAGTGAAAAATCCGACTTCCTTTTTTCGCACCTCAAAATTACTTGATCAAAATCAATATACTATCGAAAACATTCAAGAAAATCTACTTTTTGAGCGAATTTCAAATCGCGAAAAAATTACCTAAAAATCCTGTCTTATGCTCATACATTGCTTATAAATGGCTTTGTAGGTGCTGGAAGGAAAAGCTGAAGAAAAACCTGAATATCTCTCTCTGTACATAAGCTAGACGCCTTAGGTAAAAAGTTTTATCTGCTTTGGACCTCTGGTATCCTATCCAGGTAGAAAATTTGGTGATATCATGAACGCACAAGCAGAATACAAGCGTTTTCTGATAACCCACACGACCCTTGTCTGCCATATTTCTTACAGAGCTCAACACAGGGAGACCTAACAGGGGGTCAGTGAAAAATCAGACTTCCTTCTTTCGCACCTCAAAATTACTTGATCAAAATCAATATACTATCGAAAATATTCAAGAAAATCTACTTTTTGAGCGAATTTCAAATCGCGAAAAAATTACCTAAATATCCTGTGTGATGCTCATACATTGCTTATAAATGGCTTTGTAGGTGCTGGAAGGAAAAGCTGAAGAAAAACCTGAATATCTCTGTCTGTACATAAGCTAGATGCGTTAGGTAAAAGGGTTCATCCACTATGGACCTCTGGTACCCTATCCAGGTAGAAAATTTGATGATATCATGAACGCACAAGCAGAATACAAGCGTTTTCTGGTAACCAAAACCAACCTTGTCTCCCATATTTCTTACACAGCTCAACACAGGGAGACCTAACAGCGGGGTCAGTGAAAAATCAGACTTCCTTCTTTCGCACCTCAAAATTACTTGATCAAAATCAATATACTATAGAAAACATTCAAGAAAATCTACTTTTTGAGCGAATTTCAAATCAAGAAAAAATTACCTAAAAATCCTGTCTGATGCTCATACATTGCTTATAAATGGCTTTGTAGTTGCTGGAACGAAAAGCTGAAGAAAAACCTGAATATCTCTGTCTGTACATAAGCTAGACGCCCTAGGTAAAAAGTTTTATCTGCTTTGGACCTCTGGTATCCTATCCAGGTAGAAAATTTGGTGATATCTTGAACGCACAAGCAGAATACAAGCGTTTTCTGGTAACCAAAACGACCCTTGTCTGCCATATTTCTTACAGAGCTCAACACAGGGAGACCTTACAGCGGGGTCAGTGAAAAATCAGACTTCCTTCTTTCGCACCTCAAAATTACTTGATCAAAATCAATATACTATCGAAAACATTCAAGAAAATCTACTTTTTGAGCGAATTTCAAATTCCGAAAAAATTACCAAAAATTCCTGTCTGAAGCTCATACATTGCTTATAAATGGCTTTGTAGGTGCTGGAAGAAATAGCTGAAGAAAAACCTGAATATCTCTGTCGGTCTATAAGCTAGACGCCTTAGGTAAAAAGTTTCATCCACTTTGGACCTCTGGTATCCTATCCAGGTAGAAAATTTGGTGATATCATGAACGCACAAGCAGAATACAAGCGTTTTCTGATAACCCACACGACCCTTGTCTGCCATATTTCTTACAGAGCTCAACACAGGGAGACCTAACAGGGGGTCAGTGAAAAATCAGACTTCCTTCTTTCGCACCTCAAAATTACATGATCAAAATCAATATACTATCGAAAACATTCAAGAAAATCTACTTTTTGAGCGAATTTCAAATCGCGAAAAAATTACCTAAAAATCCTGTCTGATGCTTATACATTGCTTATAAATGGCTTTGTAGGTGCTGGAACAAAAAGCTGAAGAAAAACCTGAATATCTCTGTCTGTACATAAGCTAGACGCTTAAGGTAAAAAGTTTCATCCACTTTGGACCTCTGGTATCCTATCCAGGTAGAAAATTTGGTGATATTATGAACGCAAGCAGAATACAAGCGTTTTCTGGTAACCAAAGCCAACCTTGTCTCCCATATTTCTTACAGAGCTCAACACAGGGAGACCTAACAGCGGGGTCAGTGAAAAATCAGACTTCCTTCTCTCGCACCTCAAAATTACTTGATCAAAGTCAATATACTATCGAAAACATTCAAGAAAATCTACTTTTTGAGCGAATTTCAAATCGCGACAAAATTACCTAAAAATCCTGTCTGATGCTCATACATTGCTTATAAATGCTTTGTAGGTGCTGGAAGGAAAAGCTGAAGAAAAACCTGAATATCTCTGTCTGTACATAAGCTAGACGCCCTAGGTAAAAAGTTTTATCTGCTTTGGACCTCTGGTATCCTATCCAGGTAGAAAATTTGGTGATATCATGAACGCACAAGCAGAATACAAGCGTTTTCTGGTAACCAAAACGACCCTTGTCTGCCATATTTCTTACAGAGCTCAACACAGGGAGACCTTACAGCGGGGTCAGTGAAAAATCAGACTTCCTTCTTTCGCACCTCAAAATTACTTGATCAAAATCAATATAATATAGAAAACATTCAAGAAAATCTACTTTTTGAGCGAATTTCAAATCGCGAAAAAATTACCTAAGTATCCTGTGTGATGCTCATACATTGCTTATAAATGGCTTTGTAGGTGCTGGAAGGAAAAGCTGAAGAAAAACCTGAATATCTCTGTCTGTACATAAGCTAGATGCGTTAGGTAAAATGTTTTATCCACTTTGGACCTCTGGTATCCTATCGAGGTAGAAAATTTGGTGATATCATGAACGCACAAGCAGAATACAAGCGTTTTCTGGTAACCAAAACGACCCTTGTCTGCTATATTTCTTACAGAGCTCAACACAGGGAGACCTTACAGCGGGGTAAGTGAAAAATCCGACTTCCTTCTTTCGCACCTCAAAATTACTTGATCAAAATCAATATACTATCGAAAACATTCAAGAAAATCTACTTTTTGAGCGAATTACAAATTGCGAAAAAATTACCAAAAATTCCTGTCTGATGCTCATACATTGCTTATAAATGGCTTTGTAGGTGCTGGAAGAAATAGCTGAAGAAAAACCTGAATATCTCTGTCTGTCTATAAGCTAGACGCCTTAGGTAAAAAGTTTCATCCACTTTGGACCTCTGGTATCCTATCCAGGTAGAAAATTTGGTGATATCATGAACGCACAAGCAGAATACAAGCGTTTTCTGGTAACCAAAACGACCCTTGTCTGCCATATTTCTTACAGAGCTCAACACAGGGAGACCTAACAGGGGGTCAGTGAAAAATCAGACTTCCTTCTTTCGCACCTCAAAATTACTTGATCAAAATCAATATACTATCGAAAAAATTCAAGAAAATCTACTTTTTGAGCGAATTTCAAATCGCGAAAAAATTACCTAAAAATCCTGTCTGATGCTCATACATTGCTTATAAATGGCTTTGTAGGTGCTGGAACGAAAAGCTGAAGAAAAACCTGAATATCTCTGTCTGTACATAAGCTAGATGCGTTAGGTAAAAGGGTTCATCCACTATGGACCTCTGGTATCCTAACCAGGTAGAAAATTTGATGATATCATGAACGCACAAGCAGAATACAAGCGTTTTCTGGTAACCAAAACCAACCTTGTCTCCCATATTTCTTACACAGCTCAACACAGGGAGACCTAACAGCGGGGTCAGTGAAAAATGAGACTTCCTTCTTTCGCACCTCAAAATTACTTGATCAAAATCAATATACTATAGAAAACATTCAAGAAAATCTACTTTTTGAGCGAATTTCAAATCGCGAAAAAATTACCTAAAAATCCTGTCTGATGCTTATACATTGCTTATAAATGGCTTTGTAGGTGCTGGAACAAAAAGCTGAAGAAAAACCTGAATATCTCTGTCTGTACATAAGCTAGACGCCTTAGCTAAAACGTTTTATCTGCTTTGGACCTCTGGTATCCTATCCAGGTAGAAAATTTGGTGATATCATGAACGCACAAGCAGAATACAAGCGTTTTCCGGTAACCAAAACCAACCTTGTCTGCCATATTTCTTACAGAGCTCAACACAGGGAGACCTAACAGCGGGGTCAGTGAAAAATCAGACTTCCTTCTTTCGCACCTCAAAATTACTTGATCAAAATCAATATACTATCGAAAACATTCAAGAAAATCTACTTTTTGAGCGAATTTCAAATCGCGAAAAACTTACCTAAAAATCCTGTCTGATGCTCATACATTGCTCATAAATGGCTTTGTAGGTGCTGGAAGAAATAGCTGAAGAAAAACCTGAATATCTCTGTCTGTACATAAGCTAGACGCCTTAAGTAAAACGTTTCATCCACTTTGGACCTCTGGTATCCTATCGAGGTAGAAAATTTGGTGATATCATGAACGCACAAGCAGAATACAAGCGCTTTCTGATAACCCACACGACCCTTGTCTGCCATATTTCTTACAGAGCTCAACACAGGGAGACCTAACAGGGGGTCAGTGAAAAATCAGACTTCCTTCTTTCGCACCTCAAAATTACTTGATCAAAATCAATATACTATAGAAAACATTCAAGAAAATCTACTTTTTGAGCGAATTTCAAATCGCGAAAAAATTACCTAAAAATCCTGTCTGATGCTTATACATTGCTTATAAATGGCTTTGTAGGTGCTGGAACAAAAAGCTGAAGAAAAACCTGAATATCTCTGTCTGTACATAAGCTAGACGCCTTAGCTAAAAAGTTTTATCTGCTTTGGACCTCTGGTATCCTATCCAGGTAGAAAATTTGGTGATATCATGAACGCACAAGCAGAATACAAGCGTTTTCCGGTAACCAAAACCAACCTTGTCTGCCATATTTCTTACAGAGCTCAACACAGGGAGACCTAACAGCGGGGTCAGTGAAAAATCAGACTTCCTTCTTTCGCACCTCAAAATTACTTGATCAAAATCAATATACTATCGAAAACATTCAAGAAAATCTACTTTTTGAGCGAATTTCAAATCGCGAAAAACTTACCTAAAAATCCTGTCTGATGCTCATACATTGCTCATAAATGGCTTTGTAGGTGCTTGAAGGAAAAGCTGAAGAAAAACCTGAATATCTCTGTCTGTACATAAGCTAGACGCCTTAGCTAAAAAGTTTTATCTGCTTTGGACCTCTGGTATCCTATCCAGGTAGAAAATTTGGTGATATCATGAACGCACAAGCAGAATACAAGCGTTTTCTGGTAACCAAAGCGACCCTTCTCTGCTATATTTCTTACAGAGCTCAACACAGGGAGACCTTACAACGGGGTCAGTGAAAAATCCGACTTCCTTCTTTCGCACCTCAAAATTACTTGATCAAAATCAATATACTATCGAAAACATTCAAGAAAATCTACTTTTTGAGCGAATTTCAAATTGCTTAAAAATTACCAAAAATTTCTGTCTGATGCTCATACATTGCTTATAAATGGCCTTGTAGGTGCTGGAAGAAATAGCTGAAGAAAAAGCTGAATATCTCTGTCTGTACATAAGCTAGACGCCTTAGGTAAAACGTTTCATCCACTTTGGACCTCTGGTATCCTATCCAGGTAGAAAATTTGGTGATATCATGAACGCACAAGCAGAATACAAGCGCTTTCTGATAACCCACACGACCCTTGTCTGCCATATTTCTTACAGAGCTCAACACAGGGAGACCTAACAGGGGGTCAGTGAAAAATCAGACTTCCTTCTTTCGCACCTCAAAATTACTTGATCAAAATCAATATACTATCGAAAACATTCAAGAAAATCTACTTTTTGAGCGAATTTCAAATCCCGAAAAAATTACCAAAAATTCCTGTCTGATGCTCATACATTGCTTATAAATGGCTTTGTAGGTGCTGGAAGGAAAAGCTGAAGAAAAACCTGAATATCTCTCTCTGTACATAAGGTAGACGCCTTAAGTAAAAAGTTTCATCCACTTTGGACCTCTGGTATCCTATCGAGGTAGAAAATTTGGTGATATCATGAACGCACAAGCAGAATACAAGCGTTTTCTGATAACCCACACGACCCTTGTCTGCCATATTTCTTACAGACCTCAACACAGGGAGACCTAACAGGGGGTCAGTGAAAAATCCGACTTCCTTCTTTCGCACCTCAAAATTACTTGATCAAAATCAATATACTATAGAAAACATTCAAGAAAATCAACTTTTTGAGCGAATTTCAAATCGCGAAAAAATTACCTAAAAATCCTGTCTGATGCTCATACATTGCTTATAAATGGCTTTGTAGGTGCTGGAACGAAAAGCTGAAGAAAAACCTGAATATCTCTGTCTGTACATAAGCTAGACGCCTTAGGTAAAGAGTTTCATCCTTTTTGGACCTCTGGTATCCTATCCAGGTAGAAAATTTGGTGATATCATGAACGCACAAGCAGAATACAAGCGTTTTCCGGTAACCAAAACAAACCTTGTCTCCCATATTTCTTACAGAGCTCAACACAGGGAGACCTAACAGCGGGGTCAGTGAAAAATCAGACTTCCTTCTTTCGCACCTCAAAATTACTTGATCAAAATCAATATACTATCGAAAACATTCAAGAAAATCTACTTTTTGAGCGAATTTCAAATCGCGAAAAAATTACCTAAAAATCCTGTCTGATGCTCATACATTGCTTATAAATGGCTTTGTAGGTGCTGGAAGGAAAAGCTGAAGAAAAACCTGAATATCCCTGTCTGTACATAAGCTAGACGCCTTAGGTAAAAAGTTTTATCTGCTTTGGACCTCTGGTGTCCTATCCAGGTAGAAAATTTGGTGATATCATGAACGCACAAGCAGAATACAAGCGTTTTCTGATAACCCACACGACCCTTGTCTGCTATATTTCTTACAGAGCTCAACACAGGGAGACCTTACAGCGGGGTCAGTGAAAAATCCGACTTCCTTTTTTCGCACCTCAAAATTACTTGATCAAAATCAATATACTATCGAAAACATTCAAGAAAATCTACTTTTTGAGCGAACTTCAAATTGCTTAAAAATTACCTAAAATTCCCTTCTGATGCTCATACATTGCTTCTAAATGGCTTTGTAGGTGCTGGAAGAAATAGTTGAAGAAAAACCTGAATATCTCTGTCTGTACATAAGCTAGACGCCTTAGGTAAAAAGTTTCATCCACTTTGGACCTCTGGTATCCTATCCAGGTAGAAAATTTGGTGATATCATGAATGCACAAGCAGAATACAAGCGCTTTCTGATAACCCACACGACCCTTGTCTGCCATATTTCTTACACAGCTCAACACAGGGAGACCTAACAGGGGGTCAGTGAAAAATCAGACTTCCTTCTTTCGCACCTCAAAATTACTTGATCAAAATCAATATACTATCGAAAACATTCAAGAAAATCTTCTTTTTGAGCGAATTTCAAATCGCAAAAAAATTACCTAAAAATCCTGTCTGATGCTCATACATTGCTTATAAATGGCTTTGTAGGTGCTGGAAGGAAAAGCTGAAGAAAAACCTGAATATCTCTCTCTGTACATAAGCTAGACGCCTTAGGTAAAAAGTTTTATCCAATTTGGACCTCTGGTATCCTATCGAGGTAGAAAATTTGGTGATATCATGAACGCACAAGCAGAATACAAGCGTTTTCTGATAACCCACACGACCCTTGTCTCCCATATTTCTTACAGAGCTCAACACAGGGAGACCTAACAGGGGGTCATTGAAGAATCCGACTTCCTTCTTTCGCACCTCAAAATTACTTGATCAAAATCAATATACTATAGAAAACATTCAAGAAAATCTACTTTTTGAGCGAATTTCAAATCAAGAAAAAATTACCTAAAAATCCTGTCTGATGCTCATACATTGCTTATAAATGGCTTTGTAGGTGCTGGAAGGAAAAGCTGAAGAAAAACCTGAATATCTCTGTCTGTACATAAGCTAGATGCGTTAGGTAAAATGTTTTATCCACTTTGGACCTCTGGTATCCTATCGAGGTAGAAAATTTGGTGATATCATCAACGCACAAGCAGAATACAAGCGTTTTCTGGTAACCAAAACGACCCTTGTCTCCCATATTTCTTACAGAGCTCAACACAGGGAGACCTAACAGGGGGTCAGTGAAAAATCAGACTTCCTTCTTTCGCACCTCAAAATTACATGATCAAAATCAATATACTATCGAAAACATTCAAGAAAATCTACTTTTTGAGCGAATTTCAAATTGCGAAAAAATTACCAAAAATTCCTGTCTGATGCTCATACATTGCTTATAAATGGCTTTGTAGGTGCTGGAAGAAATAGCTGAAGAAAAACCTGAATATCTCTGTCTGTACATAAGCTAGATGCGTTAGGTAAAATGTTTTATCCACTTTGGACCTCTGGTATCCTATCCAGGTAGAAAATTTGGTGATATCATGAACGCACAAGCAGAATACAAGCGTTTTCTGGTAACCAAAACGACCCTTGTCTCCCATATTTCTTACAGAGCTCAACACAGGGAGACCTAACAGGGGGTCAGTGAAAAATCAGACTTCCTTCTTTCGCACCTCAAAATTACATGATCAAAATCAATATACTATCGAAAAAATTCAAGAAAATCTACTTTTTGAGCGAATTTCAAATCGCGAAAAAATTACCTAAAAATCCTGTCTGATCCTTATACATTGCTTATAAATGGCTTTGTAGGTGCTGGAACAAAAAGCTGAAGAAAAACCTGAATATCTCTGTCTGTACATAAGCTAGACGCCTTAGGTAAAAAGTTTCATCCACTTTGGACCTCTGGTATCCTATCCAGGTAGAACATTTGGTGATATCATGAACGCACAAGCAGAATACAAGCGTTTTCTGGTAACCAAAACGACCCTTGTCTCCCATATTTCTTACAGAGCTCAACACAGGGAGACCTAACAGCGGGGTCAGTGAAAAATCAGACTTCCTTCTTTCGCACCTCAAAATTACTTGATCAAAATCAATATACTATCGAAAACATTCAAGAAAATCTACTTTTTGAGCGAATTTCAAATCGCGAAAAAATTACCTAAAAATCCTGTCTGATGCTTATACATTGCTTATAAATGGCTTTGTAGGTGCTGGAACGAAAAGCTGAAGAAAAACCTGAATATCTCTGTCTGTACATAAGCTAGACGCCTTAGGTAAAAAGTTTTATCTGCTTTGGACCTCTGTAATCCTATCCAGGTAGAAAATTTGGTGATATCATGAACGCACAAGCAGAATACAAGCGTTTTCTGGTAACCAAAACGACCCTTGTCTCCTATATTTCTTACAGAGCTCAACACAGGGAGACCTAACAGGGGGTCAGTGAAAAATCAGACTTCCTTCTTTCGCACCTCAAAATTACTTGATCAAAATCAATATACTATCGAAAACATTCAAGAAAATCTACTTTTTGAGCGAATTTCAAATTGCGAAAAAATTACCAAAAATTCCTGTCTGATGCTCATACATTGCTTATAAATGGCTTTGTAGGTGCTGGAAGAAATAGCTGAAGAAAATCCTGAATATCTCTGTCTGTACATAAGCTAGACGCCTTAGGTAAAAAGTTTCATCCACTTTGGACCTCTGGTATCCTATCCAGGTAGAAAATTTGGTGATATCATGAACGCACAAGCAGAATACAAGCGCTTTCTGATAACCCACACGACCATTGTCTGCCATATTTCTTACAGAGCTCAACACAGGGAGACCTAACAGCGGGTCAGTGAAAAATCAGACTTCCTTCTTTCGCACCTTAAAATTACTTGATCAAAATCAATATACTATCGGAAACATTCAAGAAAATCTACTTTTTGAGCGAATTTCAAATCGCGAAAAAATTACCTAAAAATCCTGTCTGATGCTCATACATTGCTTATAAATGGCTTTGTAGGTGCTGGAAGGAAAAGCTGAAGAAAAACCTGAATATCTCTGTCTGTACATAAGCTAGACGCCTTAGGTAAAAAGTTTCATCCACTATGGACCTCTGGTATCCTATTCAGGTAGAAAATTTGGTGATATCATGAACGCACAAGCAGAATACAAGCGTTTTCTTGTAACCAAAACGACCCTTTTCTGCTATATTTCTTACAGAGCTCAACATAGGGAGACCTAACAGGGGGTCAGTGAAAAATCAGACTTCCTTCTTTCGCACCTCAAAATTACTTGATCAAAATCAATATACTATCGAAAACATTCAAGGAAATCTACTTTTTGACCGAATTTCAAATTGCTTAAAATTACCAAAAATTCCTATCTGATGCTCATACATTGCTTATAAATGGCTTTGTAGGTGCTGGAAGGAAAAGCTGAAGAAAAACCTGAATATCTCTGTCTGTACATAGGCTAGACGCCTTAGGTAAAAAGTTTCATCCACTTTGGACCTCTGGTATCCTATCCAGGTAGAAAATTTGGTGATATCATGAACGCACAAGCAGAATACAAGCGTTTTCCGGTAAACAAAACCAACCTTGTCTCCCATATTTCTTACAGAGCTCAACACAGGGAGACCTAACCGCGGGGTCAGTGAAAAATCAGACTTCCTTCTTTCGCACCTCAAAATTACTTGATCAAAATCAATATACTATCGAAAACATTCAAGAAAATCTACTTTTTGAGCGAATTTCAAATCGCGAAAAAATTACCTAAAAATCCTGTCTGATGCTCATACATTGCTTATAAATGGCTTTGTAGGTGCTGGAAGGAAAAGCTGAAGAAAAACCTGAATATCTCTGTCTGTACATAAGCTAGACGCCTTAGGTAAAACGTTTTATCTGCTTTGGACCTCTGGTATCCTATCCAGGTAGAAAATTTGGTGATATCATGAACGCACAAGCAGAATACAAGCGTTTTCTGGTAACCAAAACGACCCTTGTCTGCTATATTTCTTACAGAGCTCAACACAGGGAGACCTAACAGGGGGTCAGTGAAAAATCAGACTTCCTTCTTTCGCACCTCAAAATTACTTGATCAAAATCAATATACTATCGAAAACATTCAAGAAAATCTACTTTATGAGCGAATTTCAAATTGCTTAGAAATTACCAAAAATTCCTGTCTGATGCTCATACATTGCTTATAAATGGCTTTGTAGGTGCTGGAAGAAATAGCTGAAGAAAAACCTGAATATCTCTGTCTGTACATAAGCTAGACGCCTTAGGTAAAAAGTTTCATCCACTTTGGACCTCTGGTATCCTATCCAGGTAGAAAATTTGGTGATATCATGAACGCACAAGCAGAATACAAGCGTTTTCTTGTAACCAAAACGACCCTTTTCTGCTATATTTCTTACAGAGCTCAACACAGGGAGACCTAACAGGGGGTCAGTGAAAAATCAGACTTCCTTCTTTCGCACCTCAAAATTACTTGATCAAAATCAATATACTATCGAAAACATTCAAGAAAATCTACTTTTTGAGCGAATTTCAAATTGCTTAAAATTACCAAAAATTCCTATCTGATGCTCATACATTGCTTATAAATGGCTTTGTAGGTGCTGGAAGGAAAAGCTGAAGAAAAACCTGAATATCTCTGTCTGTACATAGGCTAGACGCCTTAGGTAAAAAGTTTCATCCACTTTGGACCTCTGGTATCCTATCGAGGTAGAAAATTTGGTGATATCATGAACGCACAAGCAGAATACAAGCGTTTTCCGGTAAACAAAACCAACCTTGTCTCCCATATTTCTTACAGAGCTCAACACAGGGAGACCTAACCGCGGGGAAAGTGAAAAATCAGACTTCCTTCTTTCGCACCTCAAAATTACTTGATCAAAATCAATATACTATCGAAAACATTCAAGAAAATCTACTTTTTGAGCGAATTTCAAATCGCGAAAAAATTACCTAAAAATCCTGTCTGATGCTCATACATTGCTTATAAATGGCTTTGTAGGTGCTGGAAGGAAAAGCTGAAGAAAAACCTGAATATCCCTGTCTGTACATAAGCTAGACGCCTTAGGTAAAAAGTTTTATCTGCTTTGGACCTCTGGTGTCCTATCCAGGTAGAAAATTTGGTGATATCATGAACGCACAAGCAGAATACAAGCGTTTTCTGGTAACCAAAACGACCCTTGTCTGCTATATTTCTTACAGAGCTCAACACAGGGAGACCTTACAGCGGGGTCAGTGAAAAATCCGACTTCCTTTTTTCGCACCTCAAAATTACTTGATCAAAATCAATATACTATCGAAAACATTCAAGAAAATCTACTTTTTGAGCGAACTTCAAATTGCTTAAAAATTACCTAAAATTCCTGTCTGATGCTCATACATTGCTTCTAAATGGCTTTGTAGGTGCTGGAAGAAATAGCTGAAGAAAAACCTGAATATCTCTGTCTGTACATAAGCTAGACGCCTTAGGTAAAAAGTTTCATCCACTTTGGACCTCTGGTATCCTATCCAGGTAGAAAATTTGGTGATATCATGAATGCACAAGCAGAATACAAGCGCTTTCTGATAACCCACACGACCCTTGTCTCCCATATTTCTTACACAGCTCAACACAGGGAGACCTAACAGGGGGTCAGTGAAAAATCAGACTTCCTTCTTTCGCACCTCAAAATTACTTGATCAAAATCAATATACTATCGAAAACATTCAAGAAAATCTTCTTTTTGAGCGAATTTCAAATCGCAAAAAAATTACCTAAAAATCCTGTCTGATGCTCATACATTGCTTATAAATGGCTTTGTAGGTGCTGGAAGGAAAAGCTGAAGAAAAACATGAATATCTCTGTCTGTACATAAGCTAGATGCGTTAGGTAAAATGTTTTATCCACTTTGGACCTCTGGTATCCTATCCAGGTAGAGAATTTGGTGATATCATGAACGCACAAGCAGAATACAAGCGTTTTCTGGTAACCAAAAAGACCCTTGTCTCCCATATTTCTTACAGAGCTCAACACAGGGAGACCTAACAGGGGTTCAGTGAAAAATCGGACTTCCTTCTTTCGCACCTCAAAATTACTTGATCAAAATCAATATACTATCGAAAACATTCAACAAAATCTACTTTTTGAGCGAATTTCAAATTGCGAAAAAATTACCAAAAATTCCTGTCTGATGCTCATACATTGCTTATAAATGGCTTTGTAGGTGCTGGAAGGAAAAGCTGAAGAAAAACCTGAATATCTCTCTCTGTACATAAGCTAGACGCCTTAGGTAAAGAGTTTTATCCAATTTGGACCTCTGTTATCCTATCCAGGTAGAAAATTTGGTGATATCATGAACGCACAAGCAGAATACAAGCGTTTTCTGATAACCCACACGACCCTTGTCTGCCATATTTCTTACAGAGCTCAACACAGGGAGACCTAACAGGGGGTCATTGAAGAATCCGACTTCCTTCTTTCGCACCTCAAAATTACTTGATCAAAATCAATATACTATAGAAAACATTCAAGAAAATCTACTTTTTGAGCGAATTTCAAATCGCGAAAAAATTACCTAAAAATCCTGTCTGATGCTCATACATTGCTTATAAATGGCTTTGTAGGTGCTGGAAGGAAAAGCTGAAGAAAAACCTGAATATCTCTGTCTGTACATAAGCTAGATGCGTTAGGTAAAATGTTTTATCCACTTTGGACCTCTGGTATCCTATCCAGGTAGAAAATTTGGTGATATCATGAACGCACAAGCAGAATACAAGCGTTTTCTGGTAACCAAAACGACCCTTGTCTCCCATATTTCTTACAGAGCTCAACACAGGGAGACCTAACAGGAGGTCAGTGATAAATCAGACTTCCTTCTTTCGCACCTCAAAATTACATGATCAAAATCAATATACTATCGAAAACATTCAAGAAAATCTACTTTTTGAGCGAATTTCAAATTGCGAAAAAATTACCAAAAATTCCTGTCTGATGCTCATACATTGCTTATAAATGGCTTTGTAGGTGCTGGAAGAAATAGCTGAAGAAAAACCTGAATATCTCTGTCTGTACATAAGCTAGATGCGTTAGGTAAAATGTTTTATCCACTTTGGACCTCTGGTATCCTATCCAGGTAGAAAATTTGGTGATATCATGAACGCACAAGCAGAATACAAGCGTTTTCTGGTAACCAAAACGACCCTTGTCTCCCATATTTCTTACAGAGCTCAACACAGGGAGACCTAACAGGGGGTCAGTGAAAAATCAGACTTCCTTCTTTCGCACCTCAAAATTACATGATCAAAATCAATATACTATCGAAAAAATTCAAGAAAATCTACTTTTTGAGCGAATTTCAAATCGCGAAAAAATTACCTAAAAATCCTGTCTGATGCTTATACATTGCTTATAAATGGCTTTGTAGGTGCTGGAACAAAAAGCTGAAGAAAAACCTGAATATCTCTGTCTGTACATAAGCTAGACGCCTTAGGTAAAAAGTTTCATCCACTTTGGACCTCTGGTATCCTATCCAGGTAGAAAATTTGGTGATATCATGAACGCACAAGCAGAATACAAGCGTTTTCTTGTAACCAAAACGACCCTTTTCTGCTATATTTCTTACAGAGCTCAACACAGGGAGACCTAACAGGGGGTCAGTGAAAAATCAGACTTCCTTCTTTCGCACCTCAAAATTACTTGATCAAAATCAATATACTATCGAAAACATTCAAGAAAATCTACTTTTTGAGCGAATTTCAAATTGCTTAAAATTACCAAAAATTCCTATCTGATGCTCATACATTGCTTATAAATGGCTTTGTAGGTGCTGGAAGGAAAAGCTGAAGAAAAACCTGAATATCTCTGTCTGTACATAGGCTAGACGCCTTAGGTAAAAAGTTTCATCCACTTTGGACCTCTGGTATCCTATCCAGGTAGAAAATTTGGTGATATCATGAACGCACAAGCAGAATACAAGCGTTTTCTGGTAACCAAAACGACCCTTGTCTCCCATCTTTCTTACAGAGCTCAACACAGGGAGACCTTACAGCGGGGTCAGTGAAAAATCCGACTTCCTTTTTTCGCACCTCAAAATTACTTGATCAAAATCAATATACTATCGAAAACATTCAAGAAAATCTACTTTTTGAGCGAACTTCAAATTGCTTAAAAATTACCTAAAATTCCTGTCTGATGCTCATACATTGCTTCTAAATGGCTTTGTAGGTGCTGGAAGAAATAGTTGAAGAAAAACCTGAATATCTCTGTCTGTACATAAGCAAGACGCCTTAGGTAAAAAGTTTCATCCACTTTGGACCTCTGATATCCTATCCAGGTAGAAAATTTGGTGATATCATGAATGCACAAGCAGAATACAAGCGCTTTCTGATAACCCACACGACCCTTGTCTGCCATATTTCTTACACAGCTCAACACAGGGAGACCTAACAGGGGGTCAGTCAAAAATCAGACTTCCTTCTTTCGCACCTCAAAATTACTTGATCAAAATCAATATACTATCGAAAACATTCAAGAAAATCTTCTTTTTGAGCGAATTTCAAATCGCAAAAAAATTACCTAAAAATCCTGTCTGATGCTCATACATTGCTTATAAATGGCTTTGTAGGTGCTGGAAGGAAAAGCTGAAGAAAAACCTGAATATCTCTGTCTGTACATAAGCTAGATGCGTTAGGTAAAATGTTTTATCCACTTTGGACCTCTGGTATCCTATCCAGGTAGAGAATTTGGTGATATCATGAACGCACAAGCAGAATACAAGCGTTTTCTTGTAACCAAAACGACCCTTTTCTGCTATATTTCTTACAGAGCTCAACACAGGGAGACCTAACAGGGGGTCAGTGAAAAATCAGACTTCCTTCTTTCGCACCTCAAAATTACTTGATCAAAATCAATATACTATCGAAAACATTCAAGAAAATCTACTTTTTGAGCGAATTTCAAATTGCTTAAAATTACCAAAAATTCCTATCTGATGCTCATACATTGCTTATAAATGGCTTTGTAGGTGCTGGAAGGAAAAGCTGAAGAAAAACCTGAATATCTCTGTCTGTACATAGGCTAGACGCCTTAGGTAAAAAGTTTCATCCACTTTGGACCTCTGGTATCCTATCCAGGTAGAAAATTTGGTGATATCATGAACGCACAAGCAGAATACAAGCGTTTTCTGGTAACCAAAACGACCCTTGTCTCCCATCTTTCTTACAGAGCTCAACACAGGGAGACCTTACAGCGGGGTCAGTGAAAAATCCGGCTTCCTTTTTTCGCACCTCAAAATTACTTGATCAAAATCAATATACTATCGAAAACATTCAAGAAAATCTACTTTTTGAGCGAACTTCAAATTGCTTAAAAATTACCTAAAATTCCTGTCTGATGCTCATACATTGCTTCTAAATGGCTTTGTAGGTGCTGGAAGAAATAGTTGAAGAAAAACCTGAATATCTCTGTCTGTACATAAGCTAGACGCCTTAGGTAAAAAGTTTCATCCACTTTGGACCTCTGATATCCTATCCAGGTAGAAAATTTGGTGATATCATGAATGCACAAGCAGAATACAAGCGCTTTCTGATAACCCACACGACCCTTGTCTGCCATATTTCTTACACAGCTCAACACAGGGAGACCTAACAGGGGGTCAGTGAAAAATCAGACTTCCTTCTTTCGCACCTCAAAATTACTTGATCAAAATCAATATACTATCGAAAACATTCAAGAAAATCTTCTTTTTGAGCGAATTTCAAATCGCAAAAAAATTACCTAAAAATCCTGTCTGATGCTCATACATTGCTTATAAATGGCTTTGTAGGTGCTGGAAGGAAAAGCTGAAGAAAAACCTGAATATCTCTGTCTGTACATAAGCTAGATGCGTTAGGTAAAATGTTTTATCCACTTTGGACCTCTGGTATCCTATCCAGGTAGAGAATTTGGTGATATCATGAACGCACAAGCAGAATACAAGCGTTTTCTGGTAACCAAAAAGACCCTTGTCTCCCATATTTCTTACAGAGCTCAACACAGGGAGACCTAACAGGGGGTCAGTGAAAAATCGGACTTCCTTCTTTCGCACCTCAAAATTACTTGATCAAAATCAATATACTATCGAAAACATTCAACAAAATCTACTTTTTGAGCGAATTTCAAATTGCGAAAAAATTACCAAAAATTCCTGTCTGATGCTCATACATTGCTTATAAATGGCTTTGTAGGTGCTGGAAGGAAAAGCTGAAGAAAAACCTGAATATCTCTCTCTGTACATAAGCTAGACGCCTTAGGTAAAGAGTTTTATCCAATTTGGACCTCTGGTATCCTATCCAGGTAGAAAATTTGGTGATATCATGAACGCACAAGCAGAATACAAGCGTTTTCTGATAACCCACACGACCCTTGTCTGCCATATTTCTTACAGAGCTCAACACAGGGAGACCTAACAGGGGGTCATTGAAGAATCCGACTTCCTTCTTTCGCACCTCAAAATTACTTGATCAAAATCAATATACTATAGAAAACATTCAAGAAAATCTACTTTTTGAGCGAATTTCAAATCAAGAAAAAATTACCTAAAAATCCTGTCTGATGCTCATACATTGCTTATAAATGGCTTTGTAGGTGCTGGAAGGAAAAGCTGAAGAAAAACCTGAATATCTCTGTCTGTACATAAGCTAGATGCGTTAGGTAAAATGTTTTATCCACTTTGGACCTCTGGTATCCTATCCAGGTAGAAAATTTGGTGATATCATGAACGCACAAGCAGAATACAAGCGTTTTCTGGTAACCAAAACGACCCTTGTCTCCCATATTTCTTACAGAGCTCAACACAGGGAGACCTAACAGGGGGTCAGTGAAAAATCAGACTTCCTTCTTTCGCACCTCAAAATTACTTGATCAAAATCAATATACTATCGAAAACATTCAAGAAAATCTACTTTTTGAGCGAATTTCAAATTGCGAAAAAATTACCAAAAATTCCTGTCTGATGCTCATACATTGCTTATAAATGGCTTTGTAGGTGCTGGAAGAAATAGCTGAAGAAAAACCTGAATATCTCTATCTGTACATAAGCTAGATGCGTTAGGTAAAATGTTTTATCCACTTTGGACCTCTGGTATCCTATCCAGGTAGAAAATTTGGTGATATCATGAACGCACAAGCAGAATACAAGCGTTTTCTGGTAACCAAAACGACCCTTGTCTCCCATATTTCTTACAGAGCTCAACACAGGGAGACCTAACAGGGGGTCAGTGAAAAATCAGACTTCCTTCTTTCGCACCTCAAAATTACATGATCAAAATCAATATACTATCGAAAAAATTCAAGAAAATCTACTTTTTGAGCGAATTTCAAATCGCGAAAAAATTACCTAAAAATCCTGTCTGATGCTTATACATTGCTTATAAATGGCTTTGTAGGTGCTGGAACAAAAAGCTGAAGAAAAACCTGAATATCTCTGTCTGTACATAAGCTAGACGCCTTAGGTAAAAAGTTTCATCCACTTTGGACCTCTGGTATCCTATCCAGGTAGAAAATTTGGTGATATCATGAACGCACAAGCAGAATACAAGCGTTTTCTGGTAACCAAAACGACCCTTGTCTCCCATATTTCTTACAGAGCTCAACACAGGGAGACCTAACAGCGGGGTCAGTGAAAAATCAGACTTCCTTCTTTCGCACCTCAAAATTACTTGATCAAAATCAATATACTATCGAAAACATTCAAGAAAATCTACTTTTTGAGCGAATTTCAAATCGCGAAAAAATTACCTAAAAATCCTGTCTGATGCTTATACATTGCTTATAAATGGCTTTGTAGGTGCTGGAACGAAAAGCTGAAGAAAAACCTGAATATCTCTGTCTGTACATAAGCTAGACGCCTTAGGTAAAAAGTTTTATCTGCTTTGGACCTCTGTAATCCTATCCAGGTAGAAAATTTGGTGATATCATGAACGCACAAGCAGAATACAAGCGTTTTCTGGTAACCAAAACGACCCTTGTCTCCTATATTTCTTACACAGCTCAACACAGGGAGACCTAACAGGGGGTCAGTGAAAAATCAGACTTCCTTCTTTCGCACCTCAAAATTACTTGATCAAAATCAATATACTATCGAAAACATTCAAGAAAATCTACTTTTTGAGCGAATTTCAAATTGCGAAAAAATTACCAAAAATTCCTGTCTGATGCTCATACATTGCTTATAAATGGCTTTGTAGGTGCTGGAAGAAATAGCTGAAGAAAATCCTGAATATCTCTGTCTGTACATAAGCTAGACGCCTTAGGTAAAACGTTTCATCCACTTTGGACCTCTGGTATCCTATCCAGGTAGAAAATTTGGTGTTATCATGAACGCACAAGCAGAATACAAGCGCTTTCTGATAACCCACACTACCATTGTCTGCCATATTTCTTACAGAGCTCAACACAGGGAGACCTAACAGCGGGTCAGTGAAAAATCAGACTTCCTTCTTTCGCACCTTAAAATTACTTGATCAAAATCAATATACTATCGGAAACATTCAAGAAAATCTACTTTTTGAGCGAATTTCAAATCGCGAAAAAATTACCTAAAAATCCTATCTGATGCTCATACATTGCTTATAAATGGCTTTGTAGGTGCTGGAAGGAAAAGCTGAAGAAAAACCTGAATATCTCTGTCTGTACATAAGCTAGACGCCTTAGGTAAAAAGTTTCATCCACTTTGGACCTCTGGTATCCTATCCAGGTAGAAAATTTGGTGATATCATGAACGCACAAGCAGAATACAAGCGTTTTCTGGTAACCAAAACGACCCTTGTCTCCCATATTTCTTACAGAGCTCAACACAGGGAGACCTAACAGCGGGGTCAGTGAAAAATCAGACTTCCTTCTTTCGCACCTCAAAATTACTTGATCAAAATCAATATACTATCGAAAACATTCAAGAAAATCTACTTTTTGAGCGAATTTCAAATCGCGAAAAAATTACCTAAAAATCCTGTCTGATGCTTATACATTGCTTATAAATGGCTTTGTAGGTGCTGGAACGAAAAGCTGAAGAAAAACCTGAATATCTCTGTCTGTACATAAGCTAGACGCCTTAGGTAAAAAGTTTTATCTGCTTTGGACCTCTGTAATCCTATCCAGGTAGAAAATTTGGTGATATCATGAACGCACAAGCAGAATACAAGCGTTTTCTGGTAACCAAAACGACCCTTGTCTCCTATATTTCTTACACAGCTCAACACAGGGAGACCTAACAGGGGGTCAGTGAAAAATCAGACTTCCTTCTTTCGCACCTCAAAATTACTTGATCAAAATCAATATACTATCGAAAACATTCAAGAAAATCTACTTTTTGAGCGAATTTCAAATTGCGAAAAAATTACCAAAAATTCCTGTCTGATGCTCATACATTGCTTATAAATGGCTTTGTAGGTGCTGGAAGAAATAGCTGAAGAAAATCCTGAATATCTCTGTCTGTACATAAGCTAGACGCCTTAGGTAAAACGTTTCATCCACTTTGGACCTCTGGTATCCTATCCAGGTAGAAAATTTGGTGTTATCATGAACGCACAAGCAGAATACAAGCGCTTTCTGATAACCCACACTACCATTGTCTGCCATATTTCTTACAGAGCTCAACACAGGGAGACCTAACAGCGGGTCAGTGAAAAATCAGACTTCCTTCTTTGGCACCTTAAAATTACTTGATCAAAATCAATATACTATCGGAAACATTCAAGAAAATCTACTTTTTGAGCGAATTTCAAATCGCGAAAAAATTACCTAAAAATCCTATCTGATGCTCATACATTGCTTATAAATGGCTTTGTAGGTGCTGGAAGGAAAAGCTGAAGAAAAACCTGAATATCTCTGTCTGTACATAAGCTAGACGCCTTAGGTAAAAAGTTTCATCCACTATGGACCTCTGGTATCCTATTCAGGTAGAAAATTTGGTGATATCATGAACGCACAAGCAGAATACAAGCGTTTTCTTGTAACCAAAACGACCCTTTTCTGCTATATTTCTTACAGAGCTCAACACAGGGAGACCTAACAGGGGGTCAGTGAAAAATCAGACTTCCTTCTTTCGCACCTCAAAATTACTTGATCAAAATCAATATACTATCGAAAACATTCAAGAAAATCTACTTTTTGAGCGAATTTCAAATTGCTTAAAATTACCAAAAATTCCTATCTGATGCTCATACATTGCTTATAAATGGCTTTGTAGGTGCTGGAAGGAAAAGCTGAAGAAAAACCTGAATATCTCTGTCTGTACATAGGCTAGACGCCTTAGGTAAAAAGTTTCATCCACTTTGGACCTCTGGTATCCTATCCAGGTAGAAAATTTGGTGATATCATGAACGCACAAGCAGAATACAAGCGTTTTCCGGTAAACAAAACCAACCTTGTCTCCCATATTTCTTACAGAGCTCAACACAGGGAGACCTAACCGCGGGGTCAGTGAAAAATCAGACTTCCTTCTTTCGCACCTCAAAATTACTTGATCAAAATCAATATACTATCGAAAACATTCAAGAAAATCTACTTTTTGAGCGAATTTCAAATCGCGAAAAAATTACCTAAAAATCCTGTCTGATGCTCATACATTGCTTATAAATGGCTTTGTAGGTGCTGGAAGGAAAAGCTGAAGAAAAACCTGAATATCTCTGTCTGTACATAAGCTAGACGCCTTAGGTAAAACGTTTTATCTGCTTTGGACCTCTGGTATCCTATCCAGGTAGAAAATTTGGTGATATCATGAACGCACAAGCAGAATACAAGCGTTTTCTGGTAACCAAAACGACCCTTGTCTGCTATATTTCTTACAGAGCTCAACACAGGGAGACCTAACAGGGGGTCAGTGAAAAATCAGACTTCCTTCTTTCGCACCTCAAAATTACTTGATCAAAATCAATATACTATCGAAAACATTCAAGAAAATCTACTTTATGAGCGAATTTCAAATTGCTTAGAAATTACCAAAAATTCCTGTCTGATGCTCATACATTGCTTATAAATGGCTTTGTAGGTGCTGGAAGAAATAGCTGAAGAAAAACCTGAATATCTCTGTCTGTACATAGGCTAGACGCCTTAGGTAAAAAGTTTCATCCACTTTGGACCTCTGGTATCCTATCCAGGTAGAAAATTTGGTGATATCATGAACGCACAAGCAGAATACAAGCGTTTTCTTGTAACCAAAACGACCCTTTTCTGCTATATTTCTTACAGAGCTCAACACAGGGAGACCTAACAGGGGGTCAGTGAAAAATCAGACTTCCTTCTTTCGCACCTCAAAATTACTTGATCAAAATCAATATACTATCGAAAACATTCAAGAAAATCTACTTTTTGAGCGAATTTCAAATTGCTTAAAATTACCAAAAATTCCTATCTGATGCTCATACATTGCTTATAAATGGCTTTGTAGGTGCTGGAAGGAAAAGCTGAAGAAAAACCTGAATATCTCTGTCTGTACATAGGCTAGACGCCTTAGGTAAAAAGTTTCATCCACTTTGGACCTCTGGTATCCTATCCAGGTAGAAAATTTGGTGATATCATGAACGCACAAGCAGAATACAAGCGTTTTCCGGTAAACAAAACCAACCTTGTCTCCCATATTTCTTACAGAGCTCAACACAGGGAGACCTAACCGCGGGGTCAGTGAAAAATCAGACTTCCTTCTTTCGCACCTCAAAATTACTTGATCAAAATCAATATACTATCGAAAACATTCAAGAAAATCTACTTTTTGAGCGAATTTCAAATCGCGAAAAAATTACCTAAAAATCCTGTCTGATGCTTATACATTGCTTATAAATGGCTTTGTAGGTGCTGGAAGGAAAAGCTGAAGAAAAACCTGAATATCTCTGTCTGTACATAAGCTAGACGCCTTAGGTAAAAAGTTTTATCTGCTTTGGACCTCTGGTATCCTATCCAGGTAGAAAATTTGGTGATATCATGAACGCACAAGCAGAATACAAGCGTTTTCTGGTAACCAAAACGACCCTTGTCTGCTATATTTCTTACAGAGCTCAACACAGGGAGACCTAACAGGGGGTCAGTGAAAAATCAGACTTCCTTCTTTCGCACCTCAAAATTACTTGATCAAAATCAATATACTATCGAAAACATTCAAGAAAATCTACTTTATGAGCGAATTTCAAATTGCTTAGAAATTACCAAAAATTCCTGTCTGATGCTCATACATTGCTTATAAATGGCTTTGTAGGTGCTGGAAGAAATAGCTGAAGAAAAACCTGAATATCTCTGGCTGTACATAAGCTAGACGCCTTAGGTAAAAAGTTTCATCCACTTTGGACCTCTGGTATCCTATCCAGGTAGAAAATTTGGTGATATCATGAACGCACAAGCAGAATACAAGCGCTTTCTGATAACCCACACGACCCTTGTCTGCCATATTTCTTACAGAGCTCAACACAGGGAGACCTAACAGGGGGTCAGTGAAAAATCAGACTTCCTTCTTTCGCACCTCAAAATTACTTGATCAAAATCAATATACTATCGGAAACATTCAAGAAAATCTACTTTTTGAGCGAATTTCAAATCGCGAAAAAATTACCTAAAAATCCTGTCTGATGCTCATAAATTGCTTATAAATGGCTTTGTAGGTGCTGGAAGGAAAAGCTGAAGAAAAACCTGAATATCTCTGTCTGTACATAAGCTAGATGCGTTAGGTAAAATGTTTTATCCACTTTGGACCTCTGGTATCCCATCCAGGTAGAAAATTTGGTGATATCATGAACGCACAAGCAGAATACAAGCGTTTTCTGGTAACCAAAACGACCCTTCTCTGCCATATTTCTTACATAGCTCAACACAGGGAGACCTAACAGGGGGTCAGTGAAAAATCAGACTTCCTTCTTTCGCACCTCAAAATTACTTGATCAAAATCAATATACTATCGGAAACATTCAAGAAAATCTACTTTTTGAGCGAATTTCAAATCGCGAAAAAATTACCTAAAAATCCTGTCTGATGCTCATACATTGCTTATAAATGGCTTTGTAGGTGCTGGAAGGAAAAGCTGAAGAAAAACCTGAATATCTCTGTCTGTACATAAGCTAGATACGTTAGGTAAAATGTTTTATCCACTTTGGACCTTTGGTATCCTATCCAGGTAGAAAATTTGGTGATATCATGAACGCACAAGCAGAATACAAGCGTTTTCTGGTAACCAAAACGACCCTTGTCTCCCATATTTCTTACAGAGCTCAACACAGGGAGACCTAACAGCGGGGTCAGTGAAAAATCAGACTTCCTTCTTTCGCACCTCAAAATTACTTGATCAAAATCAATATACTATCGAAAATATTCAAGAAAATCTACTTTTTGAGCGAATTTCAAATCGCGAAAAAATTACCTAAAAATCCAGTCTGATGCTCATACATTGCTTATAAATGGCTTTGTAGGTGCTGGAACGAAAAGCTGAAGAAAAACCTGAATATCCCTGTCTGTACATAAGCTAGACGCCTTGGGTAAAAAGTTTTATCTGCTTTGGACCTCTGGTGTCCTATCCAGGTAGAAAATTTGGTGATATCATGAACGCACAAGCAGAATACAAGCGTTTTCTGGTAACCAAAACGACCCTTGTCTGCTATATTTCTTACAGAGCTCAACACAGGGAGACCTTACAGCGGGGTCAGTGAAAAATCCGACTTCCTTTTTTCGCACCTCAAAATTACTTCATCAAAATCAATATACTATCGAAAACATTCAAGAAAATCTACTTTTTGGGCGAACTTCAAATTGCTTAAAAATTACCAAAAATTCCTGTCTGATGCTCATACATTGCTTATAAATGGCTTTGTAGGTGCTGGAAGAAATAGCTGAAGAAAAACCTGAATATCTCTGTCTGTACATAAGCTAGACGCCTTAGGTAAAAAGTTTCATCCACTTTGGACCTCTGGTATCCTATCCAGGTAGAAAATTTGGTGATATCATGAACGCACAAGCAGAATACAAGCGCTTTCTGATAACCCACACGACCCTTGTCTGCCATATTTCTTACAGAGCTCAACACAGGGAGACCTAACAGGGGGTCAGTGAAAAATCAGACTTCCTTCTTTCGCACCTCAAAATTACTTGATCAAAATCAATATACTATCGGAAACATTCAAGAAAATCTACTTTTTGAGCGAATTTCAAATCGCGAAAAAATTACCTAAAAATCCTGTCTGATGCTCATAAATTGCTTATAAATGGCTTTGTAGGTGCTGGAAGGAAAAGCTGAAGAAAAACCTGAATATCTCTGTCTGTACATAAGCTAGATGCGTTAGGTAAAATGTTTTATCCACTTTGGACCTCTGGTATCCTATCCAGGTAGAAAATTTGGTGATATCATGAACGCACATGCAGAATACAAGCGTTTTCTGGTAACCAAAACGACCCTTCTCTGCCATATTTCTTACATAGCTCAACACAGGGAGACCTAACAGGGGGTCAGTGAAAAATCAGACTTCCTTCTTTCGCACCTCAAAATTACTTGATCAAAATCAATATACTATCGGAAACATTCAAGAAAATCTACTTTTTGAGCGAATTTCAAATCGCGAAAAAATTACCTAAAAATCCTGTCTGATGCTCATACATTGCTTATAAATGGCTTTGTAGGTGCTGGAAGGAAAAGCTGAAGAAAAACCTGAATATCTCTGTCTGTACATAAGCTAGATGCGTTAGGTAAAATGTTTTATCCACTTTGGACCTCTGGTATCCTATCCAGGTAGAAAATTTGGTGATATCATGAACGCACAAGCAGAATACAAGCGTTTTCTGGTAACCAAAACGACCCTTGTCTCCCATATTTCTTACAGAGCTCAACACAGGGAGACCTAACAGCGGGGTCAGTGAAAAATCAGACTTCCTTCTTTCGCACCTCAAAATTACTTGATCAAAATCAATATACTATCGAAAACATTCAAGAAAATCTACTTTTTGAGCGAATTTCAAATCGCGAAAAAATTACCTAAAAATCCTGTCTGATGCTCATACATTGCTTATAAATGGCTTTGTAGGTGCTGGAACGAAAAGCTGAAGAAAAACCTGAATATCCCTGTCTGTACATAAGCTAGACGCCTTGGGTAAAAAGTTTTATCTGCTTTGGACCTCTGGTGTCCTATCCAGGTAGAAAATTTGGTGATATCATGAACGCACAAGCAGAATACAAGCGTTTTCTGGTAACCAAAACGACCCTTGTCTGCTATATTTCTTACAGAGCTCAACACAGGGAGACCTTACAGCGGGGTCAGTGAAAAATCCGACTTCCTTTTTTCGCACCTCAAAATTACTTCATCAAAATCAATATACTATCGAAAACATTCAAGAAAATCTACTTTTTGGGCGAACTTCAAATTGCTTAAAAATTACCAAAAATTCCTGTCTGATGCTCATACATTGCTTATAAATGGCTTTGTAGGTGCTGGAAGAAATAGCTGAAGAAAAACCTGAATATCTCTGTCTGTACATAAGCTAGACGCCTTAGGTAAAATGTTTCATCCACTTTGGACCTCTGGTATCCTATCCAGGTAGAAAATTTGGTGATATCATGAATGCACAAGCAGAATACAAGCGCTTTCTGATAACCCACACGACCCTTGTCTGCCATATTTCTTACAGAGCTCAACACAGGGAGACCTAACAGGGGGTCAGTGAAAAATCAGACTTCCTTCTTTCCCACCTCAAAATTACTTGATCAAAATCAATATACTATCGGAAACATTCAAGAAAATCTACTTTTTGAGCGAATTTCAAATCGCGAAAAATTACCTAAAAATCCTGTCTGATGCTCATACATTGCTTATAAATGGCTTTGTAGGTGCTGGAAGGAAAAGCTGAAGAAAAACCTGAATATCTCTGTCTGTACATAAGCTAGATGCGTTAGGTAAAATGTTTTATCCACTTTGGAACTCTGGTATCCTATCGAGGTAGAAAATTTGGTGATATCATGAACGCACAAGCAGAATACAAGCGTTTTCTGGTAACCAAAACCAACCTTGTCTCCCATATTTCTTACAGAGCTCAACACAGGTAGACCTAACAGCGGGGTCAGTGAAAAATCAGACTTCCTTCTTTCGCACCTCAAAATTACTTGATCAAAATCAATATACTATCGAAAACATTCAAGAAAATCTACTTTTTGAGCGAATTTCAAATCGCGAAAAAATTACCTAAAAATCCTGTCTGCTGCTCATACATTGCTTATAAATGGCTTTGTAGGTGCTGGAACGAAAAGCTGAAGAAAAACCTGAATATCTCTGTCTATACATAAGCTAGACGCCTTAGGTAAAAAGTTTTATCTGCTTTGGACCTCTGGTATCCTATCCAGGTAGAAAATTTGGTGATATCATGAACGCACAAGCAGAATACAAGCGTTTTCTGCTAACCAAAACGACCCTTGTCTGCTATATTTCTTACAGAGCTCAACACAGGGAGACCTTACAGCGGGGTCAGTGAAAAATCCGACTTCCTTCTTTCGCACCTCAAAATTACTTGATCAAAATCAATATACTATCGAAAACATTCAAGAAAATCTACTTTTTGAGCGAATTTCAAATTGCGAAAAAATTACCAAAAATTCCTGTCTGATGCTCATACATTGCTTATAAATGGCTTTGTAGGTGCTGGAAGAAATAGCTGAAGAAAAACCTGAATATCTCTGTCTGTACATAAGCTAGACGCCTTAGGTAAAAAGTTTCATCCACTTTGGACCTCTGGTATCCTATCCAGGTAGAAAATTTGGTGATATCATGAATGCACAAGCAGAATACAAGCGCTTTCTGATAACCCACACGACCCTTGTCTGCCATATTTCTTACAGAGCTCAACACAGGGAGACCTAACAGCGGGGTCAGTGAAAAATCAGACTTCCTTCTTTTGCACCTCAAAATTACTTGATCAAAATCAATATACTATCGAAAACATTCAAGAAAATCTACTTTTTGAGCGAATTTCAAATCGCGAAAAAATTACCTAAAAATCCTGTCTGAGGCTCATACATTGCTTATAAATGGCTTTGTAGGTGCTGGAAGGAAAAGCTGAAGAAAAACCTGAATATCTCTGTCTGTACATAAGCTAGATGCGTTAGGTAAAAAGTTTTATCCACTTTGGACCTCTGGTATCCTATCCAGGTAGAAAATTTGGTGATATCATGAACGCACAAGCAGAATACAAGCGTTTTCTGGTAACCAAAACAACCCTTGTCTGCTATATTTCTTACAGAGCTCAACACAGGGAGACCTTACAGCGGGGTCAGTGAAAAATCCGACTTTCTTCTTTCGCACCTTAAAATTACTTGATCAAAATCAATATACTATCGAAAACATTCAAGAAAATCTACTTTTTGAGCGAATTTCAAATTGCGAAAAAATTACCAAAAATTCCTGTCTGATGCTCATACATTGCTTATAAATGGCTTTGTAGGTGCTGGAAGAAATAGCTGAAGAAAATCCTGAATATCTCTGTCTGTACATAAGCTAGACGCCTTAGGTAAAAAGTTTCATCCACTTTGGACCTCTGGTATCCTATCGAGGTAGAAAATTTGGTGATATCATGAACGCACAAGCAGAATGCAAGCGTTTTCCGATAACCCACACGACCCTTGTCTGCCATATTTCTTACAGAGCTCAACACAGGGAGACCTAACAGGGGGTCAGTGAAAAATCGGACTTCCTTCTTTCGCACCTCAAAATTACATGATCAAAATCAATATACTATCGAAAACATTCAAGAAAATCTACTTTTTGAGCGAATTTCAAATCGCGAAAAAATTACCTAAAAATCCTGTCTGATGCTTATACGTTGCTTATAAATGGCTTTGTAGGTGCTGGAACAAAAAGCTGAAGAAAAACCTGAATATCTCTGTCTGTACATAAGCTAGACGCCTTAGGTAAAAAGTTTCATCCACTTTGGACCTCTGGTATCCTATCCAGGTAGAAAATTTGGTGATATCATAAACGCACAAGCAGGATGCGAGCGCTTTCTGGTAACCAAAACGACCCTTGTCTGCTATATTTCTTACAGAGCTCAACACAGGGAGACCTTACAGCGGGGTCAGTGAAAAATCAGACTTCCTTCTTTCGCACCTAAAAATTACTTGATCAAAATCAATATACTATCGAAAACATTCAAGAAAATCTACTTTTTGAGCGAATTTCAAATTCCGAAAAAATTACCAAAAATTCCTGTCTGATGCTCATACATTGCTTATAAATGGCTTTGTAGGTGCTGGAAGAAATAGCTGAAGAAAAACCTGAATATCTCTGTCTGTACATAAGCTAGATGCGTTAGGTAAAAAGTTTTATCCACTTTGGACCTCTGGTATCCTATCCAGGTAGAAAATTTGGTGATATCATGAACGCACAAGCAGAATACAAGCGCTTTGTGATAACCCACACGACCCTTGTCTGCCATATTTCTTACAGAGCTCAACACAGGGAGACCTTACAGCGGGGTCAGTGAAAAATCAGACTTCCTTCTTTCGCACCTCAAAATTACTTGATCAAAATCAATATACTATCGAAAAAAATCAAGAAAATCTACTTTTTGAGCGAATTTCAAATCGCGAAAAAATTACCTAAAAATCCTGTCTGATGCTCATACATTGCTTATAAATGGCTTTGTAGGTGCTAGAAGGAAAAGCTGAAGAAAAACCTGAATATCTCTGTCTGTACATAAGCTAGATGCGTTAGGTAAAAAGTTTCATCCACTTTGGACCTCTGGTATCCTATCCAGCTGGAAAATTTGGTGATATCATGAACGCACAAACAGAATACAAGCGTTTTCTGGTAACCAAAACGACCCTTGTCTCCCATTTTTCTTACAGAGCTCAACACAGGGAGACCTAACAGGGGGTCAGTGAAAAATCACACTTCCTTCTTTCGCACCTCAGAATTACTTGATCAAAATCAATATACTATCGAAAACATTCAAGAAAATCTACTTTTTGAGCGAATTTCAAATCGCGAAAAAATTACCTAAAAATCCTGTCTGATGCTCATACATTGCTTATAAATGGCTTTTTAGGTACTGGAACGAAAATCTGAAGAAAAACCTGAATATCTCTGTCTGTACATAAGCTAGACGCCTTAGGTAAAAAGTTTTATCTGCTTTGGACCTCTGGTATCCTATTCAGGTAGAAAATTTGGTGATATCATGAACGCACAAGCAGAATACAAGCGTTTTCTGATGACCAAAACGACCCTTGTCTGCCATATTTCTTACAGAGCTCAACACAGGGAGACCTTACAGCGGGGTCAGTGAAAAATCAGACTTCCTTCTTTCGCACCTAAAAATTACTTGATCAAAATCAATATACTATCGAAAACATTCAAGAAAATCTACTTTTTGAGCGAATTTTAAATTGCGAAAAAATTACCTAAAAATCCTGTCTGATGCTCATACATTGCTTATAAATGGCTTTGTAGGTGCTGGAAGAAATAGCTGAAGAAAAACCTGAATATCTCTGTCTGTACATAAGCTAGACGCCTTAGGTAAAAAGTTTCATCCACTTTGGACCTCTGGTATCCTATCCAGGTAGAAAATTTGGTGATATCATGAACGGAATACAAGCGCTTTCTGATAACCCACACGACCCTTGTCTTCCATATTTCTTACAGAGCTCAACACAGGGAGACCTAACAGGGGGTCAGTGAAAAATCAGACTTCCTTCTTTCGCACCTCAAAATTACTTGATCAAAATCAATATACTATCGAAAACATTCAAGAAAATCTACTTTTTGAGCGAATTTCAAATCGCGAAAAAATTACCTAAAAATCCTGTCTGATGCTCATACATTGCTTATAAATGGCTTTGTAGGTGCTAGAAGGAAAAGCTGAAGAAAAACCTGAATATCTCTGTCTGTACATAAGCTAGATGCGTTAGGTAAAAAGTTTTATCCACTTTGGACCTCTGGTATCCTATCCAGGTAGAAAATTTGGTGATATCATGAACGCACAAGCAGAATACAAGCGTTTTCTGGTAACCAAAACGACCCTTGTCTGCTATAGTTCTTACAGAGCTCAACAAAGGGAGACCTTACAGCGGGGTCAGTGAAAAATCAGACTTCCTTCTTTCGCACCTCAAAATTACTTGATCAAAATCAATATACTATCGAAAACATTCAAGAAAATCTACTTTTTGAGCGAATTTCAAATCGCGAAAAAATTACCTAAAAATCCTGTCTGATGCTCATACATTGCTTATAAATGGCTTTGTAGGTGCTGGAAGGAAAAGCTGAAGAAAAACCTGAATATCTCTGTCTGTACATAAGCTAGACCCCTTAGGTAAAAAGTTTCATCCTCTTTGGACCTCTGGTATCCTATCCAGGTAGAAAATTTGGTGATATCATGAACGCACAAGCAGAATACAAGCGCTTTCTGATAACCCACACGACCCTTGTCTGCCATATTTCTTACAGAGCTCAACACAGGGAGACCTTACAGCGGGGTCAGTGAAAAATCAGACTTCCTTCTTTCGCACCTAAAAATTACTTGATCAAAATCAATATACTATCGAAAACATTCAAGAAAATCTACTTTTTGAGCGAATTTTAAATTGCGAAAAAATTACCTAAAAATCCTGTCTGATGCTCATACATTGCTTATAAATGGCTTTGTAGGTGCTGGAAGAAATAGCTGAAGAAAAACCTGAATATCTCTGTCTGTACATAAGCTAGACGCCTTAGGTAAAAAGTTTCATCCACTTTGGACCTCTGGTATCCTATCGAGGTAGAAAATTTGGTGATATCATGAACGCACAAGCAGAATACAAGCGCTTTCTGATAACTCACACGACCCTTGTCTCCCATATTTCTTACAGAGCTCAACACAGGGAGACCTAACAGGGGGTCAGTGAAAAATCAGACTTCCTTCTTTCGCACCTCAAAATTACTTGATCAAAATCAATATACTATCGAAAACATTCAAGAAAATCTACTTTTTGAGCGAATTTCAAATCGCGAAAAAATTACCTAAAAATCCTGTCTGATGCTCATACATTGCTTATAAATGGCTTTGTAGGTGCTGGAACGAAAAGCTGAAGAAAAACCTGAATATCTCTATCTGTACATAAGCTAGATGCGTTAGGTAAAATGTTTTATCCACTTTGGACCTCTGGTATCCTATCGAGGTAGAAAATTTCGTGATATCATGAACGCACAAGCAGAATACAAGCGTTTTCTGGTAACCAAAACGACCCTTGTCTGCCATATTTCTTACAGAGCTCAACCCAGGGAGACTTAACAGCGGGGTCAGTGAAAAATCACACTTCCTTCTTTCGCACCTAAAAATTACTTGATCAAAATCAATATACTATCGAAAACATTCAAGAAAATCTACTTTTTAATCGAATTTCAAATCGCGAAAAAAATTACCTAAAAGTCCTGTCTGATGCTCATACATTGCTTATAAATGGCTTTGTAGGTGCTGGAAGAAAAAGCTGAAGAAAAACCTGAATATCTCTGTCTGTACATAAGCTAGACGCCTTAGGTAAAAAGTTTCATCCACTTTGGACCTCTGGTATCCTATCCAGGTAGAAAATTTGGTGATATCATGAACGCACAAGCAGAATACAAGCGTTTTCTGGTAACCAAAACGACCCTTGTCTCCCATATTTCTTACAGAGCTCAACACAGGGAGACCTTACAGCGGGGTCAGTGAAAAATCAGACTTCCTTCTTTCGCACCTCAAAATTACTTGATCAAAATCAATATACTATCGAAAACATTCAAGAAAATCTACTTTTCGAGCGAATTTCAAATTGCGAAAAAATTACCAAAAATTCCTGTCTGATGCTCATACATTGCTTGTAAATGGCTTTGTAGGTGCTGGAAGAAATAGCTGAAGAAAAACCTGAATATCTCTGTCTGTACATAAGCTAGCCGCCTTTGGTAAAAAGTTTCATCCCCTTTGGACCTCTGGTATCCTATCCAGGTAGAAAATTTGGTGATATCATGAACGCACAAGCAGAATACAAGCGCTTTCTGATAACCCACACGACCCTTGTCTGCCATATTTCTTACAGAGCTCAACACAGGGAGACCTAACAGGGGGTCAGTGAAAAATCAGACTTCCTTCTTTTGTACCTCAAAATTACTTGATCAAAATCAATATACTATCGAAAACATTCAAGAAAATCTACTTTTTGAGCGAATTTCAAATCGCGAAAAAATTACCTAAAAATCCTGTCTGATGCTCATACATTGCTTCTAAATGGCTTTGTAGGTGCTGGAACAAAAAGCTGAAGAAGAACCTGAATATCTCTTTCTGTACATAAGCTAGACGCCTTAGGTAAAAAGTTTTATCTGCTTTGGACCTCTGGTATCCTATCCAGGTAGAATATTTGGTGATATCATGAACGCACATCCAGAATACAAGCGTTTTCTGATCACCAAAACGACCCTTGTCTCCCATATTTCTTACAGAGCTCAACACAGGGAGACCTAACAGCGGGGTCAGTGAAAAATCAGACTTCCTTCTTTCGCACCTAAAAATTACTTGATCAAAATCAATATACTATCGAAAACATTCAAGAAAATCTTCTTTTTGAGCGAATTTCAAATCGCGAAAAAATTACCTAAAAATCCTGTCTGATGCTCATACATTGCTTATAAATGGCATTGTAGGTGCTGGAAGAAATAGCTGAAGAAAAACCTGAATATCTCTGTCTGTACATAAGCTACACGCCTTAGGTAAAAAGTTTCATCCACTTTGGACCTCTGGTATCCTATCTAGGTAGAAAATTTGGTGATATCATGAACGCACAAGCAGAATACAAGCGTTTTCTGGTAACCAAAACCAACCTTGTCTCCCATATTTCTTACAGAGCTCAACACAGGTAGACCTAACAGCGGGGTCAGTGAAAAATCAGACTTCCTTCTTTCGCACCTCAAAATTACTTGATCAAAATCAATATACTATCGAAAACATTCAAGAAAATCTTCTTTTTGAGCGAATTTCAAATTGCGAAAAAATTACCAAAAATTCCTGTCTGATGCTCATACATTGCTTATAAATGGCTTTGTAGGTGCTGGAAGAAATAGCTGAAGAAAACCCTGAATATCTCTGTCTGTACATAAGCTAGACGACTTAGGTAAAAAGTTTCATCCACTTTGGACCTCTGGTATCCTATCCAGCTGGAAAATTTGGTGATATCATGAACGCACAAGCAGAATACAAGCGTTTTCTGGTAACCAAAACGACCCTTGTCTCCCATTTTTCTTACAGAGCTCAACACAGGGAGACCTAACAGGGGGTCAGTGAAAAATCACACTTCCTTCTTTCGCACCTCAGAATTACTTGATCAAAATCAATATACTATCGAAAACATTCAAGAAAATCTACTTTTTGAGCGAATTTCAAATCGCGAAAAAATTACCTAAAAATCCTGTCTGATGCTCATACATTGCTTATAAATGGCTTTTTAGGTACTGGAACGAAAATCTGAAGAAAAACCTGAATATCTCTGTCTGTACATAAGCTAGACGCCTTAGGTAAAAAGTTTTATCTGCTTTGGACCTCTGGTATCCTATTCAGGTAGAAAATTTGGTGATATCATGAACGCACAAGCAGAATACAAGCGTTTTCTGATAACCAAAACGACCCTTGTCTCCCATTTTTCTTACAGAGCTCAACACAGGGAGACCTAACAGGGGGTCAGTGAAAAATCACACTTCCTTCTTTCGCACCTCAGAATTACTTGATCAAAATCAATATACTATCGAAAACATTCAAGAAAATCTACTTTTTGAGCGAATTTCAAATCGCGAAAAAATTACCTAAAAATCCTGTCTGATGCTCATACATTGCTTATAAATGGCTTTTTAGGTACTGGAACGAAAATCTGAAGAAAAACCTGAATATCTCTGTCTGTACATAAGCTAGACGCCTTAGGTAAAAATTTTTATCTGCATTGGACCTCTGGTATCCTATTCAGGTAGAAAATTTGGTGATATCATGAACGCACAAGCAGAATACAAGCGTTTTCTGATAACCAAAACGACCCTTGTCTGCCATATTTCTTACAGAGCTCAACACAGGGAGACCTTACAGCGGGGTCAGTGAAAAATCAGACTTCCTTCTTTCGCACCTAAAAATTACTTGATCAAAATCAATATACTATCGAAAACATTCAAGAAAATCTACTTTTTGAGCGAATTTTAAATTGCGAAAAAATTACCTAAAAATCCTGTCTGATGCTCATACATTGCTTATAAATGGCTTTGTAGGTGCTGGAAGAAATAGCTGAAGAAAAACCTGAATATCTCTGTCTGTACATAAGCTAGACGCCTTAGGTAAAAAGTTTCATCCACTTTGGACCTCTGGTATCCTATCCAGGTAGAAAATTTGGTGATATCATGAACGGAATACAAGCGCTTTCTGATAACCCACACGACCCTTGTCTTCCATATTTCTTACAGAGCTCAACACAGGGAGACCTAACAGGGGGTCAGTGAAAAATCAGACTTCCTTCTTTCGCACCTCAAAATTACTTGATCAAAATCAATATACTATCGAAAACATTCAAGAAAATCTACTTTTTGAGCGAATTTCAAATCGCGAAAAAATTACCTAAAAATCCTGTCTGATGCTCATACATTGCTTATAAATGGCTTTGTAGGTGCTAGAAGGAAAAGCTGAAGAAAAACCTGAATATCTCTGTCTGTACATAAGCTAGATGCGTTAGGTAAAAAGTTTTATCCACTTTCGACCTCTGGTATCCTATCCAGGTAGAACATTTGGTGATATCATGAACGCACAAGCAGAATACAAGCGTTTTCTGGTAACCAAAACGACCCTTGTCTGCTATAGTTCTTACAGAGCTCAACAAAGGGAGACCTTACAGCGGGGTCAGTGAAAAATCAGACTTCCTTCTTTCGCACCTCAAAATTACTTGATCAAAATCAATATACTATCGAAAACATTCAAGAAAATCTACTTTTTGAGCGAATTTCAAATCGCGAAAAAATTACCTAAAAATCCTGTCTGATGCTCATACATTGCTTATAAATGGCTTTGTAGGTGCTGGAAGGAAAAGCTGAAGAAAAACCTGAATATCTCTGTCTGTACATAAGCTAGACCCCTTAGGTAAAAAGTTTCATCCACTTTGGACCTCTGGTATCCTATCCAGGTAGAAAATTTGGTGATATCATGAACGCACAAGCAGAATACAAGCGCTTTCTGATAACCCACACGACCCTTGTCTGCCATATTTCTTACAGAGCTCAACACAGGGAGACCTTACAGCGGGGTCAGTGAAAAATCAGACTTCCTTCTTTCGCACCTAAAAATTACTTGATCAAAATCAATATACTATCGAAAACATTCAAGAAAATCTACTTTTTGAGCGAATTTTAAATTGCGAAAAAATTACCTAAAAATCCTGTCTGATGCTCATACATTGCTTATAAATGGCTTTGTAGGTGCTGGAAGAAATAGCTGAAGAAAAACCTGAATATCTCTGTCTGTACATAAGCTAGACGCCTTAGGTAAAAAGTTTCATCCACTTTGGACCTCTGGTATCCTATCGAGGTAGAAAATTTGGCGATATCATGAACGCACAAGCAGAATACAAGCGCTTTCTGATAACTCACACGACCCTTGTCTCCCATATTTCTTACAGAGCTCAACACAGGGAGACCTAACAGGGGGTCAGTGAAAAATCAGACTTCCTTCTTTCGCACCTCAAAATTACTTGATCAAAATCAATATACTATCGAAAACATTCAAGAAAATCTACTTTTTGAGCGAATTTCAAATCGCGAAAAAATTACCTAAAAATCCTGTCTGATGCTCATACATTGCTTATAAATGGCTTTGTAGGTGCTGGAACGAAAAGCTGAAGAAAAACCTGAATATCTCTGTCTGTACATAAGCTAGATGCGTTAGGTAAAATGTTTTATCCACTTTGGACCTCTGGTATCCTATCGAGGTAGAAAATTTCGTGATATCATGAACGCACAAGCAGAATACAAGCGTTTTCTGGTAACCAAAACGACCCTTGTCTGCCATATTTCTTACAGAGCTCAACCCAGGGAGACTTAACAGCGGGGTCAGTGAAAAATCACACTTCCTTCTTTCGCACCTAAAAATTACTTGATCAAAATCAATATACTATCGAAAACATTCAAGAAATTCTACTTTTTAATCGAATTTCAAATCGCGAAAAAATTACCTAAAAGTCCTGTCTGATGCACATACATTGCTTATAAATGGCTTTGTAGGTGCTGGAAGAAAAAGCTGAAGAAAAACCTGAATATCTCTGTCTGTACATAAGCTAGACGCCTTAGGTAAAAAGTTTCATCCACTTTGGACCTCTGGTATCCTATCCAGGTAGAAAATTTGGTGATATCATGAACGCACAAGCAG
This sequence comes from Anthopleura sola, assembly GCA_023349425.1. Taxonomy (NCBI): domain Eukaryota; kingdom Metazoa; phylum Cnidaria; class Anthozoa; order Actiniaria; family Actiniidae; genus Anthopleura; species Anthopleura sola. The sequence goes on along the minus strand of JALHLI010000066.1, from coordinate 266,290 downwards.
AATACAAGCGTTTTCTGGTAACCAAAACGACCCTTGTCTCCCATATTTCTTACAGAGCTCAACACAGGGAGACCTTACAGCGGGGTCAGTGAAAAATCAGACTTCCTTCTTTCGCACCTCAAAATTACTTGATCAAAATCAATATACTATCGAAAACATTCAAGAAAATCTTCTTTTTGAGCGAATTTCAAATTGCGAAAAAATTACCAAAAATTCCTGTCTGATGCTCATACATTGCTTGTAAATGGCTTTGTAGGTGCTGGAAGAAATAGCTGAAGAAAAACCTGAATATCTCTGTCTGTACATAAGCTAGCCGCCTTTGGTAAAAAGTTTCATCCCCTTTGGACCTCTGGTATCCTATCCAGGTAGAAAATTTGGTGATATCATGAACGCACAAGCAGAATACAAGCGCTTTCTGATAACCCACACGACCCTTGTCTGCCATATTTCTTACAGAGCTCAACACAGGGAGACCTAACAGGGGGTCAGTGAAAAATCAGACTTCCTTCTTTTGTACCTCAAAATTACTTGATCAAAATCAATATACTATCGAAAACATTCAAGAAAATCTACTTTTTGAGCGAATTTCAAATCGCGAAAAAATTACCTAAAAATCCTGTCTGATGCTCATACATTGCTTCTAAATGGCTTTGTAGGTGCTGGAACAAAAAGCTGAAGAAGAACCTGAATATCTCTTTCTGTACATAAGCTAGACGCCTTAGGTAAAAAGTTTTATCTGCTTTGGACCTCTGGTATCCTATCCAGGTAGAATATTTGATGATATCATGAACGCACATGCAGAATACAAGCGTTTTCTGATAACCAAAACGACCCTTGTCTCCCATATTTCTTACAGAGCTCAACACAGGGAGACCTAACAGCGGGGTCAGTGAAAAATCAGACTTCCTTCTTTCGCACCTAAAAATTACTTGATCAAAATCAATATACTATCGAAAACATTCAAGAAAATCTTCTTTTTGAGCGAATTTCAAATCGCGAAAAAATTACCTAAAAATCCTGTCTGATGCTCATACATTGCTTATAAATGGCATTGTAGGTGCTGGAAGAAATAGCTGAAGAAAAACCTGAATATCTCTGTCTGTACATAAGCTACACGCCTTAGGTAAAAAGTTTCATCCACTTTGGACCTCTGGTATCCTATCTAGGTAGAAAATTTGGTGATATCATGAACGCACAAGCAGAATACAAGCGTTTTCTGGTAACCAAAACCAACCTTGTCTCCCATATTTCTTACAGAGCTCAACACAGGTAGACCTAACAGCGGGGTCAGTGAAAAATCAGACTTCCTTCTTTCGCACCTCAAAATTACTTGATCAAAATCAATATACTATCGAAAACATTCAAGAAAATCTACTTTTTGAGCGAATTTCAAATCGCGAAAAAATTACCTAAAAATCCTGTCTGATGCTCATACATTGCTTATAAATGGCTTTGTAGGTGCTGGAAGGAAAAGCTGAAGAAAAACCTGAATATCTCTGTCTGTACATAAGCTAGATGCGTTAGGTAAAAAGTTTTATCCACTTTGGTCCTCTGGTATCCTATCCAGGTAGAAAATTTGATGATATCATGAACGCACAAGCAGAATACAAGCGTTTTCTGGTAACCAAAACGACCCTGATCTCCCGTTTTTCTTACAGAGCTCAACACAGGGAGACCTAACAGGGGGTCAGTGAAAAATCACACTTCCTTCTTTCGCACCTCAGAATTACTTGATCAAAATCAATATACTATCGAAAACATTCAAGAAAATCTACTTTTTGAGCGAATTTCAAATCGCGAAAAAATTACCTAAAAATCCTATCTGATGCTCATACATTGCTTTTAAATGGCTTTGTAGGTGCTGGAACGAAAAGCTGAAGAAAAACCTGAATATCTCTGTCTGTACATAAGCTAGACGCCTTAGGTAAAAATTTTATCTGCTTTGGACCTCTGGTATCCTATCCAGGTAGAAAATTTGGTGATATCATGAACGCCAAGCAGAATACAAGCGTTTTCTGGTAACCAAAACGACCCTTGTCTGCCATATTTCTTACAGAGCTCAACACAGGGAGACCTTACAGCGGGGTCAGTGAAAAATCCGACTTCCTTCTTTCGCACCTCAAAATTACTTCATCAAAAACAATATACTATCGAAAACATTCAAGAAAATCTACTTTTTTAGCGAATTTCAAATCGCGAAAAAATTACCTAAAAATCGTGTCTGATGCTCATACATTGCTTATAAATGGCTTTGTAGTTGCTGGAAGGAAAAGCTGAAGAAAAACCTGAATATCTCTGTCTGTACATAAGCTAGATGCGTTAGGTAAAATGTTTTATCCACTTTGGACCTCTGGTATCCTATCCAGGTAGAAAATTTGGTGATATCATGAACGCACAAGCAGAATACAAGCGTTTTCTGGGAACCAAAACGGCCCTTGTCTCCCATATTTCTTACAGAGCTCAACACAGGGAGACCTAACAGGGGGTCAGTGAAAAATCAGACTTCCTTCTTTCGCACCTCAAAATTACATGATCAAAATCAATATACTATCGAAAACATACAAGAAAATCTACTTTTTGAGCGAATTTCAAATTGCGAAAAAATTACCAAAAATTCCTGTCTGATGCTCATACATTGCTTATAAATGGCTTTGTAGGTGCTGGAAGAAATAGCTGAAGAAAAACCTGAATATCTCTGTCTGTACATAAGCTAGATGCGTTAGGTAAAATGTTTTATCCACTTTGGACCTCTGGTATCCTATCCAGGTAGAAAATTTGGTGATATCATGAACGCACAAGCAGAATACAAGCGTTTTCTGGTAACCAAAACGACCCTTGTCTCCCATATTTCTTACAGAGCTCAACACAGGGAGACCTAACAGGGGGTCAGTGAAAAATCAGACTTCCTTCTTTCGCACCTCAAAATTACATGATCAAAATCAATATACTATCGAAAACATTCAAGAAAATCTACTTTTTGAGCGAATTTCAAATCGCGAAAAAATTACCTAAAAATCCTGTCTGATGCTTATACATTGCTTATAAATGGCTTTGTAGGTGCTGGAACAAAAAGCTGAAGAAAAACCTGAATATCTCTGTCTGTACATAAGCTAGACGCCTTAGGTAAAAAGTTTCATCCACTTTGGACCTCTGGTATCCTATCGAGGTAGAAAATTTGGTGATATCATGAACGCACAAGCAGAATACAAGCGTTTTCTGGTAACCAAAACGACCCTTGTCTCCCATATTTCTTACAGAGCTCAACACAGGGAGACCTAACAGCGGGGTCAGTGAAAAATCAGACTTCCTTCTTTCGCACCTCAAAATTACTTGATCAAAATCAATATACTATAGAAAACATTCAAGAAAATCTACTTTTTGAGCGAATTTCAAATCGCGAAAAAATTACCTAAAAATCCTGTCTGATGCTCATACATTGCTTATAAATGGCTTTGTAGGTGCTGGAACGAAAAGCTGAAGAAAAACCTGAATATCCCTGTCTGTACATAAGCTAGACGCCTTAGGTAAAAAGTTTTATCTGCTTTGGACCTCTGGTGTCCTATCCAGGTAGAAAATTTGGTGATATCATGAACGCACAAGCAGAATACAAGCGTTTTCTGGTAACCAAAACGACCCTTGTCTGCTATATTTCTTACACAGCTCAACACAGGGAGACCTAACAGCGGGGTCAGTGAAAAATCAGACTTCCTTCTTTCGCACCTCAAAATTACTTGATCAAAATCAATATACTATCGAAAACATTCAAGAAAATCTATTTTTTGAGCGAATTTCAAATCGCGAAAAAATTACCTAAAAATCCTATCTGATGCTCATACATTGCTTATAAATGGCTTTGTAGGTGCTGGAACGAAAAGCTGAAGAAAAACCTGAATATCTCTGTCTGTACATAAGCTAGACGCCTTAGGTACAAAGTTTTATCCACTTTTGATCTCTGGTATCCTATCGAGGTAGAAAATTTTGTGATGTCATGACCTCACAAGCAGAATACAAGCGTTTTCTCGTAACCAAAACGACCCTTGTCTCCCATTTTTCTTAAAGAGCTCAACACAGGGAGACCTAACAGCGGGGTCAGTGAAAAATCACACTTCCTTCTTTCGCACCTCAGAATTACTTGATCAAAATCAATATACTATCGAAAACATTCAAGAAAATCTACTTTTTGAGCGAATTTCAAATCGCGAAAAAATTACCTAAAAATCCTGTCTGATGCTCATACATTGCTTCTAAATGGCTTAGTAGGTGTTGGAAGGAAAAGCTGATGAAAAACCTGAATATCTCTGTCTGTACATAAGCTAGATGCGTTAGGTAAAAAGTTTTATCCACTTTGGACCTCTGGTATCCTATCCAGGTAGAAAATTTGGTGATATCATGAACGCACAAGCAGAATACAAGCGTTTTCTGGTAACCAAAACGACCCTTCTCTGCCATATTTCTTACAGAGCTCAACACAGGGAGATTTAACAGCGGGGTCAGTGAAAAATCACACTTCCTTCTTTCGCACCTAAAAATTACTTGATCAAAATCAATATACTATCGAAAACATTCAAGAAAATCTACTTTTTGAGCGAATTTCAAATCGGGAAAAAATTACCTAAAAATCCTGTCTGATGCTCATACATTGCTTATAAATGGCTTTGTAGGTGCTGGAAGAAAAAGCTGAAGAAAAACCTGAATATCTCTGTCTGTACATAAGCTAGACGCCTTAGGTAAAAAGTTTTATCCACTTTGGACCTCTGGTATCCTATCCAGGTAGAAAATTTGGTGATATCATGAACGCACAAGCAGAATACAAGCGTTTTCTGGTAACCAAAACGACCCTTCTCTGCCATATTTCTTACAGAGCTCAACACAGGGAGACCTAACAGGGGGTCAGTGAAAAATCAGACTTCCTTCTTTTGTACCTCAAAATTACTTGATCAAAATCAATATACTATCGAAAACATTCAAGAAAATCTACTTTTTGAGCGAATTTCAAATCGCGAAAAAATTACCTAAAAATCCTGTCTGATGCTCATACATTGCTTCTAAATGGCTTTGTAGGTGCTGGAACAAAAAGCTGAAGAAGAACCTGAATATCTCTTTCTGTACATAAGCTAGACGCCTTAGGTAAAAAGTTTTATCTGCTTTGGACCTCTGGTATCCTATCCAGGTAGAATATTTGATGATATCATGAACGCACATGCAGAATACAAGCGTTTTCTGATAACCAAAACGACCCTTGTCTCCCATATTTCTTACAGAGCTCAACACAGGGAGACCTAACAGCGGGGTCAGTGAAAAATCAGACTTCCTTCTTTCGCACCTAAAAATTACTTGATCAAAAACAATATACTATCGAAAACATTCAAGAAAATCTACTTTTTTAGCGAATTTCAAATCGCGAAAAAATTACCTAAAAATCCTGTCTGATGCTCATACATTGCTTATAAATGGCTTTGTAGTTGCTGGAAGGAAAAGCTGAAGAAAAACCTGAATATCTCTGTCTGTACATAAGCTAGATGCGTTAGGTAAAATGTTTTATCCACTTTGGACCTCTGGTATCCTATCCAGGTAGAAAATTTGGTGATATCATGAACGCACAAGCAGAATACAAGCGTTTTCTGGGAACCAAAACGGCCCTTGTCTCCCATATTTCTTACAGAGCTCAACACAGGGAGACCTAACAGGGGGTCAGTGAAAAATCAGACTTCCTTCTTTCGCACCTCAAAATTACATGATCAAAATCAATATACTATCGAAAACATACAAGAAAATCTACTTTTTGAGCGAATTTCAAATTGCGAAAAAATTACCAAAAATTCCTGTCTGATGCTCATACATTGCTTATAAATGGCTTTGTAGGTGCTGGAAGAAATAGCTGAAGAAAAACCTGAATATCTCTGTCTGTACATAAGCTAGATGCGTTAGGTAAAATGTTTTATCCACTTTGGACCTCTGGTATCCTATCCAGGTAGAAAATTTGGTGATATCATGAACGCACAAGCAGAATACAAGCGTTTTCTGGTAACCAAAACGACCCTTGTCTCCCATATTTCTTACAGAGCTCAACACAGGGAGACCTAACAGGGGGTCAGTGAAAAATCAGACTTCCTTCTTTCGCACCTCAAAATTACATGATCAAAATCAATATACTATCGAAAACATTCAAGAAAATCTACTTTTTGAGCGAATTTCAAATCGCGAAAAAATTACCTAAAAATCCTGTCTGATGCTTATACATTGCTTATAAATGGCTTTGTAGGTGCTGGAACAAAAAGCTGAAGAAAAACCTGAATATCTCTGTCTGTACATAAGCTAGACGCCTTAGGTAAAAAGTTTCATCCACTTTGGACCTCTGGTATCCTATCGAGGTAGAAAATTTGGTGATATCATGAACGCACAAGCAGAATACAAGCGTTTTCTGGTAACCAAAACGACCCTTGTCTCCCATATTTCTTACAGAGCTCAACACAGGGAGACCTAACAGCGGGGTCAGTGAAAAATCAGACTTCCTTCTTTCGCACCTCAAAATTACTTGATCAAAATCAATATACTATAGAAAACATTCAAGAAAATCTACTTTTTGAGCGAATTTCAAATCGCGAAAAAATTACCTAAAAATCCTGTCTGATGCTCATACATTGCTTATAAATGGCTTTGTAGGTGCTGGAACGAAAAGCTGAAGAAAAACCTGAATATCCCTGTCTGTACATAAGCTAGACGCCTTAGGTAAAAAGTTTTATCTGCTTTGGACCTCTGGTGTCCTATCCAGGTAGAAAATTTGGTGATATCATGAACGCACAAGCAGAATACAAGCGTTTTCTGGTAACCAAAACGACCCTTGTCTGCTATATTTCTTACACAGCTCAACACAGGGAGACCTAACAGCGGGGTCAGTGAAAAATCAGACTTCCTTCTTTCGCACCTCAAAATTACTTGATCAAAATCAATATACTATCGAAAACATTCAAGAAAATCTATTTTTTGAGCGAATTTCAAATCGCGAAAAAATTACCTAAAAATCCTATCTGATGCTCATACATTGCTTATAAATGGCTTTGTAGGTGCTGGAACGAAAAGCTGAAGAAAAACCTGAATATCTCTGTCTGTACATAAGCTAGACGCCTTAGGTACAAAGTTTTATCCACTTTTGATCTCTGGTATCCTATCGAGGTAGAAAATTTTGTGATGTCATGACCTCACAAGCAGAATACAAGCGTTTTCTCGTAACCAAAACGACCCTTGTCTCCCATTTTTCTTAAAGAGCTCAACACAGGGAGACCTAACAGCGGGGTCAGTGAAAAATCACACTTCCTTCTTTCGCACCTCAGAATTACTTGATCAAAATCAATATACTATCGAAAACATTCAAGAAAATCTACTTTTTGAGCGAATTTCAAATCGCGAAAAAATTACCTAAAAATCCTGTCTGATGCTCATACATTGCTTCTAAATGGCTTAGTAGGTGTTGGAAGGAAAAGCTGATGAAAAACCTGAATATCTCTGTCTGTACATAAGCTAGATGCGTTAGGTAAAAAGTTTTATCCACTTTGGACCTCTGGTATCCTATCCAGGTAGAAAATTTGGTGATATCATGAACGCACAAGCAGAATACAAGCGTTTTCTGGTAACCAAAACGACCCTTCTCTGCCATATTTCTTACAGAGCTCAACACAGGGAGATTTAACAGCGGGGTCAGTGAAAAATCACACTTCCTTCTTTCGCACCTAAAAATTACTTGATCAAAATCAATATACTATCGAAAACATTCAAGAAAATCTACTTTTTGAGCGAATTTCAAATCGGGAAAAAATTACCTAAAAATCCTGTCTGATGCTCATACATTGCTTATAAATGGCTTTGTAGGTGCTGGAAGAAAAAGCTGAAGAAAAACCTGAATATCTCTGTCTGTACATAAGCTAGACGCCTTAGGTAAAAAGTTTTATCCACTTTGGACCTCTGGTATCCTATCCAGGTAGAAAATTTGGTGATATCATGAACGCACAAGCAGAATACAAGCGTTTTCTGGTAACCAAAACGACCCTTCTCTGCCATATTTCTTACAGAGCTCAACACAGGGAGACCTAACAGGGGGTCAGTGAAAAATCAGACTTCCTTCTTTTGTACCTCAAAATTACTTGATCAAAATCAATATACTATCGAAAACATTCAAGAAAATCTACTTTTTGAGCGAATTTCAAATCGCGAAAAAATTACCTAAAAATCCTGTCTGATGCTCATACATTGCTTCTAAATGGCTTTGTAGGTGCTGGAACAAAAAGCTGAAGAAGAACCTGAATATCTCTTTCTGTACATAAGCTAGACGCCTTAGGTAAAAAGTTTTATCTGCTTTGGACCTCTGGTATCCTATCCAGGTAGAATATTTGATGATATCATGAACGCACATGCAGAATACAAGCGTTTTCTGATAACCAAAACGACCCTTGTCTCCCATATTTCTTACAGAGCTCAACACAGGGAGACCTAACAGCGGGGTCAGTGAAAAATCAGACTTCCTTCTTTCGCACCTAAAAATTACTTGATCAAAATCAATATACTATCGAAAACATTCAAGAAAATCTTCTTTTTGAGCGAATTTCAAATCGCGAAAAAATTACCTAAAAATCCTGTCTGATGCTCATACATTGCTTATAAATGGCATTGTAGGTGCTGGAAGAAATAGCTGAAGAAAAACCTGAATATCTCTGTCTGTACATAAGCTACACGCCTTAGGTAAAAAGTTTCATCCACTTTGGACCTCTGGTATCCTATCTAGGTAGAAAATTTGGTGATATCATGAACGCACAAGCAGAATACAAGCGTTTTCTGGTAACCAAAACCAACCTTGTCTCCCATATTTCTTACAGAGCTCAACACAGGTAGACCTAACAGCAGGGTAAGTGAAAAATCAGACTTCCTTCTTTCGCACCTCAAAATTACTTGATCAAAATCAATATACTATCGAAAACATTCAAGAAAATCTACTTTTTGAGCGAATTTCAAATCGCGAAAAAATTACCTAAAAATCCTGTCTGATGCTCATACATTGCTTATAAATGGCTTTGTAGGTGCTGGAAGGAAAAGCTGAAGAAAAACCTGAATATCTCTGTCTGTACATAAGCTAGATGCGTTAGGTAAAAAGTTTTATCCACTTTGGTCCTCTGGTATCCTATCCAGGTAGAAAATTTGATGATATCATGAACGCACAAGCAGAATACAAGCGTTTTCTGGTAACCAAAACGACCCTGATCTCCCGTTTTTCTTACAGAGCTCAACACAGGGAGACCTAACAGAGGGTCAGTGAAAAATCACACTTCCTTCTTTCGCACCTCAGAATTACTTGATCAAAATCAATATACTATCGAAAACATTCAAGAAAATCTACTTTTTGAGCGAATTTCAAATCGCGAAAAAATTACCTAAAAATCCTATCTGATGCTCATACATTGCTTATAAATGGCTTTGTAGGTGCTGGAACGAAAAGCTGAAGAAAAACCTGAATATCTCTGTCTGTACATAAGCTAGACGCCTTAGGTAAAAATTTTATCTGCTTTGGACCTCTGGTATCCTATCCAGGTAGAAAATTTGGTGATATCATGAACGCCAAGCAGAATACAAGCGTTTTCTGGTAACCAAAACGACCCTTGTCTGCCATATTTCTTACAGAGCTCAACACAGGGAGACCTTACAGCGGGGTCAGTGAAAAATCCGACTTCCTTCTTTCGCACCTCAAAATTACTTCATCAAAAACAATATACTATCGAAAACATTAAAGAAAATCTACTTTTTTAGCGAATTTCAAATCGCGAAAAAATTACCTAAAAATCCTGTCTGATGCTCATACATTGCTTATAAATGGCTTTGTAGTTGCTGGAAGGAAAAGCTGAAGAAAAACCTGAATATCTCTGTCTGTACATAAGCTAGATGCGTTAGGTAAAATGTTTTATCCACTTTGGACCTCTGGTATCCTATCCAGGTAGAAAATTTGGTGATATCATGAACGCACAAGCAGAATACAAGCGTTTTCTGGGAACCAAAACGACCCTTGTCTCCCATATTTCTTACAGAGCTCAACACAGGGAGACCTAACAGGGGGTCAGTGAAAAATCAGACTTCCTTCTTTCGCACCTCAAAATTACATGATCAAAATCAATATACTATCGAAAACATTCAAGAAAATCTACTTTTTGAGCGAATTTCAAATTGCGAAAAAATTACCAAAAATTCCTGTCTGATGCTCATACATTGCTTATAAATGGCTTTGTAGGTGCTGGAAGAAATAGCTGAAGAAAAACCTGAATATCTCTGTCTGTACATAAGCTAGATGCGTTAGGTAAAATGTTTTATCCACTTTGGACCTCTGGTATCCTATCCAGGTAGAAAATTTGGTGATATCATGAACGCACAAGCAGAATACAAGCGTTTTCTGGTAACCAAAACGACCCTTGTCTCCCATATTTCTTACAGAGCTCAACACAGGGAGACCTAACAGGGGGTCAGTGAAAAATCAGACTTCCTTCTTTCGCACCTCAAAATTACATGATCAAAATCAATATACTATCGAAAACATTCAAGAAAATCTACTTTTTGAGCGAATTTCAAATCGCGAAAAAATTACCTAAAAATCCTGTCTGATGCTTATACATTGCTTATAAATGGCTTTGTAGGTGCTGGAACAAAAAGCTGAAGAAAAACCTGAATATCTCTGTCTGTACATAAGCTAGACGCCTTAGGTAAAAAGTTTCATCCACTTTGGACCTCTGGTATCCTATCGAGGTAGAAAATTTGGTGATATCATGAACGCACAAGCAGAATACAAGCGTTTTCTGGTAACCAAAACGACCCTTGTCTCCCATATTTCTTACAAAGCTCAACACAGGGAGACCTAACAGCGGGGTCAGTGAAAAATCAGACTTCCTTCTTTCGCACCTCAAAATTACTTGATCAAAATCAATATACTATAGAAAACATTCAAGAAAATCTACTTTTTGAGCGAATTTCAAATCGCGAAAAAATTACCTAAAAATCCTGTCTGATGCTCATACATTGCTTATAAATGGCTTTGTAGGTGCTGGAACGAAAAGCTGAAGAAAAACCTGAATATCCCTGTCTGTACATAAGCTAGACGCCTTAGGTAAAAAGTTTTATCTGCTTTGGACCTCTGGTGTCCTATCCAGGTAGAAAATTTGGTGATATCATGAACGCACAAGCAGAATACAAGCGTTTTCTGGTAACCAAAACGACCCTTGTCTGCTATATTTCTTACACAGCTCAACACAGGGAGACCTAACAGCGGGGTCAGTGAAAAATCAGACTTCCTTCTTTCGCACCTCAAAATTACTTGATCAAAATCAATATACTATCGAAAACATTCAAGAAAATCTACTTTTTGAGCGAATTTCAAATCGCGAAAAAATTACCTAAAAATCCTATCTGATGCTCATACATTGCTTATAAATGGCTTTGTAGGTGCTGGAACGAAAAGCTGAAGAAAAACCTGAATATCTCTGTCTGTACATAAGCTAGACGCCTTAGGTACAAAGTTTTATCCACTTTTGATCTCTGGTATCCTATCGAGGTAGAAAATTTTGTGATGTCATGACCTCACAAGCAGAATACAAGCGTTTTCTCGTAACCAAAACGACCCTTGTCTCCCATTTTTCTTAAAGAGCTCAACACAGGGAGACCTAACAGCGGGGTCAGTGAAAAATCACACTTCCTTCTTTCGCACCTCAGAATTACTTGATCAAAATCAATATACTATCGAAAACATTCAAGAAAATCTACTTTTTGAGCGAATTTCAAATCGCGAAAAAATTACCTAAAAATCCTGTCTGATGCTCATACATTGCTTCTAAATGGCTTAGTAGGTGTTGGAAGGAAAAGCTGATGAAAAACCTGAATATCTCTGTCTGTACATAAGCTAGATGCGTTAGGTAAAAAGTTTTATCCACTTTGGACCTCTGGTATCCTATCCAGGTAGAAAATTTGGTGATATCATGAACGCACAAGCAGAATACAAGCGTTTTCTGGTAACCAAAACGACCCTTCTCTGCCATATTTCTTACAGAGCTCAACACAGGGAGACTTAACAGCGGGGTCAGTGAAAAATCACACTTCCTTCTTTCGCACCTAAAAATTACTTGATCAAAATCAATATACTATCGAAAACATTCAAGAAAATCTACTTTTTGAGCGAATTTCAAATCGGGAAAAAATTACCTAAAAATCCTGTCTGATGCTCATACATTGCTTATAAATGGCTTTGTAGGTGCTGGAAGAAAAAGCTGAAGAAAAACCTGAATATCTCTGTCTGTACATAAGCTAGACGCCTTAGGTAAAAAGTTTTATCCACTTTGGACCTCTGGTATCCTATCGAGGTAGAAAATTTGGTGATATCATGAACGCACAAGCAGAATACAAGCGTTTTCTGGTAACCAAAACGACCCTTCTCTGCCATATTTCTTACAGAGCTCAACACAGGGAGACTTAACAGCGGGGTCAGTGAAAAATCACACTTCCTTCTTTCGCACCTAAAAATTACTTGATCAAAATCAATATACTATCGAAAACATTCAAGGAAATCTACTTTTTGAGCGAATTTCAAATCGGGAAAAAATTACCTAAAAATCCTGTCTGATGCTCATACATTGCTTATAAATGGCTTTGTAGGTGCTGGAAGAAAAAGCTGAAGAAAAACCTGAATATCTCTGTCTGTACATAAGCTAGACGCCTTAGGTAAAAAGTTTCATCCACTTTGGACCTCTGGTATCCTATCCAGGTAGAAAATTTGGTGATATCATGAACGCACAAGCAGAATACAAGCGTTTTCTGGTAACCAAAACGACCCTTGTCTCCCATATTTCTTACAGAGCTCAACACAGGGAGACCTAACAGGGGGTCAGTGAAAAATTACACTTCCTTCTTTCGCACCTCAAAATTACATGATCAAAATCAATATACTATCGAAAACATTCAAGAAAATCTACTTTTTGAGCGAATTTCAAATCGCGAAAAAATTACCTAAAAATCCTGTCTGATGCTTATACATTGCTTATAAATGGCTTTGTAGGTGCTGGAACAAAAAGCTGAAGAAAAACCTGAATATCTCTGTCTGTACATAAGCTAGACGCCTTAGGTAAAAAGTTTCATCCACTTTGGACCTCTGGTATCCTATCGAGGTAGAAAATTTGGTGATATCATGAACGCACAAGCAGAATACAAGCGTTTTCTGGTAACCAAAACGACCCTTGTCTCCCATATTTCTTACAGAGCGCAACACAGGGAGACCTAACAGGGGGGTCAGTGAAAAATCAGACTTCCTTCTTTCGCACCTCAAAATTACTTGATCAAAATCAATATACTATAGAAAACATTCAAGAAAATCTACTTTTTGAGCGAATTTCAAATCGCGAAAAAATTACCTAAAAATCCTGTCTGATGCTCATACATTGCTTATAAATGGCTTTGTAGGTGCTGGAACGAAAAGCTGAAGAAAAACCTGAATATCCCTGTCTGTACATAAGCTAGACGCCTTAGGTAAAAAGTTTTATCTGCTTTGGACCTTTGGTGTCCTATCCAGGTAGAAAATTTGGTGATATCATGAACGCACAAGCAGAATACAAGCGTTTTCTGGTAACCAAAACGACCCTTGTCTGCTATATTTCTTACACAGCTCAACACAGGGAGACCTAACAGCGGGGTCAGTGAAAAATCAGACTTCCTTCTTTCGCACCTCAAAATTACTTGATCAAAATCAATATACTATCGAAAACATTCAAGAAAATCTACTTTTTGAGCGAATTTCAAATCGCGAAAAAATTACCTAAAAATCCTATCTGATGCTCATACATTGCTTATAAATGGCTTTGTAGGTGCTGGAACGAAAAGCTGAAGAAAAACCTGAATATCTCTGTCTGTACATAAGCTAGACGCCTTAGGTACAAAGTTTTATCCACTTTTGATCTCTGGTATCCTATCGAGGTAGAAAATTTTGTGATGTCATGACCTCACAAGCAGAATACAAGCGTTTTCTCGTAACCAAAACGACCCTTGTCTCCCATTTTTCTTAAAGAGCTCAACACAGGGAGACCTAACAGCGGGGTCAGTGAAAAATCACACTTCCTTCTTTCGCACCTCAGAATTACTTGATCAAAATCAATATACTATCGAAAACATTCAAGAAAATCTACTTTTTGAGCGAATTTCAAATCGCGAAAAAATTACCTAAAAATCCTGTCTGATGCTCATACATTGCTTCTAAATGGCTTAGTAGGTGTTGGAAGGAAAAGCTGATGAAAAACCTGAATATCTCTGTCTGTACATAAGCTAGATGCGTTAGGTAAAACGTTTTATCCACTTTGGACCTCTGGTATCCTATCCAGGTAGAAAATTTGGTGATATCATGAACGCACAAGCAGAATACAAGCGTTTTCTGGTAACCAAAACGACCCTTCTCTGTCATATTTCTTACAGAGCTCAACACAGGGAGACTTAACAGCGGGGTCAGTGAAAAATCACACTTCCTTCTTTCGCACCTAAAAATTACTTGATCAAAATCAATATACTATCGAAAACATTCAAGAAAATCTACTTTTTGAGCGAATTTCAAATCGGGAAAAAATTACCTAAAAATCCTGTCTGATGCTCATACATTGCTTATAAATGGCTTTGTAGGTGCTGGAAGAAAAAGCTGAAGAAAAACCTGAATATCTCTGTCTGTACATAAGCTAGACGCCTTAGGTAAAAAGTTTTATCCACTTTGGACCTCTGGTATCCTATCCAGGTAGAAAATTTGGTGATATCATGAACGCACAAGCAGAATACAAGCGTTTTCTGGTAACCAAAACGACCCTTCTCTGCCATATTTCTTACAGAGCTCAACACAGGGAGACTTAACAGCGGGGTCAGTGAAAAATCACACTTCCTTCTTTCGCACCTAAAAATTACTTGATCAAAATCAATATACTATCGAAAACATTCAAGAAAATCTACTTTTTGAGCGAATTTCAAATCGGGAAAAAATTACCTAAAAATCCTGTCTGATGCTCATACATTGCTTATAAATGGCTTTGTAGGTGCTGGAAGAAAAAGCTGAAGAAAAACCTGAATATCTCTGTCTGTACATAAGCTAGACGCCTTAGGTAAAAAGTTTCATCCACTTTGGACCTCTGGTATCCTATCCAGGTAGAAAATTTGGTGATATCATGAACGCACAAGCAGAATACAAGCGTTTTCTGGTAACCAAAACGACCCTTCTCTGCCATATTTCTTACAGAGCTCAACACAGGGAGACTTAACAGCGGGGTCAGTGAAAAATTACACTTCCTTCTTTCGCATCTAAAAATTACTTGATCAAAATCAATATACTATCGAAAACATTCAAGAAAATCTACTTTTTGAGCGAATTTCAAATCGCGAGAAAATTACCTAAAAATCCTGTCTGATGCTCATACATTGCTTATAAATGGCTTTGTCGGTGCTGGAAGAAAAAGCTGAAGAAAAACCTGAATATCTCTGTCGGTACATAAGCTACACGCCTTAGGTAAAAAGTTTCATCCACTTTGGACCTCTGGTATCCTATCCAGGTAGAAAATTTGGTGATATCATGAACGCACAAGCAGAATACAAGCGTTTTCTGGTAACCCAAAACCAACCTTGTCTCCCATATTTCTTACAGAGCTCAACACAGGGAGACCTAACAGGGGGTCAGTGAAAAATCAGACTTCCTTCTTTCGCACCTCAAAATTACTTGATCAAAATCAATATACTATCGAAAACATTCAAGAAAATCTACTTTTTGAGCGAATTACAAATCGCGAAAAAATTACCTAAAAATCCGGTCTGATGCTCATACATTGCTTATAAATGGCTTTGTAGGTGCTGGAAGAAAAAGCTGAAGAAAAACCTGAATATCTCTGTCTGTACATAAGCTACACGCGTTAGGTAAAAAGTTTCATCCACTTTGGACCTCTGGTATCCTATCCAGGTAGAAAATTTTGTGATATTATGAACGCACAAGCAGAATACAAGCGTTTTCTGGTAACCAAAACCAACCTATTCTCCCATATTTCTTACAGAGCTCAACACAGGGAGACCTAACAGCGGGGTCAGTGAAAAATGAGACTTCCTTCTTTCGCACCTCAAAATTACTTGATCAAAATCAATATACTATCGAAAACATTCAAGAAAATCTACTTTTTGAGCGAATTTCAAATCGCGAAAAAATTACCTAAAAATCCTGTCTGATGCTCATACATTGCTTATAAATGGCTTTGTAGGTGCTGGAAGAAAAAGCTGAAGAAAAACCTGAATATCTCTGTCTGTACATAAGCTACACGCCTTAGGTAAAAAGTTTCATCCACTTTGGACCTCTGGTATCCTATCCAGGTAGAAAATTTGGTGATATCATGAACGCACAAGCAGAATACAAGCGTTTTCTGGTAACCAAAACGACCCTTGTCTGCCATATTTCTTACAGAGCTCAACACAGGGAGACCTTACAGCGGGGTCAGTGAAAAATCAGACTTCCTTCTTTCGCACCTCAAAATTACTTGATCAAAATCAATATACTATCGAAAACATTCAAGAAAATCTACTTTTTGAGCGAATTTCAAATTGCGAAAAAATTACCAAAATTTCCTGTCTGATGCTCATACATTGCTTATAAATGGCTTTGTAGGTGCTGGAAGAAATAGCTGCAGAAAAACCTGAATATCTCTGTCTGTACATAAGCTAGACGCCTTAGGTAAAAACTTTCATCCACTTTGGACCTCTGGTATCCTATCCAGGTAGAAAATTTGGTGATATCATGAACGCACAAGCAGAATACAAGCGCTTTCTGATAACCCACACGACCCTTGTCTGCCATATTTCTTACAGAGCTCAACACAGGGAGACCTAACAGGGGGTCAGTGAAAAATCAGACTTCCTTCTTTCGCACCTCAGAATTACTTGATCAAAATCAATATACTATCGAAAACATTCAAGAAAATCTACTTTTTGAGCGAATTTCAAATTGCGAAAAAATTACCAAAAATTCCTGTCTGATGCTCATACATTGCTTATAAATGGCTTTGTAGGTGCTGGAAGAAATAGCTGAAGAAAAACCTGAATATCTCTGTCTGTACATAAGCTAGACGCCTTAGGTAAAAAGTTTCATCCACTTTGGACCTCTGGTATCCTATCCAGGTAGAAAATTTGGTGATATCATGAACGCACAAGCAGAATACAAGCGTTTTCTGGTAACCAAAACGACCCTTGTCTTCTATAGTTCTTACAGAGCTCAACACAGGGAGACCTTACAGCGGGGTCAGTGAAAAATCAGACTTCCTTCTTTCGCACCTCAAAATTACTTGATCAAAATCAATATACTATCGAAAACATTCAAGAAAATCTACTTTTTGAGCGAATTTCAAATCGCGAAAAAATTACCTAAAAATCCTGTCTGATGCTCATACATTGCTTATAAATGGCTTTGTAGGTGCTGGAACGAAAAGCTGAAGAAAAACCTGAATATCTCTGTCTGTACATAAGCTACACGCCTTAGGTAAAAAGTTTTATCCACTTTGGACCTCTGGTATCCTATCCAGGTAGAAAATTTGGTGATATCATGAACGCACAAGCAGAATACAAGCGTTTTCTGGTAACCAAAACGACCCTTGTCTTCTATAGTTCTTACAGAGCTCAACACAGGGAGACCTTACAGCGGGGTCAGTGAAAAATCAGACTTCCTTCTTTCGCACCTCAAAATTACTTGATCAAAATCAATATACTATCGAAAACATTCAAGAAAATCTACTTTTTGAGCGAATTTCAAATCGCGAAAAAATTACCTAAAAATCCTGTCTGATGCTCATACATTGCTTATAAATGGCTTTGTAGGTGCTGGAAGGAAAATCTGAAGAAAAACCTGAATATCTCTGTCTGTACATAAGCTAGATGCGTTTGGTAAAAAGTTTTCTCCACTTTGGACCTCTGGTATCCTATCCAGGTAGAAAATTTGGTGATATCATGAACGCACAAGCAGAATACAAGCGTTTTCTAGTAACCAAAACGACCCTTGTCTCCCATATTTCTTACAGAGCTCAACACAGGGAGACCTAACAGGGGGTCAGTGAAAAATCAGACTTCCTCCTTTCGCACCTCAAAATTACTTGATCAAAATCAATATACTATCGAAAAAATTCAAGAAAATCTACTTTTTGAGCGAATTTCAAATCGCGAAAAAATTGCCTAAAAATCCTGTCGGATGCTCATACATTGCTTATAAATGGCTTTGTAGGTGCTGGAACGAAAAGCTGAAGAAAAACCTGAATATATCTGTCTGTACATAAGCTAGACGCCTTAGGTAAAAAGTTTTATCTGCTTTGGACCTCTGGTATCCTATCCAGGTAGAAAATTTGGTGATATCATGAACGCACAAGCAGAATACAAGCGTTTTCTGGTAAGCAAAACGACCCTTGTCTCCCATATTTCTTACAGAGCTCAACACAGTTAGACCTAACAGCGGGGTCAGTGAAAAATCAGACTTCCTTCTTTCGCACCTAAAAATTACTTGATCAAAATCAATATACTATCGAAAACATTCAAGAAAATCTACTTTTTGAGCGAATTTCAAATTGCGAAAAAATTACCAAAAATTCCTGTCTGATGCTCATACATTGCTTATAAATGGCTTTGTAGGTGCTGGAAGAAATATCTGAAGAAAAACCTGAATATCTCTGTCTGTACATAAGCTACACGCCTTAGGTAAAAAGTTTCATCCACTTTGGACCTCTGGTATCCTATCGAGGTAGAAAATTTGGTGATATCATGAACGCACAAGCAGAATACAAGCGTTTTCTGGTAACCAAAACCAACCTTGTCTCCCATATTTCTTACAGAGCTCAACACAGGGAGACCTAACAGCGGGGTCAGTGAAAAATCAGACTTCCTTCTTTCGCACCTCAGAATTACTTGATCAAAATCAATATACTATCGAAAACATTCAAGAAAATCTACTTTTTGAGCGAATTTCAAATCGCGAAAAAATTACCTAAAAATCCTGTCTGATGCTCATACATTGCTTATAAATGGCTTTGTAGTTGCTGGAACGAAAACCTGAAGAAAAACCTGAATATCTCTGTCTGTACATAAGCTACACGCCTTAGGTAAAATGTTTTATCCACTTTGGACTTCTAGTATCCTATCCAGGTAGAAAATTTGGTGATATCATGAACGCACAAGCAGAATACAAGCGTTTTCTGGGAACCAAAACGACCCTTGTCTCCCATATTTCTTACAGAGCTCAACACAGGTAGACCTAACAGGGGGTCAGTGAAAAATCAGACTTCCTTCTTTCGCACCTCAAAATTACTTGATCAAAATCAATATACTATCGAAAACATTCAAGAAAATCTACTTTTTGAGCGAATTTCAAATCGCGAAAAAATTACCTAAAAATCCTGTCTGATGCTCATACATTGCTTATAAATGGCTTTGTAGGTGCTGGAAGAAAAAGCTGAAGAAAAACCTGAATATCTCTGTCTGTACATAAGCTAGATGCGTTAGGTAAAAAGTTTTATCCACTTTGGACCTCTGGTATCCTATCCAGGTAGAAAATTTGGTGATATCATGAACGCACAAGCAGAATACAAGCGTTTTCTGGTAACCAAAACGACCCTTGTCTGCCATATTTCTTACAGAGCTTAACACAGGGAGACTTAACAGCGGGGTCAGTGAAAAATCACACTTCCTTCTTTCGCACCTAAAAATTACTTGATCAAAATCAATATACTATCGAAAACATTCAAGAAAATCTACTTTTTGAGCGAATTTCAAATCGCGAAAAAATTACCTAAAAATCCTGTCTGATGCTCATACATTGCTTATAAATGGCTTTGTAGGTGCTGGAAGAAATAGCTGAAGAAAAACCTGAATATCTCTGTCTGTACATAAGCTAGACGCCTTAGGTAAAAAGTTTTATCCAAGTTGGACTTCTGGCTCAGACGATGACTCTTTACCGTAATTTTGTCGGTTATCTATATACTGTGTACCTAAAAAGAATGTTCTTTCTCGTCCTCCAATTTACGTTATATTTTCAATTTATAATCAAGGACTTTTCTTTTTTAAGTGCCCTTAACTAAAATGGATTTCAAACTGTAGAAGGTCAAGGGGTTGCTAACCTGAGTATCAGGCCCTCGAATTAGGAATTAGGGATAGGGAGGGGGGGAGGGGAGGGGGAAAGGAAGGGAGAGGGAGAGGAAGGAGGGCCTTTCCTTTCCCTCTCTCATTTTCCTCGATCATTTTCTCGCTCACTTTTCCCCCTCCCCCCTCCCTAGTAAGCCTGATACTCAGGTTAAGGGGTATCACGAACCCCGCACCATTTTCTATACATCCGTCGACTAGTCACAGACAAAGCATTGAAGCGAGGCTTCTAGAGTTTCAAAGGATCTGCTTGTAACCTAGACTAAATGCTTTGTTCGACCAGTGAACTAGTGACCCCTTGGATGTGAAGTCAAAGCTGCTTTATATTTGGAGAACTAAACAAAAAAAATTTCAAACTCCTGAGAATTGCCTCCAAATTGAGCTGCAAGGAGTCTATTCAAAACGCTCACCCCGCTTACACTGGGTTACCTTAGAACTTGTGCTTAGCGAAGCATTATGCTATCAAAAGAGAAAGTAAGGAGAGGTGGGGGAGTATTTCTGATAAATGATAAAAGTCCTAGACGCATAACCACAGGTAGCCCAAGCTATGGTTTTGAATATATGTAGAGAGAATGTATGGCAGATCAAAACATTTCTTTAAAATAAAATAAATTTCATATTTTATTGTTTCTTTACCGGTATATCAATGTTTTATTGCATGTTTTGTGGTTTCCTGACGGTTTGGTTGAATTTTAAGGCGATTTTAGGAAATTTTATCTCCTCTCTAAAGAAGAAGTCTTTTCGTCTTTAGAGAGGAGATAAAATTTCCTAAAAGTCTTTTCGTCTTTTCTTTATGAAATTTATTTTATTTTAAAGAAATTTTTTGATCTGCCATACATTCTCTCTATATATATTCAAAACCATAGCTTGGGCTACCTGTGGCATAACTGCGGTCACTGGAACTTCTTCTAAGCATAGTTTGTTTCCGGTCTATATTTCGTATGCGTGAATGTATCGGCAATCATGAGGCCAAAAGTCACAATACACCTTAATAAACACTCGTGCGATCCAGTACAACCCGATTTAGTCCAAAAAATGAACGTTTGTTTATGAGGAAGGCGTAGTCCAGTC
This sequence comes from Anthopleura sola, assembly GCA_023349425.1. Taxonomy (NCBI): domain Eukaryota; kingdom Metazoa; phylum Cnidaria; class Anthozoa; order Actiniaria; family Actiniidae; genus Anthopleura; species Anthopleura sola. Next base: position 245,032 of record JALHLI010000066.1, on the reverse strand, counting down.
CTGGACTCACTTTTGGTCCGTTCCGACAATCTGATTATATTAGTTGCGGAGGTCCTGCGCCACTTATCAGCTTGTCGGAGCCGGGACAGAAAGTGAGTCCCGGACGGGACTAGACGAAGGCTTTCTTGAGTACCATGCATGACAGATAGGTCAAATTGAAATATTTGTTAAAGCGATCCTCAAATTTATTTTGAAACACAAGAAATTCATGTAAAGCCGTTACTCAATTAGATGTTGTGTTGGACCCCGAGTCCATTAGTCTCCTTTGCAGCCGTTCTTAGTGTTGAGACCGACACTGAAAACGGCTGCAAAGGAGACTACGAGTCCATATGTTTGGTACACGAGTCCATGTTTTCTGAGTCCATTCCATATTTTCTAGGGTCCAGTCCAGTCCAGTCCAGTCTATGTTTTAATCCCTTATGCTGTCCATTCTCACATGTCCGGCGTCATTCATCCATATCCAATCAGAACAGCTTTATTTTTGTCATGACTGCGGCATTCATTCTTCGTGAATCGTTAGGGTTTCCTAGCAAAGTTAAATGTAAATGCGTATTAGTCAGCAGGAGTGAGTCATTGAAATATACATAACAAGTTACGACTTGATATATATCAGGGACTCTGAATTTTTTCTGAGTATATTTCAGCTAGTGACAAATGATAAATTATTTCTATAACTGTCTGTTATTGTTGCAAATCATCCCGCAAGATCATATTTAAATCTAACTACATATTTGCTCATTGGTCGCATTAGACAAAACAACTGCCTATTATTCCCTGGGGTTTACATAGTTAACACTATCACGCTTCTACAGCAGCATAGGGAATCACGCTCTCTCTTATCTGTTATCGTTATTGTCACCCCTGTTTTCATGTTCTGGAATGTTAAACAATGCGTTGGTAAACAGTGATCTTTATTCATTTGAGCGTGGTAAAATGAACATCGGAAGTCCATATTCATTTCTAGTGTGAACATGTGACGCTACGTTCTGGCGAACCGCCGAACTACGATTCGAAAGTTCCAATGCGCGAAAGTTTTTATAAAGTGGTTTTGTACGATGTACGTTGCTAAAGACAGGAACTTCGACACTCAAACTCAGCCTTCCTGAAAAGACTTTATAAGACAAACTCATGGCGCAAGAATCATCTTCAACCTCCGAACTCACGATTGATGTGACATGCACTCCAAGAAACAGAGCAAACTTGAGGCGACTCAAAACAAGTAGCATACAGAGCTTTCAACGATGGGAGAAAGAAAATGAATTGCTTTATGCGATGATAGAGGATGAGAGTGCTTGGTTATCGAGCTTATTTGCAGACGCTATAATTACTCCAGAAGTATTTTTCTACGCTTTGGAAGATGGGACTATCTTGTGTCTTCTTGCAAACTTTATCCAAGAAATGGCTGAGAACTATGGGACAAGAACTGGTAAAAGTGTACCCGGAAAAAAGTTTACGTTCCACAAATCTAAGAAGGGAGCCAGGCAGTCAATGTTGTTCCACTCGCGCGAAAATGTCGATAAGTTTCTGACGTGGTGTCGCTGGCATGGCATTCCTGAAGCTATATTATTTGAATCCAACGATGCGGTGCTGGTAGACGAGTGCAGAACTGGAGGAAGAGAAATTGTGATATGTTTAATGGAAATTGCACGAAGGTCTTCTCAATACGAGATAGAAGTCCCACAGATGATTAAATTAGAACGAGAAATAGAGGAAGAAGAGTTGAGTGATAATCGAGGTTGTGCAGAAGAGCAACAGGCTTTACCTTTAGAAACAAACTTAAATACTGAGACACGAGGAGATAGAAGCCCAATAGACTCGGATTCTGGTGTTGAATCAGTGTTTGAAGAAGGAGACCCAGCAAGTCCACGCATGTCGGAATTCGTTGCTGATGAGACTAAAATTGTTCAGAAATGCGAAAGTATAAATAAGTTTGAAGTTGAAGTAGAAAAGAAACCACAAAGAGGCATACAGAAGGAGGAAAGCCACTCACTACTTGAAAGCTCACAGCCCAAAACAGAACTTGATAAAAAGGTAAGAATTGTTCATTTTTATTATTATTGGTTCATATTGATACTCCTTCTCCGACTCATCATCATCGAGGTCCTACACATAATCTCCATACACATGGACAAAATAACGTAATAAATTTGCAACCCATCGAGGTAATTAGATACATGTTTACCGGAAGATTCTTCAACTCTCTATTCCAATTACTTTATCATTCATGCGCAAAATACGTCTGAATCTGAATTTCACCGTTGTTTTCTTTACTCTTTAAATAATTATTATGCGACGAAAAAGCTAATAACAGTTGCTGTCAGCCGAGAATCTGATATCAAACCATTGCTCAAGATCACTATCGCACTCTAAGTTCACCACCAGAAAATAAATTGTATTCGCAACGCGACTACGAGTGCTTCATTATAAAAGGTTGGTTGCCTATCAAAACAATTGGCCTTGTTTAATTGTTTTACAAGTTCCGTTGCTTGACTAACTGTTTTTATACGGTAACAAGTTCGAGGAAACTATCGAGGCACAAAATGACCTCTTGTGATACTAATAACCATGAACACTAGTATTAATCAATTACTCATAAGCGGGAGCTTGAATTTTTTTTCTTTTTTTCCGGAAGCACCTTTTTGTGCATAAAAATCACGTTCCAACACGTATTCCTTTACTAATCTAACGAGTTACTCTCTTTTGGTGACATAACAAGTTTAAAAGTATATTTACGTGTTAAGACACAAAAAATCCAAACTAAATAAATTTTAAAGTTTATCAAATAATTTAAATTTGTTTATTATGCATTGTCGTGATCCTATTAAATCAAAGTCTAAATGATTATAATGTACTAAAGATTCTCCCAACAATTCAAGGGATTTTGATCATGACCTGTTGGAAAACTTCCAGTATTGACTTTGAAACCCGTTTTAGCTTGTACTAAAACAAAACTGCTTTAATAATATTGAACAAATATGCTAATTTGTACACTAGCTAGAAGGATTATATATTATTAAGAAAATCAACATGTGAGTGAGTGAGTTGTGTGCATAAAATACTGAATGTAGTGGTAGTGTGTGTGAGTGAAAAGTGTCCCCAAATAGTGCGAAAACGCTACAAAAGACTAGACACTTAAATAAAGAGATTTATTTATTTTATTTTATTTATATTTATTATTTCTATGAGATGTTTGAACATTTCTGAAAAGCCATTTCCAGGGAGATTCAATAAAATTATTGAACCAAATTTTTCAAACGTTTTTTTAAATGATAAGAACTTTCTTCAAACAAATTTAATTATATATTAGGGAAGGATAAATGATGATTTTATCATTTTTGATCATGTTTTTGTCATTGATCATAATGTTCTTACTAATTCTCCAGGTGTGTAAAATTGCACAAGAATACAATATAAAAATTGTCCATAGACTGAAAGAAGGGAAATACATCATACTAGGAAAAGCTATGTTTGTGAGGGTAAGTATAGATATAAGGCTCAGATGTTGATCTTCTCTTGAGCCAAATGCATTAAAAACAATGGATTCGGCTAATGAGAAGATCGTCGTTTGAACCGGACCTAAGGTTATTATGCAATTGTGTTTAAAAAACTTTTATAGGGATGTGATTTTGCTAGCTGTAATACATACATACATTTTTAAAACATGAATTGGATGCATGTACACATACATGCATCAGCAATAAATATTTTGCATGCCTTGTAAGTTGCCTTGTAAATAAATTATAGGTTTACCAATAATACACCTAAAGTATAAATATAGGATATATAGCAGTGGCGGATCCAGAGGGAGTTCCATGGGTTCCACGGAACCCCCCTTTGAGCATCAGACCCTTTGAAAAGGGGTATATGAAATAATGAGAATGCGTCCTGCAATGAAGTTTTACATATCAGTTGTTGAAAGAGTGACGACGAAATGGAACCCCCCTTTGTAAAATTCTGGATCTGCCACTGTATAGAGAGGCCATAATGTTTGCAAATGACTGTATGTATGCATATGCCATGTGTAACATACTCTACAATCAACACTCACAGAGTGTCTTGGATAGTTCTTGTTTATTGGGTAACTTGTGGGACTAAAAAAACCTCCTTAGAGCCACCTAACACTTCTTGAGAGTTAGACTGCCAATCCCTAAGTGCTTTTAATTATAAGTACACATAGCATGGCAAGCAAGTTTTGTATTTCTTTATAAAATACAAATTGTCATGATAATATATATCATATTAGAAAAAACCTACTAATGGTCTATCACCAATCGAGCCCTGTGATTGGCTGAGCTACTAGGGGTCTATTACTTGTAGACCATATGCATTTGGACTCAAGGACTAATTGTTAAATAGACCCTTTTCAAATATGGCATCTATGACATCAAACAAGGAGAATGAGAATGTCCCAGATATCAAAACCCAATGATTTCCACTAGCAGCATCCAGGACTAGAATGCCCCCAACACAAAACAATCATTATCACTCGTAACATCCTGGACATTCTAGGACTCCTTGTTTGACGTCATAGATGCCATATTCAGAAAGGGTCTATTTATATTATTATTATGTATTAAAAAAAAAAGAGAATTAACAGTGGATTGCACAGAGTGGCTGCAGCCGTTCTAAGTGTCTGTCTCAAAATCCCTCCCCACTAATGGCTGCTTACCAGACATTCCATTCCAATGGCTTAGCCAATCACGGCCCTAGTTATAAAATCGAGAACTGAATCATTGTTTTGAATGTTAGAGAAAAGCTCTAGGCTTATTGTTTATTATATTTGGTGAGAAATCAACAGGGCTGCCTGTCATGGGCCTGTCTCCTGATTGGCTTAAATCAAACAATTGGGATGGAATGTCTGGCTGCAGTAAGCGACTGTTAGTGGGAGGGATTTTGAGACTGACACTAAGAACGGCTGCAAAGGAGACCACTCTTCTTTCAATGCAGACGGGAGGAACCGGAGAACCCACAGTCAACAACTCTCGAATCACAGACTGAAGAGAACCAACAAACAACTCTAATCACATACAACACCAAGCTTGAGCCTAGCAGAACTTGAACACTCAGTTAACCAAGCTAATAAATTGGGAATTTCTATTTTTATCTTACTACAGTTTTACAGATCTGACAGAAAAATTATAATCATTATATAAATTAGAATGACATCATTTGTTGGTCATCAGCAAACGTTCCAATGATGTACTCTTTTTTGCTTGCTTAGGTTTGATTTCTGAAAATCAATGGTGGCCTATATATTTGCATATGATCATTCTACATTAATTATATCTATATAATAAATGGAGTGAATTAATAATATTTAACTTGTTACCTTTCCATAGATGTTGAATGACCATCTGTTGGTACGGATTGGCGGTGGTTGGGATACTCTAGACCATTATGTCATGACTCACGCTCCAAAGCCAATAGGTAAGAATTCCTTGGAATTAATGATGATACAATATTAGAATACTAGTAATCATAATATGCGTTTCTACATAAGCAAAACAATTTGTTATCTTCATTGTCTTAGTACTGAAGCTTACTTAGATGAGGAGTTACTCAGCAGATTACTACATAAATATAATATATATATACGAAGTCATATAATAATTTCTTGAATTACACTGCTTTTGAAATCTATTCTTCAGAAATCTGTATCGTCATTAGAAATAAATAATTTTGATAAAACAATTTCCTTGTTATCTTGATTGCTTCTATATAATATGGCGGAGAGCCTTCAGCCATTCCCTGATTTCATGAGAACTTGACATGGTAAATGTATTATTTGTAAAAAAAAATGTCCATGATATTTTAAACCAGATGCATGACTGTGTCCACTTGGGCTTTCAAGCTTTCATAACTTTTTTACGATTTATTTAATTAGAAACAGATTTATAGTCTTCATGCTTCATTAGATCAAATTGGTCTGCATATTATTATTAAAATATTAAGACCTAAATCTTCTTCAGGATATTTAGTGTAATATTTAGCTGCTCTCATTCTCTGCTATATTATAAACCAAATTTTGTTGTGATTAAATTAATTTTTTGCTGCTAAAATGTTCACCAATCTGTTTTTTATAATCATAATTGAGTCATATTATCCTCAAATATTTGAATTATCCAGACTTTCAAAAAACAGGGCATTTTCACCCAAGTGCCTCATTTTAAAAATGCTATATGCTGTATAAGAAGAAATCAAAAAATGTTGATTGGTAAAAGTGTTTTTTTAAGACAGATTCCTTTCACATGTTGAGCTCAATTCATATGTAACATAATTTGCTCCCCAAATATATCCTGTTTGCTCACAATGCCCTCATATATTTTATAACTCCACAGTTACTAGTTACAGATTTTAACATATCACTGAGATCAGCTTAGTCTTATGAAGTGGACTATTTATGTGTAGGGAAATTATATATTTTCTACTCAATTTTAGCACATTTTTGCTTTGTTGTTTGAAATCTATCAATGGTTTCCCGAGAATTTTTTGTAAACATTGCAAGCTTATCAGACCTATTTTAAATTTGTGCACTTGCTTTTTATCTCAAGATGGAGAAATGGTCAAAGATAACGATTTTAGTGTTGTATAACAGGTTTTGGGATGCAGGTGTAATAATTTATTGCTTCACTTCAGATCAGACCCATAGGAGAGTTTGAAAATTGGTTTCTAAAACCAAAACAATTTGGGGCAATTTGGGGTCTTGAAACTTTCTGGTTATTAATTACTGCGATCAAGCCTTTACAGTTCATTGGCGGAGCGCATGCTCAGGTTAATTTCCTTCCTGTTGGGATTAGTTCAGGTTTTCTACAGACTATGAAAAAATTGTCACTAAAGTATTTTCAAGGTACACACTGTGTCTGTGTGATGCTTGGTACTAGTGGCAATAACTGGAAAGAGTGACCAATAGCGGATATATTGCATCAGTTTTAACAATATATAGGCTGAGGGTATATCTTATGATAATAAACAATTCAAAAATTCAAAATTCTCAAACATTTAGTCCAAGATTGTTGATAATTTACGATATTATGCAAAAACATGAATTCAATGATTGTTATGTTTACATTATGTAGACTAAAAATAAAGAATTAATTCTCCTCTTCTTTATGTATGCTTGTTTGAAAAGCTTAATTTCATTTCTACAAATTTATTCTGTTTTTGAAAAAGTAACATTGAAAGCTCTCAGCCAATCAGAAGCGAGATATTGAGTGATGTGTATAATAACTTATGGTATCATGCTCAACCTCATCCAATAATTCCTTAGTAGTCAAATAGACACAAAGAAAACAATGGAAATAAGATCTAATCTCTATGAGTATAAACCTACTTATGGTCTATCGTCTATCGCCAATATTGCGCTCTGATTGGCTGAGCTACTAGTGATCTATTAGTGATATTTAATGGCAAAAGCAATTAGTTATTTGACTGATTAGTAAGGCAAATGGTACAACTGACGCCGAACAAAAGAAAATATCCAAGGGATTCTAATAGTATAGAGGTTAATGATGCCGTAATGCAAATGCTCTATTGTTGGTGTGGTTAAGGGAGCTATAATCAATTCTAGGTGTGTACTTGCATGTTACGTCACTTGCCGCCATATTGGTTGACTATACAAAGCATTCCTCATTAAAATTATCTTCTTATATCAACCAAGATGGCGGCTGTTTCATTGTATCTCAAGTGATTCTGATTCACATGGTTGCACCCCAAGAAAAGAGAATGTTTCTTTAAGCTTAAAAATCTTAGCCATAACAAGCTCCACCCTTTTACATTTAGAGAATTCATTAATATTGGCTGTAATTATTGATAACTATTTTGGGTTTCTTTATCTAAATCTAACCATTCACAAGAAGACGTCTGTCATATCATGCACCTGCAATGACATTTCCACTAACTTACCTCAGTCTATCCAAACTTTGGTTGTGATTTTATGCTTCCATCATCATTAATATTCCCTTCCATACCCTAAAACTATCTCTCCCAGTATTTATCACAAACAAAATGAAAAGGAATGCATCTATTTAACTGGAAAAACCAGTTTGGCCAGACTACCAACCTGATAAACCATCGTTTCTATTATGCTACTTTGTCAAAGCGACTTGACAGCTATTGTTTTTTGCGGCTTCTGATTGGTTGTTGAAGGCAGACAACACCCGCGCGTGGCTGAGTGTTCCTGGGCAAGTTCTTCGATACTCGATCGAAGGAGTGTTCTGCAAGACTTTATAAAAGCTGTCTCGCTCTTCTGATTTTACGAAGATCTGATATTCCGGATTCGATATTCTTGAAAATTACTGTCTTTTCGAAAGGTAGGGCTCTTAAAATCAAGGTAACGTAAAAATTTTTATGAAATATTTGTTATTTCTTTAGACGATTATTAAGTTGCAAGATAGCGATAGACTCAGACAGCGTTTTTCATATGATAGAAGTCTGTTCTCAAGGGGCAGGTTAAATCTTCAATATAAAATGTCGACAGTGCATTAAGTATTTGTGTTATTCTCGCACTGCTGGACTGTTGAGTTAATTTTCTATATCCCTATTTTTCGTGTTCGATGAACGTGAAATAACTGGATTTAGTTGGTCACGACAAAAAAATATCAGCTTCAAACCCATCTCAATTATTTGGGTGTGTGAACTCAAAAGCGCCGTTCATAATAATGACTTAAAGAAAATATAGGCCCAGGTATTATCAGTTTATACTTTTTTAGAAAAATTCAGCCAGAAGTTTAAATCTCTGTCAAAGGAGAGCTGTTTCTGATAATACAAGACTAAATAATTTGCACTCCATAGACTAATAAGGTGAAATTTGCATGCTAGCATGCTTTTCTTTTGTAGACGCATTGTTTTGATAATTACCCTACCTTTCACTTTGTATGTCGAGGGTTAGGCATTTTTGTACTGTACAATCCTTCGCTAATTTATTTGCTTTCTATTTAAAAGAATTTATAAGAATGATTTTGCTATACCTAAAATGTATTCTAAAGTCATTGATGTTCGAGTATCGTAGCTTGACGATCAGAGGTCATGAAAATGAATTTTCCAATGGTTTTAGACTTACTGTAAGCCTATATCTTATTTTTCTGTGTAATTTTTAAAATTCTTAATGATAATGATTTTGAGATTAAAATGACAATAAGAACGCAAATTTGGTGCGACTGTTCGAAGTCGACATGAATGACTTCATTATCAAGTAAATTTAATGTTGATCATGAATTTTTCTAAATCTTTAATCATAAGAATAGTAAGCTTAAGCTTAAATTATAATAACAATGATGAGAGCTTTCTATATTATATAATCATGCTTTCACCTACCTGAATATTTCATGTTCTTCAGATCATGCATTGGTAGTATCAATAAATCATAAAGCTAAGTTTTTGAACGCATGAATGAATATGAAAGGTCCCATTTATGGGCATATATTATTGGTCAATAGTATACATAGGTCAATTGTATTGATCAGAGACAGTCTTGTGACAGCATATGTTATACAAGGATCGAACCCTTTATAAGCAGACGCTCGCCCAGGTCCAAAACTTTTCTTCCTATAATTATTTACTGTAAAACTAAGCTGACATGGATCCAAATTAAATTTCTCACCTAAATATTCTCACCTTAAATTCACTTCTTCGCCAATTTTTGGAATTAAACAATAATAATTATTGAAAGTTAACTATTAAGTGTTATTTTGTGAATTATTAAGTAAACTTCTTTTAAGCGGATACTCGGCTCTATTAAACAGACGTACACCAGACAAGCTAGGTCCCAAGGATGTTGTCTTATTAGATCGAGGTACCACTGTACTGCATGTATTACCTTTGGTATTAATTCAGTGTTCTTATATCAGATAATTGTTTTAGAAGCATCCTCAGAGGCTTTTTCTGTAACATCACACAATATTGATAATAATAATGATGATATATTATAGGGCTGTCTTGTTACATGGGTTTTTTTGGGGGGCAAATTTGCAGGCTTTTAAAAATATTAGTAAAAGCTACTGATTTTGCTTCCATTAAAATGTACATTTATTTTGGTGCTTTATAAGTTAATAAATATTATTAGGATAATTATCATGACCAATATTTGCAACCAAGTTTCTCAGAGTTAGTAGTCAATATATATAACAAGTGTCCACAGTAATTTCATAAATGTGAGTATACTTGCAGAGGGATATTTTGTAAAAATAAAAAGAAGCTATCATCTACTAATAAAAGCAACTTGTTACTGCATATATATACTGACTACTAATAATTCCGAGTAGCTTTGCTGCAAATATTGCTCCTCATTATTTTAGTAGCTTTTACTAATAGTTTTTGTGAAGTCCTCAAATTTTGGCTCACAGCCTGCACAATATAGTCCAACTCCAGTTTTGTTCTGTCTTAAAAATATTTGGTATGCCATCAAAAAATGATTTCAATGTGTCTAGCTACGATGGAGGGGACAGAAATGTACAAGTTTTGAAATACCAACGTGAAGGCAACGGCATGTGATGTCAAAATAGTCATTTATGTCTATTTGTTGTTCCTTGTAACTTGAAACACTGGCTGTTTTGCGGAAACTAATTAACAATAGTCTTTATAAGAGCCATGGGTAAAAAAGTGATGCTTTCCAAATTTCTTTTTTACCAGTAAGGTACCAGTAAGGTTTTGTATATTTAATGATGACTATTTTGGCATCACATAATTAGCATATGACAAGGATAAACCTTTCTAGCTTCAAGAGGCATCAGTTAAACCATATTTGGACATTACCTCTTGTAGACTCAATGAGGAGAATATTGCCACAGGTGGTATAGGCACTCTAACTTCATTTAAACTTTACATTGGATTAAATTGTTTATAACAAATACATGGATAGCATGTAGGAAAACCCAAAATTCTAAGCTGTTAGTATGATGTGGCTATATACTCAATAAGTTTTGGCACAAAATATACTGCCATTTTCTATGATATCTCTATTCACCCGGTGATATTTTGGAAAAATACCAATATCTTTCACCTTTCTCTTTAGCTTCAGATGAGATAACAGCTACTCCACAAAGTTCTGAACGAAAATCTTCTGGTGTTTGGACTAAGCTTGTTGATAAAGTGAAACGCAGAGAAAGTCAGCCAAATTTAACAGGTAAGCTACACGTTGTTGATGAAAATTACATCTCTTGCATTACTAGTAAACCTGATTTTCTTCAGCCCATGATATGAAACAAAGTTGTATAGTTAGTGATAGATGCTTTGACTCCTGGGCATTTTTGAGGTTTTTCATAGCTTGCATTGCAAACTAAATTTTTTTATGCTCAAAAAGTTTCACCAAAAAATTGAGTCTGCTGTATGCATGCGCACTTGATGACGTCATACAATGACTCCTCTCTATCCAATCAAAAGCCTTGTTAGAAAACCTTGCTGACTGAATCTAAATGAAAAATCAACGGCAACATCGATAACATTTAGAAAATAAACAATATTGAAATCATCCAAAAAAAAGTCATTGCTGCCTGAGGAATGTTATTTTATTTTTAGAAAAAAGTATTGAAAAATATCAAAAAGTGTAACAGCGTGTAACAATAGGAGTAGCCTAATCATTGCAGAGTTAAATCAATGTTATGTAAAACTTATATTTTACTGAAGGTTGATCTTTGAAAAGTTTGCAAAAAATCAAATATTTGTCTTCCTCAACAAAACTCAAAACACAACTAGAAGTTAAGCTTAGGGACTGACCGTTTTTTTATGTCGTGGGTGGGGAGGTTTTCTAAAAAAAACCAGTAGCCGAGCTTTCAATAATATTTGGAGTAGATGGTCAATCCAAAAAAGTAGGGGTCCATATCCCCCAAGGGGCCGTAACTTTATTTGGCAATGAATTAATTTTTTGTCAAAATAGCCGGCAGTTTAAGGTGAAGTAGCCAGCGATAAACCGCCGGTAGCCGCCTTTTATTGAAAGCTCTGCGGTAGTAAAATTTGTACCCCAAGTTACTGGGCTGCATGATAGCATAAAACCTAAAACTATGCCCCCCAGTATTTTGAAATTGCAAAAAATGTACCCACCATGCCACTTTTATTTGATCTCTAAATTTGTACCCCCCCCCCCTAAAATCACTGTCCTGCCTGCGACATAATAAACGAGCAGTCCCTTATATAAGATCCACTGTCTAGATATGGCTTGTGGTTAGTCCCCCTACCAATCAAAATTTCTTTTCTCATTTTCCAATTGTCATAACTTTACAGCAATATAAATATTTTGCAACTGTTCTCTTCAAATACACTGGAAATCACATTTGCAAGGGTCTCAATTTTTAATTTTTTTTTTTGGGGGGGGGGGGCCGAAAACATTTTCATGTCCCCTGACTACCCCTAGGTGCTCCCTCCTTCAATTAAAAAACCCAGTCATATTCAAAAAGTCAAAAAAGAAGTCAAAAGGGCAAAGGATAGACTGTACAGTGATTATGACTGATGGGGGAGTTATCAAAAGATGAGAGTGAGCTCAAATACCTTTGTGTGAAAAAGCTGAACAAATATTTACTTCTGTCATTATTTTTTTTTTAAACCTGTTGATTTAAATGTTTATAAGGTATTTTAACTCAAAATCTTGACTTTTTCATATCAGTAAAGCACAACCATTTTTGAGGGGATCATGAAAAATATATATCTTCAGGTAGAAGGGGGTTAGGTTTAAAAATCTGTATACAAAGGGCGGTCATGCAATTTTTTTAGACACAGAAAACCCAAAGCCACCAGTCTCCCCCGGCCTGATAAAAAAAGAATGCTCCTTTCCATAGTCTTCCCACAATCCCTTATGATCCCAGCATGAGCTTGAGGTCAGAGTAAAATTTACATATTTCTTATACATTTTTATGCAAATTTTACCCTGACCTTGAGCTAGCGCTGGGATCATAAGGGATTGTGGGAAGACTACGGAAAGGAGCATGTTCCCTGAGAAAGAAGCAGCCAATGCTGGTACTGAACAGATATAAAGAAACCAATTGCAAATATTTGACTTTGCCTTAATTTTAATGTTTGAATCAGAATGATCAACATTAATGCTTTCCAGTGCTTAATAATGTGAACTTTATCAATATACTTTGCTAATTGCAATCAATCTATACCTTCATTTTGCTGTTAATGACCAGGTTTAGATACAAGTACAATATAAGTGTCATTGTTATATGAGATATATAATCACGAGCCAGAGGTGAGTGATTCATATCACATACAATATTGACACAAATATTGTATCTTTCTTATCATATTCATTTTAAATGAAAATTCTGATTTCTGAAGAATAGATTTTTAAAAGCAGTGTTATTTAAGAAAATACAGTTTGATGTTTCTAAGGAGCATGCTTCAAAAACTCATGAAAGGTTCACAAACCTTTGCTCAAATTAGAGCGAATACATGTCACAACCCGGGGGGGGGGGGGGGTGGGGTACTAACACCCCAACTTGGGTGGGGGTGTGCCGCCAGGTCCTCAAAACCCTGACCCTATCCCAGACCTAGAATTTTGATTTCATATACCCTACCCCAGACTAAACCTACATTTACGGTTATTCAATAGATTTCAATAGCTATTTGGCAATTGTTTAATTGAATTTAGATCGTTTATTTTTTGTGCCGGCAGAAAACGTAGCCTACCAGGCTAAAACAACTAAAACATAACCCTATCCCAGAATAATACACTCGCCCTAAACGCTCGATACCAGCAACCATTGTATAAGTAGAGTTAATCATTATTATTCTCCGTTCATTGTTACTCATTATAGAGTTAGAAACTAGAATTTATATCGTTTACAGCGCAACGCTCAAAAGTATGACCACATCTAATGTATTCGCATACTTCTATGCACGGGATTTTGTTTTTTAAACCGACACAATTGATGGAAAGCTGTCTGGTTTTACCAAATAAGGCGTGTAAAAGCTCGTTTGGAGCAAAAAGCCCGTGCAGAGAAGTATGCGAATACACTAAAAGTGGTCATGCTTTTGTGCGTCGCGCTGTAAAACAAATCATCACGTGATACTTCTTTTGGTCATTAAGTCTTTTGACAATGACTGTATATATATTTATACTAGTTCTAGTTAACACTAGGGTGATAAGGTTAACAAAGAAATAGTGAATTATATGAAATACAAATCAGCGATTTGGTATCTTTTAGGGTCTTAAATTTGAAGTTTATCAAATCAGCACTTTCTGGTATATTTTAGGGTGTTGAAAAAGGAACTAGCCCATCGCATAATAACGCAATATGTATGCCTGCGTAAACTCAGATTATTACTCAAGGAAAAAAAATTTCAAAAGCCTTTATTTTTTAATAGTATTATTTTTTGTGGTATCTCTTATCTCTTTGTGGTTAAAATTTACCAAGCCACGCCCTTTTGAAAAAACTTCCGGTATCTTTTAGGGGTATTTTTGGAAATTTCCGACGAGCATACCCGATACTTTACCCCCGGAGTCACCCCTCCCCCCCCTCCCCCCGGGCGTTACTACAATAGACTATTGACCACTTTTTTGTAGAATGTTTTATGTAAAAGTACTTCTATTTTGCGATATGTCAAAGACTAGAAAAGCAAAAAATTAGAATTCCTGAGTTTAATATTGAGAACATAATTCCCGGTCTATTTTTGGTTGAATCAATAAAGATTTGGATAAGCATTTTGGTTGGACCAAAAATAACGTTAATCCGATTATATTGTAAAAATTGTTTCTTTATAAATTCAGTTCGAGACTCCTAGTTCGCACAATAGGAATTTTCTTTAATCACCTGAGATCCCAGAAAAAAAAAGAATATTGTCAAATTTTCTAGACATGCAGATATTATTAAATTACTGAAAAAGAACATTGGGTTGCCTGCGTTTTTGTGACACCTTAGGTGTGAATTTTTACAGTTTTGATGTGGAACTAGACGTTTTTGCTCTAACGAAAATTTTGGAAATCTCGTGCTGTTGGAACAAAAGATGTGCGAAATCTTTTGCGAATACTACTATCATTTCTAAACAACAAAATCACAAAATAATAAACAATTATTGGATGAGGTTAAGCATGATATCGTAAATTATCAAGACCAAGGCCGTGTTACCTGCCGAAGCCGTAGGCTGAGGCGGATAAAACGGCCGAGGTCTTGATATTTACGATATCATGCGAAAACCGAATTCAATGATTGTTTTATTATACATTTTGTTGAATAAGAATAAAGATAATTCTGCTTTCGAAAAAATAGCAAACGTATTTGCATTTCCATATCGTGACCTTTAAGCTCGATATGATAAATGTATTATCCAGGGACCGCGTTGCAGGGGGGGGGGGGGGGGCTGGGAGGCTATAGTCCCCCAATAATGGGAGCATGCCCCCAAACCCCCTAGGTCTTCCAGTATTTGGTGGTCGTTAGCCCCCCCCCCCCCCCCCCCCAATCAAAATTACGCTCCGCGGTCCCTGTTATCTGTAGGTAAAACCTACAGATAGTACATTTATCATGTCGAGTTCACATGATATCAGGGATTGGCTGAGGGCTCTCGGCCAATCAGAAGCGAGCTAGTGTGTAAAATGTATAATAATATATCTTATATTAATATTATGAAGCGGGTACCTGTGGATTTAACGACCTTGAACTTTCGCTCCAAAAGGCGCGCGCCTCCCAACTTGAGGACTCTCGTTACGACACTGCACTTTTCGAAGAACTACATAATGCACTCACGTTCAGTCAAAACGGCTCAAGCGTGCCCCGTAGAATCCATTGCTGAATTTCTTTTGACTGTTTGACAAACCTCTTTCGAATAATTGCCATTTCTATCAATTTATTGGAATTTGTTTGTTTTTTCCCTCCAGAATCGCCTGTTGTCATTTCCAAGCGAGAAAGACCTGATAGTTCACCATCAGTATACAGACTTCGTGATCGAGTAAGAAAGAAATTGTCCGTAACAGAAAAAGACGAGAAAGATATATCTGACGCTATTCGTAAAATTGAAACATCTTTAACGGTAAAATCGTCTCACTCATCGTCTTTCACATCAAAGACATTCTTTCAACTGAAAAATCGTTTCGATAGAGGACGAAAAAGTTCACGTGAATATATATTAAACAACAAAGAAAGAAAGAAAATGACCGACCAAACTATTGAGACAATTTCTGGCGAGCAGCAGAAGGAAATGGAGACAAAAGAAGAAGAGAGTGGCCCCACTTTGTTGCTGGAATTTGAAACATCTCAGGGAACTACAGAAGCTACAAGCACCACAGATGTGACGGAATTTTCCACAAATGAGTTAAGCTCTCAAAAGCAGGCCGAAGAAAGTTTTCCTTCGACGGATGATTTTGATTTGTTTGGTCATCAAGCACAACTAAGCTCTGGCCAAAGCTTCCCTATTAGCGATCCAAATGACTTACTTTTCAACGACAACCCACCTTTATTTTCAAGTGACACACTACAGCCAGAACAAGCAAGAGACGAAATACAAGCCGAGATACATGAAGATGAGGGAGAAGAAAGTCGGGTTGAAATACCATCTTCACCCGACCATGAAGCTCCCAAAAGTGCTATGGATTTTGGTGAAGAAATTGAACAAGAAATAGAATCGAAACCGACTGAATTTTCTGACGAACCCCAAGAGACAGCACCAGCTCCTCCTACCTTTGTACCCGACGACAACGACCCAAAACCACACATCGAAGAGCAGATGGAAAATATTCTCCAAGAAAGTCCTGAAGTTGACCAAGCAGATATTGGAGAAGTTGTTGGAGATTCTGATTTGATCAAAGTTTCGTATGAATCTGAAGAAGTAGAATCTGCTCCACAAGGAAATGATCTACCAGAGCTGTACCAGGGAGAACAACAACAAGAAGTAAATGATCATCCACAAATATCATTTGAACAAACTGAGGCAATTTCAGACAAAACTAAGCAAGAAGACGACGCACTGCCAGCACAATTTACAAGTCACAACGTCACTTCTTTGAATAGTGAAGTGGAAATAACAACAGAGGAGGAGAAACTTGAAGACGTTGATCGACCAACGCAAATGATTTGGGAAGATCGTCAGTCGTTTGAAAATGCAATGAAAGATGTTTCTCCAGACACAGACAAAGAAAAGGATGATGAAGCCCAAGTTACCGAAATAGCAGCACCAGATGTAGTTAAAATCGAGGATATGGAAGATGTTTCTCCAGACACATACAAAGAAAAGGAGAATGAAGCCCAAGTTACCGAAATAGCAGCACCAGATGTGGTTAAAATTGAAGACATGGAAGCTGTTTCTCCAGACACAGACAAAGAAAAGGATGATGAAGCTCAAGTTCCCGAAATAGCAGTACCAGGTGCGGTTAAAATTGATCAGGGTGAAGAACCCGAATACTACGAACATCCCGTGCCAGGAGCCGATGTCCTGATGCCTGTGCAATTGGATAACGATGCTGTTTCTAAAGGACAGGAAGAACCCGAAGTAAGTGAATATCCAGCACAAATTACTGATGAAATATCCCAGGATAAAACGTTTGAGCAAGAGAAAGCCCCGGAAATAGTTTCTGTTGTAGAATCTGAAAAAACAGTCCAGGAAGACGAACAGTTGGCAGCCATTGTTGATCTTGGTGAAGAAGCACGAAAAGACAAAAGCGTAGGGATTCCAGTTGGAGAGAGTAAGACGATGCCTCTTGCAGAAGAGCCGAAAGCTGAACAAGACAAAATAGAGCAAAAAGAAGCACATAACATCCTACCCGATACATCTTCAGCTCCTGTGAACCATACAAAAACGACAAAAAAGGTTCCTGGGACAACAAAGAAAGAGCATGTCAAATCTGGAAACAGCTCCACTTCAAAAAATCTATCCGGACGCAAAAAAGAAGACCAAAAAGCTGAACGGCCTAAGGAATCTGCTACGAAACCTTCACATACTAGAACAACTAAGACTACTTCGACTACAACAGCCCCAAGGACAAAGACCGTACCAGGAGCAACTGGTGCTCGCTCAACCTCAGCTACTAAAAGACCAGCCAGTGCGCAAACCCATAAGACAGGCATTGGTGCGTCAAAAGTAGATGCGACTAAGACCACCCCGAAGACAACCCTTAAGTCGAGTGCGTCTGGGAGACCTCCTAGCTCAACTACCACTAGACCAACTTCTGTCAAAGACAAAAAGCCCCCTGCATCAGGTGTAAATCACAAGTCGAAGCCTATGGAATCAAGACCGCGTAGTGCAGTATCAACCAAGTCAACCGATAAGAAAGACGGAAAAGCAGAAGCTCCTTCTCGAGCTCCTTCTCGACCACTCAGTGCGGCAAAAACGAAGCCGTTACCTGGTACTACCAAAACAACTGTTAAGAAAACAACGACAACCACTACAAAAACGACGAGTGCCGGTCCCACGCGAAAGTCTGAGGTCTCAAAGACCACTGTCACGGCTACTGATGGTGGAACTACGTCTAAAACTAAAACAACAGTGAAGAAAAGTACAGATACTGGAGGACTGAAAACAAAGTCTTCAATAGAAAAGGCACCGCATCATACATCTTCAGTTCGGAATAACACTAGTGAAATGAAAAGTGGCGCACGTGGAAAACCTGGTTCTGCAACAACGAAATCAAAACCATCAAGTGCTACAACAAGAGGGAAACCAGGAACTACTATGGCTAAAGGAAAATCAACCTCAGAAAGGCCTAAAAGTCCGACGAAAGGGACAGCCAAGAAATCTGCTCCTAAAAAAGAGGAAACAACTGTATCTGCTCCACCAGCTGCTTCTGAGCCAAATGCTGCTACTGAGCCACCAACCAGTTTGTCACCTCAACAAGAAGCATCCGACTTAGCAACACCAGGCGTAACTGCTGATTCAAAAGAAGTCACAAGCGTAATACAACGCACTGAAGTGATCGAAGATGACGGAGAAACAAAGGTTCTTCAAACAAAGGAAGTTACGGAAACAGTCTTTGAGAACGGGGAATATCAAACGATCACTAAAGAAACCGTGGTGGAAGAGAGTGGATAAACACATGAAATAGACCCCTTGCAGCATGTCGGAATGCAGCTCAATTTGGAGGACAAAACAAAGGAATTTCAAACTGATGAGATTTAAAACCTATTGTTTTGTCATCCAAATTGAGCTGCACTCTGACGTTTTGCAAGGGGTCTGTTGTAACATGGAGCTAGGATGAAAAGTCTCAGATTCTAATTTAATAGTCAAATATAGATTTCACTTGGAAGTGTTTTATAAAATTCAATCAATAAGTAAACTGCTGCTTGTTTGCCGTAAAGGCACAAAAAAAAATTAAGTCATCAGTCCAAGAACGTTAAACTTTCTTTATCATTGAGTGCGCATGTAAAACTGCATGATTAAAAACTGTAAAAGTTTTCTAAAATAAGGTAATAAATTATTCTTGCTACGGCTCCGTCCGACCATCGTGCGTCTACAATTGGTTGAAGAAATTCGTACTATCAGTCAAGCTTGTTGAACAGCTTTAACATCACCTCAAGCATGAAGACAATGAGGTTGAGGAGGATTTTTTCCTTCGCAATCTAATGTCTTTCTTAAAACGTTACTGGCTATGGACGTGCAAGGAATAAATTTCGTCCATCGAAAAATATAAATGTTTAGTGGTTATTCAGTGACATTGATAGTATGGCCAACTAAGCAGATAAGGTCCTCTTTATCTTAATAATAGCGTCACGAAAAATAAAATTTGTTACATTTAATACATAAGCTGCATTTAGAATAAATAAGTTTTACAGCATCTAAACTTGTTCTTTTTCCATTTGTTTGATCTTATAAGGAAATATAGGAAAAACCCGACCTTTGCAGGAGAATGCTCCGGTAACTGAGGCGCGGTTTAGAAGTGGAAGTTCACATGTGCCGAATCTAATGCAAATGAGCAAAACCCATTGTTTGAGTTAATCTGCATTAGATTCGGCACGTGAACTTCGACGTCTAAACCGGGCCTTACTGAGGAAAATTCTCCGATTTTAAAGGGGCACTTGGATAAAACGTCCCAATTTTTGAAAATCCGAATGGTTCAAACATTTGACGGGTAATATGACTCAATTATGATTATGAAAACCTGATTGGCGGAAATTTTAGCCCGGGAGCCACTTGCAGGTGAGAAAATTTGGTTTAAAAGCTAAAAGAACAATAGGGTTGAGTAAATGACGTCATTTACAATTTAGATGCCAATTTCGACTGTGAAGAAAATATGTTGCTTGGCTGCTATTGGGGCCATAAAGATAATTTTAACAAGGTTTCAAGTACATCAGTTCATGAAGATTCATCTGTATTGAGTTTCAAGTCATTTGCAATTTTCATCCATATGCCCCTACCAATAATAGTTTTAGTTAGTAATTTGAAAATGTTCATTTGGCCACCAGAACTCTCCGGCTAGTTCATGATCTCCCATTATTTCATACAAAACAACCCTGCCTTTGATTGGCTTGAAACTACCTTGCACGGAAGCCAATAGTCCCATTGCCGGACATAATCATGTGACTGTCGCTGGTTGGCAAAAAATGTGGATTTCACTTAATTTTAAAAGAACTTTTGCTGGATTTCTGATGTCAAGATCAAAACCCGTGGGGGTACTTCGGGTCGTTTCATACGGGGATGCGACCCCTTACCCTTTGATATACCGAATTTCAGCAAATATGTTACAATTTCTTTTCAGCTTTATCATACGAAACCTCGAAAAAGCGTTCAGAGATCCTTTACTTGTTAGCAGAAGAAATGCCGAACAAGAAAGAGGCCTCAGTTTGGTATCATTTCGATAGATACCGTTAAGGGTAAAATGAACTGAGTCTTTATTCCAAAGAAAACGGACAACGCAAAACGTAAGTTGGTATATTAATGTGTGTTGAAAAAAAATTATATATGTGCACCTTTTTATTCTAAATTATTAAATTCTATATGGGCTGCCTGTGGTGTGACGAAAAAACAGATACCACAGGAAGCCCAATTATAATTCTAACGGTGTTCTCATTCAGCCCGAAAATCAGATAAAACTGTCTCAAATGTACAAATTAATTCAAATTATGTTAAAATTCCTGCAGAATTAAAGCAAGAAATTTGAAAAAAAACTGGTCAGTTATCGATGTAGCACAGTGGCGGTATAGGATCAATAGGATGGTCACTTGTACATTTTTATTCCTATACATCAATCCAATCCATCTCGTGTACATTCTTATTCCTATATATCCATCCAATCCATCTCGTGTACATTCTTATTCCTATGCGTTCATCCAATCCATCTCGTGTACATTCTTATTCCTATATATCCATCCAATCCATCTCGTGTACATTCATATTCCTATGCGTTCATCCAATCTATCTCGTGTACATTCTTATTCCTATACATCCATTCAATCCATCTCGTTTACATTCTTATTCCTATACATCCATCCAATCCATCTCGTGTACATTCTTTTTTCTATACGCACATCCAATCAATCTCGTGTACATTCTTATTCCTATACATCCATTCAATCCATCTCGTTTACATTCTTATTCCTATACATCCATCCAATCCATCTCGTGTACATTCTTTTTTCTATACGCACATCCAATCCATCTCGTGTACATTCTTTTTTCTATACGCACATCCAATCAATCTCGTGTACATTCTTATTCCTATACATCAATCCAATCCATCTCGTGTACATTCTTATTCCTATGCGTTCATCCAATCCATCTCGTGTATATTCTTATTCCTATGCGTTCATCCAATCCATCTCGTGTACATTCTTATTCCTGTACGCCCATCAAATCCATCTCGTGTACAGTCATATTCCTAGGGTTCATCCAATCCATCTCAGTTCAACGAAGATGATACTACCTCTGACATGATCTTTACTTCACTGTCGGATATTAAGTGTACCAAACCATACCGTTTTTTGGTTTGGTACCTTATGGTATGCATGATTTTGTCTGGGTAACCTCTAAATCTGCTCTCATTTTGTTTTCTTCTTTCTTTCTTTCTTTCTTTCTTTCTTTCTTTCTTTCTTTCTTTCTTTCTTTCTTTCTTTCTTTCTTTCTTTCTTTCTTTCTTTCTTTCTTTCTTTCTTTCTTTCTTTCTTTCTTTCCTTCTTTCTCTTTTATCCTGTTTTATTTTGTAGTCTACCGGTTTAAAATTATATCAAACAATCATGAAACGAATCTGCTAATAAAGTGTCAGTATTTTATATGTGCAAGACACTTTGACAGGCGCGGCAGTTTTTAACATTGATTGAAAAAAAAAATGAAAATATGATCTATCCAGCTAAGCAAGGACTGAAGTATGATCAGAAAAAAATACTAAGAGCAAGATGCGCATTTAGAATTCCTCTTGTCCTTTCAAAACGAAAGATTCAAGTTTTTGAGATCAGTATGTTTTTTATTGCTTGATTAACCAGGACCATACTTCCAGACATCGATTGCTGAAGCATCGTATGGACTTACGGCTACGCTGGAGATTTCGGCCCCAACACCGCTATCCCGGGAGGACATTACTGACTGATCAGGAAGCTCGGCCGAAGCCTAAGGGAGAGGTTAGTCGGCCCCTAGACCGTAGATGATTAACCCCTTGCTATGACCAGCACACCCGGTATGTCGATTGTGTCGCTGACGTTTTGTTACAATGGTTATTTCTTTCCATGTGGGAAGTGCTTTCAAAAGCTCATTCGCGGTGTATACATAGAACAGCTAGGGGTAAAAGTCAGAATTGAGTTTTTATTCGGTCTCATGTCTTAAAATACTTTGAAACATGGTATTTTTTGGCATCAATAGAGATAAGCAAGTGCTACAAAGCATGCGCATGTGTATATGAGAATTACAGCGTCAGCGGAAAAAACAAACAAGACAAAAATGGAAATTAAACGACACCAAGCCTGTCATTCAAGTTTGTAGTTCCCTTTACAGAGAATTTAAAGGCTCAGTGTATTAATCAACTTTAAAACTTCGGCTTATTATGACCCATATATTATTATTCCTATGGCAGGAAATGATTGCATCCTCCAAAATATGATTGGATCCTCCAGGATGTAATTTTGAAAACAGTTCCCGTGACCTTGTTTACGGTCGAAATTTTTCCAAGCGCCACAACTTGGATGCCGCGTATATGGTATATGACGAGACTCGACGAATGTATATTTTTCAAATGTCTAAGGATTCTAAGAAGCGCTTCCCTAATGTAAACAAAGTTAGAATACTTTGAATCCATGAAAGTTATTATTAGCTGGGTTTTTTAATAACAATTCAATACTCCCGGGTATCTAGTATATTTTGAAAATCGTTCCCGGGTGCCGGGTATCTAGCCACTTCGTAAAAGAAACACCTTTATTAAAACTATAGTTACACAACTAGTTATATTTATCCTTCCTTTGTTTTATTCATATTTTATGGGTTATAGAAATATAGAGAAACGGTTATAAGCTGTAGCCAAAACTATGAAGCACTTGTCCCCTATAAAAATTGCAATATAAGCTTGATCCTTTGTCAAATGAATACTTGAAACTTTTAAGGAAATTATCTCTTGAACAGGACTGAGTTACGTAAAATAAACGCTGTTTTTCGTGAACCTTCCAATTAAGAATTTGAAAATCCATCGATTTCAAATCCATAATAGAAAATAATATTACAAGTTAATGTTGTTTAAGCCCATGCAGGCTGCACAGCCATCTGGATATTTTGGCGCCAAAACTCCCAATCCCTTGGGGGAGGGGGAGGTGTGATGAATATACTAGATCTTGAAATAATAGAAAATGGAATTATAATATATCCTAATTAATACACATTAATTCTGCCCAATAGTAGTTAATGCTTTTTGAGACTGCAAAGATAAACAGCTTTTCTTTGCCGACTAAACTCGAAATCCCTTGGGGGAGGGGTTGGTGTGAGTAATGGTCTACAAGTGGCTTGCGGGTCGACATTTTTGAAGCTCGCTTAAAAAAGCCCAATTATAATTCTACAAGTGTTCTCATTCAGCCCGAAAATCAGATAAAACTGTCTCAAATGTACAAATTAATTCAAATTATGTTAAAATTCCTGCAGAATTAAAGCAAGAAATTAGAAAAAAAACTGGTCAGTTACCGATGTAGCACAGTGGCGGTATATGATCAATAGGATGGTCACTTGTACATTGTTATTCCTATACATCCATCCAATCAATCTCGTGTACATTGTTATTCCTATACATCAATCCAATCCTTCTCGTGACATTCTTATTCCTATACATCCATCCAATCCATCTCGTGTACATTCTTATTCCTATATATCCATCCAATCCATCTCGTGTACATTCATATTCCTATACATCCATCCAATCCATCTCGTGTACATTCTTATTCCTATATATCCATCCAATCCATCTCGTGTACATTCATATTCCTATACATCCATCCAATCAATCTCGTGTACATTCTTATTCCTATACATCAATCCAATCCATCTCGTGTACAGTCATATTCCTATGCGTTCATCCAATCCATCTCGTGTATATTCTTATTCCTATTCATCCAATCCATCTCGTGTACATTCTTATTCCTGTACGCCCATCAAATCCATCTCGTGTACATTCTTATTCCTATGCGTTCACCCAATCCATCTCAGTTCAACGAAGATGATACTACCTCTGACATGATCTTTACTTCACTGTCGGATAGTAAGTGTACCAAACCATACCGTATTTTGGTTTGGTACCCTATGGTATGCATGATATCACATCCTGGAGGATCCAATCATATTCTGGGGGATCCAATCATATCCTGGAGTATCCAATCATATCCTGGAGTATCCAATCATATCCTGGAGGATCCAATCATATCCTGGAGGATCCAATCATATCCTGGAGGATCCAATCATATCCTGGAGGATCCAATGATATCCTGGAGTATCCAATCATATCCTGGAGTATCCAATCATATCCTGGAGGATCCAATCATATTCTGGGGGATCCAATCATATCCTGGAGTATCCAATCATATCCTGGAGGATCCAATCATATCCTGGAGGATCCAATCACATCCTGGAGGATCCAATCATATTCTGGGGGATCCAATCATATCCTGGAGTATCCAATCATATCCTGGAGTATCCAATCATATCCTGGAGGATCCAATCATATCCTGGAGGATCCAATAATATCCTGGAGGATCCAATCACATCTTGGAGGATCCAATCACATCTTGGAGGATCCAATCACAATCTAGAGGATCCAATCATATCCTGCTATAGGATTAAGAATATATGGGTCATAATAAGCCGAAGTTTTAAAGTTGATTAATATACACTGAGCCTTTAAATTCTCTGTAAAGGGAACTACAAACTTGAATGACAGGCTTGGAGTCGTTTCCATTTTTGGCTTGTTTGTTTTTTCCGCTGACGCTGATAATTCTCATATACACATGCGCATGCTTTGTAGCACTTGCTTATCTCTATTGATGCCAAAAAATACCATGTTTCAAAGTATTTTAAGACATGAGACCGAATAAAAACTCAATTCTGACTTTTACCCCTAGCTGTTCTATGTATACACCGCGAATGGGCTTTTGAAAGCACTTCCCACATGGAAAGAAATAACCATTGTAACAAAACCATCAGCGACACAATCGACATACTGGGTGTGCTGGTCATAGCAAGGGGTTAATCATCTACGGTCTAGGGGCCGACTAACCTCTCCCTTAGGCTTCGGCCGAGCTTCCTGATCAGTCAGTAATGTCCTCCCGGGATAGCGGTGTTGGGGCCGAAATCTTCAGCATAGCCGTAAGTCCATACGATGCTTCAGCAATCGATGTCTGGAAGTATGGTCCTGGTTAATCAAGCAATAAAAAACATACTGATCTCAAAAACTTGAATCTTTCGTTTTGAAAGGACAAGAGGAATTCTAAATGCGCATCTTGCTCTTAGTACTTTTTTCTGATCATACTTCAGTCCTTGCTTAGCTGGATAGATCATATTTTCATTTTTTTTTTCAATCAATGTTAAAAACTGCCGCGCCTGTCAAAGTGTCTTGCACATATAAAAAACTGATACTTAATTAGCAGATTCGTTTCATGATTGTTTGATATATTTTTAAACCCGTAGACTACAAAATAAAACAGGATAAAAGAGAAAGAAAGAAAGAAAGAAAGAAAGAAAGAAAAGAAAAAAGAAAACAAAATGACCGCAGATTTAGAGGTTACCCAGACAAAATCATGCATACCATAAGGTACCAAACCAAAATACGGTATGGTTTGGTACACTAACTATCCGACATGAGAGTTAAGGCACTAGGCCATGTGGGATAGGCTCAGAGATAATAATATGAGTAATGGATAAGTTGCGAGCCTTAATTCAGTCGCTCACATTAAGGCTCGCAACTTATCCATTACTCATAATTATTATCTCTGAGCCTATCCCACATGGCCTAGTGCCTTAACTCTCATCTACTAATTTTCGTGGGATCTTGCCAGTTCACTAGACACACCGTGCTGACGAGGCCCAATACAGGCCGCAACAGCTGTCCACGGTTGAACTGGCTCATTTTTCAGTCGACTTGAAGTTGTCAAAGGCCTAACGGCAGTCTTCTTCAGTCGCTCACATTAAGGCTCGCAACTTATCCATTACTCATATAACTATCCGACAGTGAAGTAAAGATCATGTCAGTGGTAGTATCATCTTCGTTGAACTGAGATGGATTGGATGAACCCTAGGAATATGACTGTACACGAGATGGATTTAATGGGCGTACAGGAATAAGAATGTACACGAGATGGATTGGATGGATGTATAGGAATAAGAATGTACACGAGATAGAATGGATGAACCAATAGGAATATTAATATACACGAGATGGATTGGATTGATGTATAGGAATAAGAATGTACACGAGATAGATTGGATGAACACATAGGGATAAGAATGTACAAGAGATGGATTGGATGAACGCATTGGAATAAGAATGTACATGAGATGGATTGGATGAACGCATAGGTATAAGAATGTACAAGAGATGGATGGGATGGATGTATAGGAATAAGAATGTACACGAGATAGATGGGATGAACGCATAGGAATAAGAATGTACAAGAGATGGATTGGATGAACGCATTGGAATAAGAATGTACATGAGATGGATTGGATGAACGCATAGGTATAAGAATGTACAAGAGATGGATGGGATGGATGTATAGGAATAAGAATGTACACGAGATAGATGGGATGAACGCATAGGAATAAAAATGTACACCATATTTATTTAAAAAAAGTCCGATCGAAGAAATAAATCCACGGATACGGATTTTCCAGATTTTCCAAAATTTTGGATTTTCGCACTGAAACTATCAAATTCTAAAAGAACGAGTTGAATAGGTATAAACGGTGTATTTTTTCTTTCTTTTGATGTAAAAAATGTAAGTTTTAGGAGCTTCAAAAACGGTCGACCCGCAAGCCACTTGTAGACCCTGTTTTTTTCAAACCGGATTTTTAAATGTGTGATGACTTTGCACAGTGCAAAAATTAAAATTACAAAAAGTCATTCAAAAGCTTGTTTTTAATATTGAGTTTTAAATTCGGAAATCAAAAAATGATACTTGTACGATAATTTTCAATTTTTAACATGATAATAAAAAAAAGAAAAATGGTACAATAAAGTTATTTTCGCATTTTTAATTAGTGTCTAGGAAATCGAAAATCTCTTTGTGGAGTGTTACACGGACCCCGACATTTAAAAATCCGGTTTGAAAAAAACAGGGGGAGGAAAAGAGACTCACGCCTACAATGACAAATCCGAGGGAGGGGAGGTACTACTACCTATAACTACACGGAATTTCACGGCACGAGGTTTCTACGCGATAAGCGGACTCGAAAAAATGCGCGCAATTTGTAACACTAACCCTAGCAACATGGCTTCAAACCGAAGTGTTTTAGATCCTTATGAACACGAAATCAAGCACTTGATAGAAGATAATGGTTATACACTTCGCGAGGTTAGTTTTTTTCTAACAGAAAATTATGGAATACAGCGAGGATGCTCTGAAAGAAACCTACAAGTGTTTTGTTCCTTACGGAATATTCATCGATTCGCCTATGGTAGGATTTCACAATCTGGTATCGATACCATTGCAAGACAACTTGTTACTGAGGTAAGTAGTATTACTATGCTAGCTTGCCTAATAGGTGGATGAGTGCTGCCTTTAAGCTAAATTCTAAGTTTGCTAGAAGTATATGTGAGAAAAAGTGTAGTGCACAGCGTTGCGTTACGCGTCGTACTACGTTACTCGGCTTCTGACAGACTGGCCTCGGCTCGGCTAACTCGGATTTGTCATTGTAGGCGTGAGTCTCTTTTCCTCCCCCTGTTTTTTTCAAACCGGATTTTTAAATGTCTGATGACTTTGCGCAGTGCAAAAATTAAAATTACGAAAAGTCATTCAAAAGCTTGTTTTTAATATTGAGTTTTAAATTCGGAAATCAAAAAATGATACTTGTACGATAATTTTCAATTTTTAACATGATAATAAAAAAAAGAAAAATGGTACAATAAAGTTATTTTCGCATTTTTAATTAGTGTCTAGGAAATCGAAAATCTCTTTGTGGAGTGTTACACGGACCACACGGACCGTTTTGCCTTCTACAATCTTTCCATTAATCCTACTTAAAAATTGAAATACATACAAATGTCAATAAACATGTATAGACTACATTCATTTGTTGTCTGTTTAATAATTTTTGTTTTATACTATTTGTAGTCTACTTAGAGTCTATTAGCTAGTACTTGTGATTAATAGTGTGTATTATTAGTACTCAGTAAATATGCATAGGATTCATTGAAATTCAACTTCATTGTGATGTCCGTTGTGATAGCATTCACTTTGGTAATCTCTACAGAAATATCAGGCCACCACGATCCCGGAAAGATCAAACAACAACAAGATTTCGAAGCTCCTCGTAAAGATAATTCCTATCGATCGACTAAACAAATCATTTTTGTGACGGGTTGCTTGTGTAGTACTAGTCCTTTCGCCGATTTGCATGTCCTATGCGCATGATCAGATGTTATATTTTCCCAATCTCGTTCTCAGAGCCCTTATTTGTTACTGCGCATGCTCGACGAAATAAATGGCTCTTGAAAAGTCCAATATTTCCTGCCTCGATCCCGGTTGGCTCACAAGATAACAAATAAAACAAGGAGAACAGGGAGAACCTAATTGATCTTTAGCTTTTAAGTTATTTGTTAGGGCCAGTTACTTGTGCAAATCAATATACTATCGTAAACCATCAAGAAAATAGAGTTTTGGAGTGAATATCGAGTCGCGGAAAAAATGCCCAAAATCCTGTTTGATGGCCATACATTGCCTTATAATTGGCTTCGCGAGTGCGGGAAGGATAAGCTGTCGAATATCTCTGGCTGTTCATAAGCTAGAACCCTAAGGTAAAACGTTTTATCCACTCTGAACCTCTTCCGGATCCATCATATCCACTGGTTTTAACCATAATAATATCTGATTACAAGTAGGTTACGGAAGTGAGTGCGACAGCTATCTTGGATTTTAGGGAAATCCCCAGTATCGATATCTACTCAGCGTGTCAACACCAAACCTTTACATTCTACGAGTGTGGTCCAGCGTTCACTTGACTACAAATATCAATCATTACCGACACTAAATGTTTTAATCGCTGAGTTGACCTTCAGAACAATTTCAAGAGATGGATTGGAAGGCCGTACGTATAGGAGAATGTACACGAGTTGGATTGGATGGGCGCATCAAATAAGAATGTACACGAGATGGATTGGATAGGCGCATCAAATAAGAATGTACACGAGATGGATTGGATGGGTGTATCAGAATAAGAATGTACACGACATGGATTGGATGGGTGTATCAGAATAAGAATGTACACGAGATGGATTGGATGGGCGCATCAAATAAGAATGTACACGAGATGGATTGGATGGGCGCATCAAATAAGAATGTACACGAGTTGGATTGGATGGGCGCATCAAATAAGAATGTACACGAGTTGGATTGGATGGGCGTATCAGAATAGGAATGTACACGAGATGGATTGGATGGGCGCATCAAATAAGAATGTACACGAGATGGATTGGATGGGCGCATCAAATAAGAATGTACACGAGATGGATTGGATGGATATACAGGAATAAGAACGTATACGAGATGGATTGGATGGACATACAGGAATAAGAATGTACACGAGATGGATTGGATGGATATACAGGAATAAGAACGTTTACGAGATGGATTGGATGGACATACAGGAATAAGAATGTACACGAGATGGATTGGATGGGCATATCAAATAAGAATGTACACGAGTTGGATTGGATGGGCGTATCAGAATAAGAATGTACACGAGATGGATTGGATGGACATACAGGAATAAGAATGTACACGAGATGGATTGGATGGGCGCATCAAATAAGAATGTACACGAGATGGATTGGATGGATATACAGGAATAAGAATGTACACGAGATGGATTGGATGGATATACAGGAATAAGAACGTATACGAGATGGATTGGATGGACATACAGGAATAAGAATGTACACGAGATGGATTGGATGGGCGTATCAAATAAGAATGTACACGAGTTGGATTGGATGGGCGTATCAGAATAAGAATGTACACGAGATGGATTGGATGGACATACAGGAATAAGAATGTACACGAGATGGATTGGATGGACATACAGGAATTAGAATGTACACGAGATGGATTGGATGGACATACAGGAATAAGAATGTACGCGAGATGGATTGGATGGGCGTATCAAATAAGAATGTACACGAGTTGGATTGGATGGGCGTATCAGAATAAGAATGTACACGAGATGGATTGGATGGACATACAGGAATAAGAATGTACACGAGATGGATTGGATGGGCGCATCAAATAAGAATGTACACGAGATGGATTGGATGGATATACAGGAATAAGAACGTATACGAGATGGATTGGATGGACATACAGGAATAAGAATGTACACGAGATGGATTGGATGGATATACAGGAATAAGAACGTATACGAGATGGATTGGATGGACATACAGGAATAAGAATGTACACGAGATGGATTGGATGGATATACAGGAATAAGAACGTTTACGAGATGGATTGGATGGACATACAGGAATAAGAATGTACACGAGATGGATTGGATGGGCGTATCAAATAAGAATGTACACGAGTTGGATTGGATGGGCGTATCAGAATAAGAATGTACACGAGATGGATTGGATGGACATACAGGAATAAGAATGTACACGAGATGGATTGGATGGGCGCATCAAATAAGAATGTACACGAGATGGATTGGATGGATATACAGGAATAAGAACGTATACGAGATGGATTGGATGGACATACAGGAATAAGAATGTACACGAGATGGATTGGATGGATATACAGTAATAAGAACGTATACGAGATGGATTGGATGGACATACAGGAATAAGAATGTACACGAGATGGATTGGATGGGCGTATCAAATAAGAATGTTCACGAGTTGGATTGGATGGGCGTATCAGAATAAGAATGTACACGAGATGGATTGGATGGACATACAGGAATAAGAATGTACACGAGATGGATTGGATGGACATACAGGAATAAGAATGTACACGAGATGGATTGGATGGACATACAGGAATAAGAATTCCGCGCTGCTGCTCAATGCGCATGCTCAGGGGATTAAAAAGTGGGATAAAATTTGTAAAATATGCTATATTTTAGTTTTATCTTTCTTGTCAAGTACAATTTTCACTAAATATTCAAGGTCGCGTACCGTTAAGGGAATCCTGAATTAAATATACCGAAAAATTGCATATTATACAAAATATTATCCCCGGTACTCTTGATGCGTGTAAAAGAATAAGAATCAACACGAGATGGCTTGGATGGGCGTAAAAGAATAAGAGTGTACACGAGATGGATTTGTTGGGCGTATAGGAATAAGAATATACACGAGATGGATTGGCTGGACATACAGGAATAAGAATGTACACGAGATGGATTGGATGGGCGCATCAGAATAAAAATGTACACGAGATGGATTGGATGGACATACAGGAATAAGAATATACACGAGATGGATTGGATGGACATACAGGAATAAGAATGTACACGAGATGGATTGGATGAACGCATAGGAATAAGAATGTACACGAGATGGATTGGATGGACATACAGGAATAAGAATATACACGAGATGGATTGGATGGACATACAGGATTAGTATAAATACAAAGGTGATTATACAAAATCGCGCGCTCTGATTGGTTTTGTATCTCGGATTATCAGCCGATAATCACCTTTTCGGAGAAAATGGCTGTCGCGCTTTTAAAAAATAAAATATTTTCATTTTCAATGTTGTTTCCTTCTTTCTTTTTTGAAATAATCACCTTTTTATTTATACTAAAACAATTATTCACCTCAGGCTCAGTGATTATCGAAGACTCGCCGCTCGGTAAATATTCATCGATAATCACTTCGCCTTCGGCGAATATTTGCTAAATAACAATGTATACAAGATGGATTGGATGGATATACAGGAATAAGAATGTACACGAGATGGATTGGATGGATATACAGGAATAAGAACGTATACGAGATGGATTGGATGGACATACAGGAATAAGAATGTACACGAGATGGATTGGATGGGCGTATCAGAATAAGAATGTACACGAGATGGATTGGATGGACATACAGGAATAAGAATATACACGAGATGGATTGGATGGACATACAGGAATAACAATGTGCACGTGATGGATTGGATGGACATACATGCAGGAACAACAATGTACACGTGATGGATTGGATGGAATGAAATACATGTACACGAGAAGAAATATCAAAGAAATTGTTTTCCAATTCTTTGGATTTTCGCATTAAAACTAATAAATTGTAAAAGAGAAAGTTAAATGGATATCAATGATCTGATTTTTTGTGTTTTTTGATTAACACAGCTCAGCTCAGCAACTCACTTGGCTTGTGCAGCATTGCCCAGCATTTCAATTGGACTTTTGGCAGACACGAGGTGTGATTTAACGTGCGCCAAGTAGAGTGTTCTTCTATATTTTATGTCAGTGAGTTGTTTCAGACCAGATCGTGAACAGGACAGGTAACCTGTATGAAAACATAAGAAAACCAGTTTTGAACATTTGCATTGTACGACGAACAAGCTGAACTTAAAAATATCTTATATCCCATGTCGTCTTTTATGGCGACCATATAGTCCCCGACCAAGGATGGTTGAGGATATCTGAGGATGCTTGAGGATGAGAGTTGAGGATAGTTGAGGATGATTAAGGAGTGTTGACGATGGCTCAGTGAAGAGTGTTGAGGATGCCCGAGGAGTGTTTAGAATGGCTGAGGATGGCTAAGAATGGCTGAGGATGGCTGAGGATGGCTGAGGATGGTTGAGGATGGCTGAGGATGGCTGAGGATGGCTGAGGATGGCTGAGGATGGCTGAGGATGGCTAAGAATGGCTGAGGATGGCTGAGGATGGCTGAGGATGGCTGAGGATGGCTGAGGATGGTTGAGGATGGCTGAGGATGGCTGAGGATGGCTGAGGATGGATGAGGATGGCTGAGGATGGCTGAGGATGGCTGAGGATGGCTGAGGATGGTTGAGGATGGCTGGGGATGGCTGAGGATGGCTGGGGATGGTTGAGGATGGCTGAGGATGGCTGAGGATGGCTGGGGATGGCTGAGGATGGCTGAGGATGGCTGAGGATGGATGAGGATGGCTGAGGATAGTTGAGGATGGCTGAGGATGGTTGAGGATGGGCAAGGATGGGCAAGCATGGTTGAGGCAACAGTTTTTAAAAGAGTATAGGTAAGGACTGCATTACACAGGGATCATATAGAAATATATGGTTAGCTTTCACGTGGGATGAACGTTGGATAAACGTTGGATGAACGTTGGATGGTTGTTCCGAATGAAACTAGAGATATATGCCCATTTTACAAGCTTATTCACGGAGGATTTAGAGTTCTAACAAAGAATACACGTTTCTAAGGTATGGTAGAATCTTCTGAAAGTATTTTGTGTTTGGTACTGGATGCATTCATTGTTAAATGTAGCTGTATTGAACTCATACTTTTCCCGCCCTTTTTACAGTAGGCTTACTTCTAAGATTTACATTACCTAAATTAAACTTTATTAAACTGTATTAACCTGTTAGCACCATAAGTCGAATTGTTTTGGTTTTTGTATTTATAAGAACCTCGGAAATCTCTTATGTGTTGGACTACACTTTTTTTAAATCGTTTTACGGTAAACACGTCTAATTGTAGTCACGTGCAAACATTCGTTCTAAAACTTGATTTTCCTAGATTCTCTCAAAACTAGTAAACAATTTCTTATTTTAGTCCCCAGATAAGAGATTATGGTCTAAGAAACCTATGTTTTCTTATCTGGGGACCTTTAAAGAAGAATATTTTACTAGTTTTAAGAGAAACAAGTTTAACGGCGATTTTCATTGTAACAGGATGGGAAGGCGTTCTACAGGAGGCCAGGAAACTTTTTAAGAAGAAACGATTCTGTCAAAACAAGTAAAACGTTCTTACTTTGGTCCCTAAATAGGAGTTTATACTCCAAGAAACCTATGTTCTATCTGGGGCTAACTGTATGGTATATTATCTGGGGCTAACTGTTTGGTATATTAACTGGGGCTAACTGTATGGTATATATTATCTGGGGCTAACTGTATGGTATATATTATCTGGGGCTAACTGTTGGGTATATTATCTGGGGTTAACTGTATGGTATATTATTTGGGGCTAACTGTTGGGTATATCATCTGGGGCTAACTGTATGGTATATTATCTGGGGCCAACTGTTAGGTATATTATCTGGGGCTAACTGTATGGTATATTATCTAGAACTAACTGTTGGGTATATTATCTGGGGCTAACTGTTGGATATATTATCTGGGGCTAACTGTATGGTATATTATCTGGGGCTAACTGTTGGGTATATTATCTGGGGCTAACTGTTAGGTATATTATCTGTGGCTAACTGTTTGGTATATTATCTGGGGCTAACTGTTGGGTATATTATCTGGGGCTAACTGTTGGGTATATTATCTGGGGCTAACTGTTGGGTATGTTATCTGGGGCTAACTGTTGGGTATATTATCTGGGGCTAACTGTTGGGTATATTATCTGGGGCTAACTGTTGGGTATATTATCTGGGGCTAACTGTTAGGTATATCATCTGGGCTAACTGTTAGGTATATTATCTGGGGCTAACTGTTGGGTATATTATCTGGGGCTAACATTATGGTATATATTATCTGGGGCTACCGGTTGGGTATATTATCTGGGGCTAACTGTATGGTATATTATCATGGGCTAACTGTTGGGTATACTATCTGGGGCTAACTGTTAGGTATATTATCTGGGGCTAACTGTTGGGTATATTATCTGGGGCTAACTGTAAGTAATATATACAATATGAGTGGCCGTGTTGTATCAGATATACAACCACGAGCCGAAGGCGAGTGATTGTATATCTGATACAACACGGACACGAATATTGTATATTACTTATGAAACGTCTAGGTGTATACATTAATCTTCTACTAAAATTTTAAAGATAAAATTGAATTTGGCTGAGAAAATTGGAGTTAAAGTTTATGCAAAGCAGGACAATTTTGTATCAGATATACAACATCCTCCTTGGACAATGATTTCTATTGTGTTTTCCTCATTCATTATTCATGAGTCTTATAAGGTATATTATCTGGGGCTAACTGTTGGGTATATTATCTGGGGCTAACTGTTGGTTATATTATCTGGGTCTAACTGTTGGGTATATTATCTGGGGCTCACTGTTACGTATATTATCTGGGGCTATTTTTTGGGTATATCATCTGGGGCTAATTGTAGGGTATATTATCTGGGGCTAACTGTTAGGTATATTATCTGGGGCTAACGGTATGGTATTTTTTCTGGGGCTAACTTTTGGGTATATTATCTGGGGCTAACTGTTAGGTATATTATCTGGGGCTAACTGTTAGGTATATTATCTGGGGCTAACTGTTAGGTATATTATCTGGGGCTAACTGTTGGGTATATTATCTGGGGCTAACTGTTAGGTATATTATCTGGGGCTAACGGTATGGTATTTTTTCTGGGGCTAACTTTTGGGTATATTATCTGGGGCTAACTGTTAGGTATATTATCTGGGGCTAACTGTAGGGTATAAGATGTGGGGCTAACTGTATGGTATATTATCTGGGGCTAACTGTGGTATATCTGGTGCTAACTGTTGGGTATATCATCTGGGGCTAACTTTATGGTATATTATCTGGGGCTAACTGTTGGTTATATTATCTGGGTCTAACTGTTGGGTATGTTATCTGGGGCTAACTGTATGGTATATTACCTGGGGCTAACTGTTGGGTATATTATCTGGGGCTAACTGTTAGGTATATTATCTGGGGCTAACTGTTGGGTATATTATCTGGGGCTAACATTATGGTATATATTATCTGGGGCTACCGGTTGGGTATATTATCTGGGGCTAACTGTATGGTATATTATCTGGGGCTAACTGTTGGGTATATTATCTGGGGCTAACTGTTGGGTATATTATCTGGCGCTAACTGTTAGGTATATTATCTTAGGCTAACTGTTAGGTATATTATCTGGGGCTAACTGTATGGTATTTTTTCTGGGGCTAACTTTTGGGTATATTATCTGGGGCTAACGGTTAGGTATATTATCTGGGGCTAACTGTAGGGTATAAGATGTGGGGCTAACTGTATGGTATATTATCTGGGGCTAACTGTGGTATATCTGGGGCTAACGGTTGGGTATATCATCTGGGGCTAACTTTATGGTATATTATCTGGGGCTAACTGTTGGTTATATTATCTGGGTCTAACTGTTGGGTATGTTATCTGGGGCTAACTGTATGGTATATTACCTGGGGCTAACTGTTGGGTATATTATCTGGCGCTAACTGTTAGGTATATTATCTGTGGCTAACTGTTGGGTATATTATCTGGGGCTAACATTATGGTATATATTATCTGGGGCTACCGGTTGGGTATATTATCTTGGGCTAACTGTATGGTATATTATCTGGGGCTAACTGTTGGGTATATTATCTGGGGCTAACTGTTAGGTATATTATCTGGAGCTAACTGTTAGGTATATTATCTTAGGCTAACTGTTAGGTATATTATCTGGGGTAACTGTTAGGTATATTATTTGGGGCTAACTGTTGGGTATATTATCTGGGGCTAACTGTTAGTAATATATACAATTTGAGTGGCCGTGTTTTATGAGATATACAACCACGAGCCGAAGGCGAGTGATTGTATATCTGATACAACTCGGACACGAATATTGTATATTACTTATGAAACGTCTGGGTGTACACATTAATCTTCTACTAAAATTTTAAAGATAAAATTGAATTTGGATGAGAAAATTGGAGTAAAAGTTTATGCAAAGCAGGACAATTTTGTATCAGATATACAACCTCCTCCACGGACAATGATTTCTATTGTGTTTTCCTCATTAATTATTCATGAGTTTTATAAGGTATATTATCTGGGGCTAACTGTTGGGTATATTATCTGGGGCTAACTGTGGGGTATATTATCTGGGGCTAACTGTTAGGTATATTATCTGGGGCTAACTGTTAGGTATATTATCTGGGGCTAACTGTTGGGTATATTATCTGGGGCTAACTGTTAGGTATATTATCTGGGGCTCACTGTTAGGTATATTATCTGGGGCTATTTGTTGGGTATATCATCTGGGGCTAACTGTAGGGTATATTATCTGGGGCTAACTGTTGGGTATATTATCTGGGGCTAACTGTTAGGTATATTATCTGGGGCTAACTGTTGGGTATATTATCTGGGGCTAACTGTTGGGTATATTATCTGGGGATAACTTTTGGGTATATTATCTGGGGCTAACTGTATGGTATATATTAGCTGGGGCTAACTGTGTGCTATATTATCTGGGGCTAACTGTTGGGTATACTATCTGGGGCTAACTGTTAGGTATATTATCTGGGGCTAACTGTTAGGTATATTATCTGGGGCTAACTGTTGGGTACAATATCTGGGACTAACTGTTGGGTATATTATCTCGGGCTAACTTTTGGGTATATGTTTTGGGGCTAACTGTATGGTATATATAAGCTGGGGCTAACTGTATGGTATATTATCTGGGGCTGATTGTTAGGTATATTATCCGGGGCTAACTGTTGGGTATATTATCTGGGGCTAACATTATGGTATATATTATCTGGGGCTACCGGTTGGGTATATTATCTGGGGCTAACTGTATGGTATATTATCTGGGGCTAATTGTTGGGTATAGTATCTGGGGCTAACTGTATGGTATATTATCTGGGGCTAACTGTTGGGTATATTATCTGGGGCTAACTGTTGGGTATATTATCTGGGGCTAACTGGTGGGTATATTATCTGGGGCTAACTGTGGTATTAGTATCTGGGGCTAACTGTTGGGTATATTATCTGGGGCTAACTGTCAGGTATATTATGTGGGGTAACTGTGTGGTATTTTATCTGGGGCTAACTGTTGGGTATATTATCTGGGGCTAACTATTGGGTATATTATCTAGGGCTAATTGTGGTATATATTTTCTGGGGCTAACTGTTTGGTATATTATCTGGGGCTAACTGTTAGGTGTATTATCTGGGGCTAACTGTATGGTATTTTTTCTGGGGCTAACTTTTGGGTATATTATCTGGGGCTAACTGTTAGGTATATTATCTGGGGCTAACTGTAGGGTATAAGATGTGGGGCTAACTGTATGGTATATTATCTGGGGCTAACTGTGGTATATCTGGGGCTAACTGTTGGGTATATCATCTGGGGCTAACTTTATGGTATATTATCTGGGGCTAACTGTTGGTTATATTATCTGGGTCTAACTTTTGGGTATGTTATCTGGGGCTAACTGTATGGTATATTACCTGGGGCTAACTGTTGGGTATATTATCTGGGGCTAACTGTTAGGTATATTATCTGGGGCTAACTGTTGGGTATATTATCTGGGGCTAACATTATGGTATATATTATCTGGGGCTACCGGTTGGGTATATTATCTGGGGCTAACTGTATGGTATATTATCTGGGGCTAACTGTTGGGTATATTATCTGGGGCTAACTGTTGGGTATATTATCTGGCGCTAACTGTTAGGTATATTATCTTAGGCTAACTGTTAGGTATATTATCTGGGGCTAACTGTATGGTATTTTTTCTGGGGCTAACTTTTGGGTATATTATCTGGGGCTAACGGTTAGGTATATTATCTGGGGCTAACTGTAGGGTATAAGATGTGGGGCTAACTGTATGGTATATTATCTGGGGCTAACTGTGGTATATCTGGGGCTAACGGTTGGGTATATCATCTGGGGCTAACTTTATGGTATATTATCTG
Organism: Anthopleura sola; assembly: GCA_023349425.1. Taxonomy (NCBI): domain Eukaryota; kingdom Metazoa; phylum Cnidaria; class Anthozoa; order Actiniaria; family Actiniidae; genus Anthopleura; species Anthopleura sola. Next base: position 205,673 of record JALHLI010000066.1, on the reverse strand, counting down.
GGGCTAACTGTTGGTTATATTATCTGGGTCTAACTGTTGGGTATGTTATCTGGGGCTAACTGTATGGTATATTACCTGGGGCTAACTGTTGGGTATATTATCTGGCGCTAACTGTTAGGTATATTATCTGTGGCTAACTGTTGGGTATATTATCTGGGGCTAACATTATGGTATATATTATCTGGGGCTACCGGTTGGGTATATTATCTTGGGCTAACTGTATGGTATATTATCTGGGGCTAACTGTTGGGTATATTATCTGGGGCTAACTGTTAGGTATATTATCTGGAGCTAACTGTTAGGTATATTATCTTAGGCTAACTGTTAGGTATATTATCTGGGGTAACTGTTAGGTATATTATTTGGGGCTAACTGTTGGGTATATTATCTGGGGCTAACTGTTAGTAATATACAATTTGAGTGGCCGTGTTTTATGAGATATACAACCACGAGCCGAAGGCGAGTGATTGTATATCTGATACAACTCGGACACGAATATTGTATATTACTTATGAAACGTCTGGGTGTACACATTAATCTTCTACTAAAATTTTAAAGATAAAATTGAATTTGGATGAGAAAATTGGAGTAAAAGTTTATGCAAAGCAGGACAATTTTGTATCAGATATACAACCTCCTCCACGGACAATGATTTCTATTGTGTTTTCCTCATTAATTATTCATGAGTTTTATAAGGTATATTATCTGGGGCTAACTGTTGGGTATATTATCTGGGGCTAACTGTGGGGTATATTATCTGGGGCTAACTGTTAGGTATATTATCTGGGGCTAACTGTTAGGTATATTATCTGGGGCTAACTGTTGGGTATATTATCTGGGGCTAACTGTTAGGTATATTATCTGGGGCTCACTGTTAGGTATATTATCTGGGGCTATTTGTTGGGTATATCATCTGGGGCTAACTGTAGGGTATATTATCTGGGGCTAACTGTTGGGTATATTATCTGGGGCTAACTGTTAGGTATATTATCTGGGGCTAACTGTTGGGTATATTATCTGGGGCTAACTGTTGGGTATATTATCTGGGGATAACTTTTGGGTATATTATCTGGGGCTAACTGTATGGTATATTATCTCGGGCTAACTTTTGGGTATATGTTTTGGGGCTAACTGTATGGTATATATAAGCTGGGGCTAACTGTATGGTATATTATCTGGGGCTGATTGTTAGGTATATTATCCGGGGCTAACTGTTGGGTATATTATCTGGGGCTAACATTATGGTATATATTATCTGGGGCTACCGGTTGGGTATATTATCTGGGGCTAACTGTATGGTATATTATCTGGGGCTAATTGTTGGGTATAGTATCTGGGGCTAACTGTATGGTATATTATCTGGGGCTAACTGTTGGGTATATTATCTGGGGCTAACTGTTGGGTATATTATCTGGGGCTAACTGTTGGGTATATTATCTGGGGCTAACTGTGGTATTAGTATCTGGGGCTAACTGTTGGGTATATTATCTGGGGCTAACTGTCAGGTATATTATGTGGGGTAACTGTGTGGTATTTTATCTGGGGCTAACTGTTGGGTATATTATCTGGGGCTAACTATTGGGTATATTATCTAGGGCTAATTGTGGTATATATTTTCTGGGGCTAACTGTTTGGTATATTATCTGGGGCTAACTGTTAGGTGTATTATCTGGGGCTAACTGTATGGTATTTTTTCTGGGGCTAACTTTTGGGTATATTATCTGGGGCTAACTGTTAGGTATATTATCTGGGGCTAACTGTAGGGTATAAGATGTGGGGCTAACTGTATGGTATATTATCTGGGGCTAACTGTGGTATATCTGGGGCTAACTGTTGGGTATATCATCTGGGGCTAACTTTATGGTATATTATCTGGGGCTAACTGTTGGTTATATTATCTGGGTCTAACTTTTGGGTATGTTATCTGGGGCTAACTGTATGGTATATTACCTGGGGCTAACTGTTGGGTATATTATCTGGGGCTAACTGTTAGGTATATTATCTGGGGCTAACTGTTGGGTATATTATCTGGGGCTAACATTATGGTATATATTATCTGGGGCTACCGGTTGGGTATGTTATCTGGGGCTAACTGTATGGTATATTATCTGGGGCTAACTGTTGGGTATATTATCTGGGGCTAACTGTTGGGTATATTATCTGGCGCTAACTGTTAGGTATATTATCTTAGGCTAACTGTTAGGTATATTATCTGGGGCTAACTGTATGGTATTTTTTCTGGGGCTAACTTTTGGGTATATTATCTGGGGCTAACGGTTAGGTATATTATCTGGGGCTAACTGTAGGGTATAATATGTGGGGCTAACTGTATGGTATATTATCTGGGGCTAACTGTGGTATATCTGGGGCTAACGGTTGGGTATATCATCTGGGGCTAACATTATATTATATATTATCTGGGGCTACCGGTTGGGTATATTATCTGGGGCTAACTGTATGGTATATTATCTGGGGCTAGCTGTTGGGTATATTATCTGGGGCTAACTGTTGGGTATATTATCTGGCGCTAACTGTTAGGTATATTATCTTAGGCTAACTGTTAGGTATATTATCTGGGGCTAACTGTTAGGTATATTATCTGGGGCTAACTGTTGGGTATATTATCTGGGGCTAACATTATGGTATATATTATCTGGGGCTACTGGTTGGGTATATTATCTTGGGCTAACTGTTGGGTATTATTATCTGGGGCTAACTGTTGGGTATATTATCTGGGGCTAACTGTTGGGTATATTATCTGGGTCTAACTGTTGGGTATATTATCTGGGGCTAACTGTTAGGTATATTATCTGGAGCTAACTGTTGGGTATATCATCTGGAGCTAACTTTGGTATTATTATCTGGGGCTAACTGTTGGGTATATTATCTGGGGTAGCTGTTGGGTATATTATCTGGGGCTCACTGTTACGTATATTATCTGGGGCTATTTTTTGGGTATATCATCTGGGGCTAATTGTAGGGTATATTATCTGGGGCTAACTGTTAGGTATATTATCTGGGGCTAACTGTTGGGTATGTTATCTGGGGCTAACTGTTAGGTATATTATCTGGGGCCAACTGTTAGGTATATTATCTGGGGCTAACTGTTGGGTATATTATCTGGGACTCACTGATAGGTATATTATCTGGGGCTATTTGTTGGGTATATCATCTGGGGATAACTGTAGTGTAAATATTCTGGGGCTAACTGTTAGTTATATTATCTGGGGCTAACTGTTGGGTATATTATCTGGGGCTAACTGTTGGGTATATTATCTGGGGCTAACTGTTGGGTATATTATCTGGGGCTAACTGTATGGTATATTATCTGGGGCTAACGGTTGGGTATACTATCTGGGGCTAACTGTTAGGTATATTATCTGGGGCTAACTCTTGGGTATATTATCTGGGGCTAACTGTTAGGTATATTATCTGGGGCTCACTGTTAGGTATATTATCTGGGGCTATTTGTTGGGTATATCATCTGGGGCTAACTGTAGGGTATATTATCTGGGGCTAACTGTTAGGTATATTATCTGGGGCTAACTGTTGGGTATATTATCTGGGGCTAACATTATGGTATATATTATCTGGGGCTACTGGTTGGGTATATTATCTGTGGCTAACTGTTAGGTATTTTATCTGGAGCTAACTGTTGGGTATATCATCTGGAGCTAACTGTGGTATTATTATCTGGGGCTAACTGTTGGGTATATTATCTGGGGCTAACTGTTGGGTATATTATCTGGGGCTAACTGTTGGGTATATTATCTGGGGCTAACTGTTAGGTATATTATCTGGAGCTAACTGTTGGGTATATCATCTGGAGCTAACTGTGATTTTATTATCTGGGGCTAACTGTTGGGTATATTATCTGGGGTAACTGTTGGGTATATTATCTGGGGCTCACTGTTACGTATATTATCTGGGGCTATTTGTTGGGTATATCAGCTTGGGCTAACGGTAGGGTATATTATCTGGGGCTAACTGTTAGGTATATTATCTGGGGCTAACTGTTGGGTATGTTATCTGGGGCTAACTGTTAGGTATATTATCTGGGGCCAACTGTTGGGTATATTATCTGGGGCTAACTGTTGGGGATATTATCTTGGGCTCACTGTTAGGTATATTATCTGGGGCTGTTTGTTGGGTATATCATCTGGGGCTAACTGTAGTGTATATTATCTGGGGCTAACTGTTAGGTATATTATCTGGGGCTAACTGTTGGGTATATTATCTGGGGCTAACTGTTGGGTATGTTATCTGGGGCTAACATTATGGTATATATTATCTGGGGCTACCGGTTGGGTATATTATCTGGGGCTAACTGTATGGTATATTATCATGGGCTAACTGTTGGGTATACTATCTGGGGCTAACTGTTAGGTATATTATCTGGGGCTAACTGTTGGGTATATTATCTGGGGCTAACTGTCAGTAATATATACAATAGGAGTGGCCGTGTTGTATCAGATATACAACCACGAGCCGAAGGCGAGTGATTGTATATCTGATACAACACGGACACGAATATTGTATATTACTTATGAAACGTCTAGGTTTATACATTAATCTTCTACTAAAATTTTAAAGATAAAATTGAATTTGGCTGAGAAAATTGGAGTTAAAGTTTATGCAAAGCAGGACAATTTTGTATCAGATATACAACCTCCTCCTTGGACAATGATTTCTATTATGTTTTCCTCATTCATTATTCATGAGTCTTATAAGGTATATTATCTGGGGCTAACTGTTGGGTATATTATCTGGGGCTAACTGTTGGGTATATTATCTGGGGCTAACTGTTGGGTATATTATCTGGGGCTAACTGTTGGGTATATTATCTGGGGCTAACTGTTGGGTATATTATCTGGGGCTAACTGTTGGGTATATTATCTGGGGCTAACTTTTGGGTATATTATCTGGGGCTAACTGTATGGTATTTATTAGCTGGGGCTAACTGTGTGCTATATTATCTGGGGCTAACTGTTGGGTATACTATCTGGGGCTAACTGTTAGGTATATTATCTGGGGCTAACTGTTAGGTATATTATCTGGGGCTAACTGTTGGGTACAATATCTGGGACTAACTGTTGGGTATATTATCTCGGGCTAACTTTTGGGTATATGTTTTGGGGCTAACTGTATGGTATATATAAGCTGGGGCTAACTGTATGGTATATTATCTGGGGCTGACTGTTAGGTATATTATCCGGGGCTAACTGTTGGGTATATTATCTGGGGCTAACATTATGGTATATATTATCTGGGGCTACCGGTTGGGTATATTATCTGAGGCTAACTGTATGGTATATTATCTGGGGCTAATTGTTGGGTATAGTATCTGGGGCTAACTGTATGGTATATTATCTGGGGCTAACTGTTGGGTATATTATCTGGGGCTAACTGTTGGGTATGTTATCTGGGGCTAACTGTATGGTATATTACCTGGGGTTAACTGTTGGGTATATTATCTGGGGCTAACTGTTAGGTATATTATCTGGGGCTAACTGTAATACGCCACATAATATACGCCAAGCAGGACAATTTTGTATCAGATATACAACCTCCTCCACGGACAATGATTTCTATTGTGTTTTCCTCATTAATTATTCATGAGTTTTATAAGGTATATTATCTGGGGCTAACTGATGGGTATATTATCTGGGGCTAACTGTTGGGTATATTATCTGGGGCTAACTGTTAGGTATATTATCTGGGGCTAACTGTTAGGTATATTACCTGGGGTTAACTGTTGGGTATATTATCTGGGGCTAACTGTTGGGTATATTATCTGGGGCTAACATTATGGTATATATTATCTGGGGCTACTGGTTGGGTATATTATCTTGGGCTAACTGTTGGGTATTATTATCTGGGGCTAACTGTTGGGTATATTATCTGGGGCTAACTGTTGGGTATATTATCTGGGTCTAACTGTTGGGTATATTATCTGGGGCTAACATTATGGTATATATTATCTGGGGCTACCAGTTGGGTATATTATCTGGGGCTAACTGTTGGGTATATGATCTGGGGCTCACGGTTAGGTATATTATCTCGGGCTATTTGTTGGGTATATCATCTGGGGCCAACTGCAGGGTATATTATCTGGGGCTAACTCTTGGGTATATTATCTGGGGCTAACTTTTAGGTATATTAGCTGGGGCTAACTGTTGGGTATATTATCTGGGGTAACTGTTGGGTATATTATCTTGGGCTCACTGTTACGTATATTATCTGGGGCTATTTGTTGGGTATATCATCTGGGGCTAACTGTAGGGTATATTATCTGGGGCTAACTGTTAGGTATATTATCTGGGGCTAACTGTTGGGTATGTTATCTAGGGCTAACTGTTAGCTATATTATCTGGGGCCAACGGTTGGGTATATTATCTGGGGCTAACTGTTGGGTATATTATCTGGGGCTAACATTATGGTATATATCATCTGGGGCTACTGGTTGGGTATATTATCTTGGGCTAACTGTTGGGTATTATTATCTAGGGCTAACTGTTGGGTATATTATCTGGGGCTAACTGTTTGGTATATTATCTGGGTCTAACTGTTGGGTATATTATCTGGGGCTAAATGTTAGGTATATTGTATGGAGCTAACTGTTGGGTATATCATCTGGAGCTAACTGTGGTATTATTATCTGGGGCTAACTGTTGGGTATATTATCTGAGGTAACTGTTGGGTATATTATCTGGGGCTCACTGTTACGTATATTATCTGGGGCTATTTGTTGGGTATATCATCTGGGGCTAACTGTAGGGTATATTATCTGGGGCTAACTGTTGGGTATATTATCTGGGGCTAACTGTTAGGTATGTTATCTGGGGCTAACTGTAGGGTATAAGATGTGTGGTAACTGTATGGTATATTATCTGGGGCTAACTGTGGTATATCTGGGGCTAACTGTTGGGTATATTATCTGGGGCTAACATTATGGTATATATTATCAGGGGCTACCAGTTGGGTATATTATCTGGGGCTAACATTATGGTATATATTATCTGGGACTACCGGTTGGGTATATTATCTGGGGCTAACTGTTGGGTATATCATCTGGAGCTAACTGTGGTATTATTATCTGGGGCTAACTGTTGGGTATATTATCTGGGGTAACTGTTGGGTATATTATCTGGGGCTCACTGTTACGTATATTATCTGGGGCTATTTGTTGGGTATATCAGCTGGGGCTAACTGTAGGGTATATTATCTGGGGCTAACTGTTAGGTATATTATCTGGGGCTAACTGTTGGGTATGTTATCTGGGGCTAACTGTTAGGTATATTATCTGGGGCCAACTGTTGGGTATATTATCTGGGGCTAACTGTGGTATTATTATCTGGGGCTAACTGTTGGGTATATTATCTGGGGTAACTGTTGGGTATATTATCTGGGGCTAACTGTTGGGTATGTTATCTGGGGCTAACTGTTAGGTATATTATCTGGGGCCAACTGTTGGGTATATTATCTGGGGCTAACTGTGGTATTATTATCTGGGGCTAACTGTTGGGTATATTATCTGGGGTAACTGTTGGGTATATTATCTGGGGCTCACTGTTACGTATATAATCTGGGGCTATTTGTTGGTTATATCATCTGGGGCTAACTGTTAGGTATATTATCTGGGGCTATTTGTTTGGTATATCATCTGGGGCTAACTGTAGTGTATATATTCTGGGGCTAATTGTTAGGTATATTATCTGGGGCTAACTGTGGTATTATTATCTGGGGCTAACTGTTACGTATATTATCTGGAGCTAACTGTTGCGTATGTTATCTGGGGCTAACTGTTAGGTATATTATCTGGGGCTAACTGTTGGGTATATTATCTGGGGCTAACTGTTAGGTATATTATCTGGGGCTAACTGTTGGGTATATTATCTGGGGCTAACTGTTAGGTATATTATCTGGGGCTAACTGTAGGGTATAAGATGTGGGGTAACTGTATGGTATATTATCTGGGGCTAACTGTGGTATATCTGGGGCTAACTGTTGGGTATATCATCTGGGTCTAACTTTTGGGTATTTTTTCTTGGGCTAACTGTATGGTGTATATTAGCTGGGGCTAACTGTATGGTATATTATCTGGGGCTGACTGTTAGGTATATTATCCGGGGCTAACTGTTGGGTATATTATCTGGGGCTAACATTATGGTACATATTATCTAGGGCTACCGGTTGGGTATATTATCTGGGGCTGACTGTTAGGTATATTATCCGGGGCTAACTGTTCGGTATATTATCTGGGGCTAACATTATGGTATATATTATCTAGGGCTACCGGTTGGGTATATTATCTAGGGCTAACTGTGGTATATTTTTTTCTGGGGCTAACTGTTTGGTATATTATCTGGGGCTAACTGTTAGGTATATTATCTGGGGCTAACTGTATTGTATTTTTTCTGGGGCTAACTGTTGTGTATATTATCTGGGGCTAACTGTTAGGTATATTATCTGGGGCTAACTGTAGGGTATAAGATGTGGGGTAACTGTATGGTATATTATCTGGGGCTAACTGTGGTATATCTGGGGCTAACTGTTGGGTATATCATCTGGGTCTAACTTTATGGTATATATTATCAGGGGCTACCGGTTGGGTATATTATCTGGGGCTAACTGTATGGTATATTATCTGGGGCTAACTGTTGGGTATATTATCTGGGGCTAACTGTTAGGTATATTATCTGGGGCTAACATTATGGTATATATTATCAGGGGCTACCGGTTGGGTATATTATCTGGGGCTAACTGTATGGTATATTATCTGGGGCTAACTGTTGGGTATATCATCTGGGTCTAACTTTATGGTATATTTTATCTGGGGCTAACTGTTGGGTATATTATCTGGGGCTAACATTATGGTATATATTATCAGGGGCTACCGGTTGGGTATATTATCTGGGGCTAACTGTATGGTATATTATCTGGGGCTAACTGTTGGGTATATTATCTGGGGCTAACTGTTGGGTATATTATCTGGGGCTAACTGTTAGGTATATTATCTGGGGCTAACTTTTAGGTATATTATCTGGGGCTAACTGTTAGGTATATTATCTGGGGCTAACATTATCGTATATATTATCTGGGGCTACCGGTTGGGTATATTATCTGGGGCTAACTGTTGGGTATATTATCTGGGGCTAACTGTTGGGTATATTATCTAGGACTAACTGTGGGGTATATTATCTGGGGCTAACTGTTGGGTATATTATCTGGGGCTAACTGTTGGGTATATTATCTGGGGCTAACTGTTGGGTGTATTATCTGGGGCTAACTATGGTATTATTATCTTGGGCTAACTGTTGGGTATATTATCTGGGGCTAACTGTTGGGTATATTATCTCGGGCTTACTGTTAGGTATATTATCTCGGGCTATTTGTTGGGTATATCATCTGGGGCCAACTGTAGGCTATATTATCTGGGGCTAACTCTTGGGTATATTATCTGGGGCTAACTTTTAGGTATATTAGCTGGGGCTAACTGTTAGGTATATTATCTGGGGCTAACTGTAGGGTATAAGATGTGGGGTAACTGTATGGTATATTATCTGGGGCTAACTGTGGTATATCTGGGGCTAACTGTTGGGTATATCATCTGGGTCTAACTTTATGGTATATATTATCAGGGGCTACCGGTTGGGTATATTATCTGGGGCTAACTGTGTGGTATATTATCTGGGGCTAACTGTTGGGTATATTATCTGGGGCTCACGGTTAGGTATATTATCCGGGGCTAACTGTTGGGTATATTATCTGGGGCTAAGATTGTGGTATATATTATCTGGGGCTACCGGTTGGGTATATTATCTGGGGCTAACTGTATGGTATATTATCTGGGGCTAACTGTTGGGTATATTATCTGGGGCTAACTGTAGGGTATAAGATGTGGGGTAACTGTATGGTATATTATCTGGGGCTAACTGTGGTATATCTGGGGCTAACTGTTGGGTATATCATCTGGGTCTAACTTTTGGGTATGTTTTCTGTGGCTAACTGTATGGTATATATTAGCTGGGGCTAACTGTATTGTATATTATCTGGGGCTGACTGTTAGGTATATTATCCGGGGCTAACTGTTGGGTATATTATCTGGGGCTAACATTATGGTATATTATCTGGGGCTAACATTATGGTATATATTATCAGGGGCTACCGGTTGGGTATATTATCTGGGGCTAACTGTATGGTATATTATCTGGGGCTAACTGTTGGGTATATTATCTGGGGCTAACTGTTGGGTAAATTATCTGGGGCTAACTGTTAGGTATATTATCTGGGGCTAACTGTATTGTATTTTTTCTGGGGCTAACTGTTGGGTATATTATCTGGGGCTAACTGTTAGGTATATTATCTGGGGCTAACTGTAGGGTATAAGATGTGGGGTAACTGTATGGTATATTATCTGGGGCTAACTGTGGTATATCTGGGGCTAACTGTTGGGTATATCATCTGGGTCTAACTTTATGGTATATATTATCAGGGGCTACCGGTTGGGTATATTATCTGGGGCTAACTGTGTGGTATATTATCTGGGGCTAACTGTTGGGTATATTATCTGGGGCTCACGGTTAGGTATATTATCCGGGGCTAACTGTTGGGTATATTATCTGGGGCTAAGATTATGGTATATATTATCTGGGGCTACCGGTTGGGTATATTATCTGGGGCTAACTGTATGGTATATTATCTGGGGCTAACTGTTGGGTATATTATCTGGGGCTAACTGTAGGGTATAAGATGTGGGGTAACTGTATGGTATATTATCTGGGGCTAACTGTGGTATATCTGGGGCTAACTGTTGGGTATATCATCTGGGTCTAACTTTTGGGTATTTTTTCTGTGGCTAACTGTATGGTATATATTAGCTGGGGCTAACTGTATGGTATATTATCTGGGGCTGACTGTTAGGTATATTATCCGGGGCTATCTGTTGGGTATATTATCTGGGGCTAACATTATGGTATATTATCTGGGGCTAACATTATGGTATATATTATCAGGGGCTACCGGTTGGGTATATTATCTGGGGCTAACTGTATGGTATATTATCTGGGGCTAACTGTTGGGTATATTATCTGGGGCTAACTGTTGGGTAAATTATCTGGGGCTAACTGTTAGGTATATTATCTGGGGCTAACTGTATTGTATTTTTTCTGGGGCTAACTGTTGGGTATATTATCTGGGGCTAACTGTTAGGTATATTATCTGGGGCTAACTGTAGGGTATAAGATGTGGGGTAACTGTATGGTATATTATCTGGGGCTAACTGTGGTATATCTGGGGCTAACTGTTGGGTATATCATCTGGGTCTAACTTTATGGTATATATTATCAGAGGCTACCGGTTGGGTATATTATCTGGGGCTAACTGTATGGTATATTATCTGGGGCTAACTGTTGGGTATATTATCTGGGGCTAACTGTTAGGTATATTATCTGTGGCTAACATTATGGTATATATTATCAGGGGCTACCGGTTGGGTATATTATCTGGGGCTAACTGTATGGTATATTATCTGGGGCTAACTGTTGGGTATATCATCTGGGTCTAACTTTATGGTATATATTATCTGGGGCTAACTGTTGGGTATATTATCTGGGGCTAACATTATGGTATATATTATCAGGGGCTACTGGTTGGGTATATTATCTGGGGCTAACTGTATGGTATATTATCTGGGGCTAACTGTTGGGTATATTATCTGGGGCTAACTGTTGGGTATATTATCTGGGGCTAACTGTTAGGTATATTATCTGGGGCTAACTTTTAGGTATATCATCTGGGGCTAACTGTTAGGTATATTATCTGGGGCTAACATTATCGTATATATTATCTGGGGCTACCGGTTGGGTATATTATCTGGAGCTAACTTTTGGGTATATTATCTGGGGCTAACTGTTGGGTATATTATCTAGGACTAACTGTGGGGTATATGATCTGGGGCTAACTGTAGGGTATATTATCTGGGGCTAACTGTTGGGTATATTATCTGGGGCTAACTGTTGGGTGTATTATCTGGGGCTAACTATGGTATTATTATCTTGGGCTAACTGTTGGGTATATTATCTGGGGCTAACTGTTGGGTATATAATCTCGGGCTTACTGTTAGGTATATTATCTCGGGCTATTTGTTGGGTATATCATCTGGGGCCAACTGTAGGGTATATTATCTGGGGCTAACTCTTGGGTATATTATCTGGGGCTAACTTTTAGGTATATTAGCTGGGGCTAACTGTTAGGTATATTATCTGGGGCTAACTGTAGGGTATAAGATGTGGGGTAACTGTATGGTATATTATCTGGGGCTAACTGTGGTATATCTGGGGCTAACTGTTGGGTATATCATCTGGGTCTAACTTTATGGTATATATTATCAGGGGCTACCGGTTGGGTATATTATCTGGTGCTAACTGTGTGGTATATTATCTGGGGCTAACTGTTGGGTATATTATCTGGGGCTCACGGTTAGGTATATTATCCGGGGCTAACTGTTGGGTATATTATCTGGGGCTAAGATTATGGTATATATTATCTGGGGCTACCAGTTTGGTATATTATCTGGGGCTAACTGTATGGTATATTATTTGGGGCTAACTGTTGGGTATATTATCTGGGGCTAACTGTAGGGTATAAGATGTGGGGTAACTGTATGGTATATTATCTGGGGCTAACTGTGGTATATCTGGGGCTAACTGTTGGGTATATCATCTGGGTCTAACTTTTGGGTATTTATTCTGGGGCTAACTGTATGGTATATATTAGCTGGGGCTAACTGTATGGTATATTATCTGGGGCTGACTGTTAGGTATATTATCCGGGGCTAACTGTTGGGTATATTATCTGCGGCTAACATTATGGTATATTATCTGGGGCTAACATTATGGTATATATTATCAGGGGCTACCGTTTGGGTATATTATCTGGGGTTAACTGTATGGTATATTATCTGGGGCTAACTGTTGGGTATATTATCTGGGGCTAACTGTTGGGTATATTATCTGGTGCTAACTGTTAGGTATATTATCTGGGGCTAACTTTTAGGTATATTATCTGGGGCTAACTGTTAGGTATATTATCTGGGGCTAACATTATGGTATATATTATCTGGGGCTACCGGTTGGGTATATTATCTGGGGCTAACATTATGGTATATATTATCTGGGACTACCGGTTGGGTATATTATCTGGGGCTAACTGTTGGGTATATCATCTGGAGCTAACTGTGGTATTATTATCTGGGGCTAACTGTTGGGTATATTATCTGGGGTAACTGTTGGGTATATTATCTGGGGCTCACTGTTACGTATATTATCTGGGGCTATTTGTTGGGTATATCAGCTGGGGCTAACTGTAGGGTATATTATCTGGGGCTAACTGTTGGGTATATTATCTGGCGCTAACTGTTAGGTATATTATCTTAGGCTAACTGTTAGGTATATTATCTGGGGCTAACTGTATGGTATTTTTTCTGGGGCTAACTTTTGGGTATATTATCTGGGGCTAACGGTTAGGTATATTATCTGGGGCTAACTGTAGGGTATAATATGTGGGGCTAACTGTATGGTATATTATCTGGGGCTAACTGTGGTATATCTGGGGCTAACGGTTGGGTATATCATCTGGGGCTAACATTATATTATATATTATCTGGGGCTACCGGTTGGGTATATTATCTGGGGCTAACTGTATGGTATATTATCTGGGGCTAACTGTTGGGTATATTATCTGGGGCTAACTGTTGGGTATATTATCTGGCGCTAACTGTTAGGTATATTATCTTAGGCTAACTGTTAGGTATATTATCTGGGGCTAACTGTTAGGTATATTATCTGGGGCTAACTGTTGGGTATATTATCTGGGGCTAACATTATGGTATATATTATCTGGGGCTACTGGTTGGGTATATTATCTTGGGCTAACTGTTGGGTATTATTATCTGGGGCTAACTGTTGGGTATATTATCTGGGGCTAACTGTTGGGTATATTATCTGGGTCTAACTGTTGGGTATATTATCTGGGGCTAACTGTTAGGTATATTATCTGGAGCTAACTGTTGGGTATATCATCTGGAGCTAACTTTGGTATTATTATCTGGGGCTAACTGTTGGGTATATTATCTGGGGTAGCTGTTGGGTATATTATCTGGGGCTCACTGTTACGTATATTATCTGGGGCTATTTTTTGGGTATATCATCTGGGGCTAATTGTAGGGTATATTATCTGGGGCTAACTGTTAGGTATATTATCTGGGGCTAACTGTTGGGTATGTTATCTGGGGCTAACTGTTAGGTATATTATCTGGGGCCAACTGTTGGGTATATTATCTGGGGCTAACTGTTGGGTATATTATCTGGGACTCACTGATAGGTATATTATCTGGGGCTATTTGTTGGGTATATCATCTGGGGATAACTGTAGTGTAAATATTCTGGGGCTAACTGTTAGTTATATTATCTGGGGCTAACTGTTGGGTATATTATCTGGGGCTAACTGTTGGGTATATTATCTGGGGCTAACTGTTGGGTATATTATCTGGGGCTAACTGTATGGTATATTATCTGGGGCTAACGGTTGGGTATACTATCTGGGGCTAACTGTTAGGTATATTATCTGGGGCTAACTCTTGGGTATATTATCTGGGGCTAACTGTTAGGTATATTATCTGGGGCTCACTGTTAGGTATATTATCTGGGGCTATTTGTTGGGTATATCATCTGGGGCTAACTGTAGGGTATATTATCTGGGGCTAACTGTTAGGTATATTATCTGGGGCTAACTGTTGGGTATATTATCTGGGGCTAACATTATGGTATATATTATCTGGGGCTACTGGTTGGGTATATTATCTGTGGCTAACTGTTAGGTATTTTATCTGGAGCTAACTGTTGGGTATATCATCTGGAGCTAACTGTGGTATTATTATCTGGGGCTAACTGTTGGGTATATTATCTGGGGCTAACTGTTGGGTATATTATCTGGGGCTAACTGTTGGGTATATTATCTGGGGCTAACTGTTAGGTATATTATCTGGAGCTAACTGTTGGGTATATCATCTGGAGCTAACTGTGATTTTATTATCTGGGGCTAACTGTTGGGTATATTATCTGGGGTAACTGTTGGGTATATTATCTGGGGCTCACTGTTACGTATATTATCTGGGGCTATTTGTTGGGTATATCAGCTTGGGCTAACGGTAGGGTATATTATCTGGGGCTAACTGTTAGGTATATTATCTGGGGCTAACTGTTGGGTATGTTATCTGGGGCTAACTGTTAGGTATATTATCTGGGGCCAACTGTTGGGTATATTATCTGGGGCTAACTGTTGGGGATATTATCTTGGGCTCACTGTTAGGTATATTATCTGGGGCTGTTTGTTGGGTATATCATCTGGGGCTAACTGTAGTGTATATTATCTGGGGCTAACTGTTAGGTATATTATCTGGGGCTAACTGTTGGGTATATTATCTGGGGCTAACTGTTGGGTATGTTATCTGGGGCTAACATTATGGTATATATTATCTGGGGCTACCGGTTGGGTATATTATCTGGGGCTAACTGTATGGTATATTATCATGGGCTAACTGTTGGGTATACTATCTGGGGCTAACTGTTAGGTATATTATCTGGGGCTAACTGTTGGGTATATTATCTGGGGCTAACTGTCAGTAATATATACAATAGGAGTGGCCGTGTTGTATCAGATATACAACCACGAGCCGAAGGCGAGTGATTGTATATCTGATACAACACGGACACGAATATTGTATATTACTTATGAAACGTCTAGGTTTATACATTAATCTTCTACTAAAATTTTAAAGATAAAATTGAATTTGGCTGAGAAAATTGGAGTTAAAGTTTATGCAAAGCAGGACAATTTTGTATCAGATATACAACCTCCTCCTTGGACAATGATTTCTATTATGTTTTCCTCATTCATTATTCATGAGTCTTATAAGGTATATTATCTGGGGCTAACTGTTGGGTATATTATCTGGGGCTAACTGTTGGGTATATTATCTGGGGCTAACTGTTGGGTATATTATCTGGGGCTAACTGTTGGGTATATTATCTGGGGCTAACTGTTGGGTATATTATCTGGGGCTAACTGTTGGGTATATTATCTGGGGCTAACTTTTGGGTATATTATCTGGGGCTAACTGTATGGTATTTATTAGCTGGGGCTAACTGTGTGCTATATTATCTGGGGCTAACTGTTGGGTATACTATCTGGGGCTAACTGTTAGGTATATTATCTGGGGCTAACTGTTAGGTATATTATCTGGGGCTAACTGTTGGGTACAATATCTGGGACTAACTGTTGGGTATATTATCTCGGGCTAACTTTTGGGTATATGTTTTGGGGCTAACTGTATGGTATATATAAGCTGGGGCTAACTGTATGGTATATTATCTGGGGCTGACTGTTAGGTATATTATCCGGGGCTAACTGTTGGGTATATTATCTGGGGCTAACATTATGGTATATATTATCTGGGGCTACCGGTTGGGTATATTATCTGAGGCTAACTGTATGGTATATTATCTGGGGCTAATTGTTGGGTATAGTATCTGGGGCTAACTGTATGGTATATTATCTGGGGCTAACTGTTGGGTATATTATCTGGGGCTAACTGTTGGGTATGTTATCTGGGGCTAACTGTATGGTATATTACCTGGGGTTAACTGTTGGGTATATTATCTGGGGCTAACTGTTAGGTATATTATCTGGGGCTAACTGTAATACGCCACATAATATACGCCAAGCAGGACAATTTTGTATCAGATATACAACCTCCTCCACGGACAATGATTTCTATTGTGTTTTCCTCATTAATTATTCATGAGTTTTATAAGGTATATTATCTGGGGCTAACTGATGGGTATATTATCTGGGGCTAACTGTTGGGTATATTATCTGGGGCTAACTGTTAGGTATATTATCTGGGGCTAACTGTTAGGTATATTACCTGGGGTTAACTGTTGGGTATATTATCTGGGGCTAACTGTTGGGTATATTATCTGGGGCTAACATTATGGTATATATTATCTGGGGCTACTGGTTGGGTATATTATCTTGGGCTAACTGTTGGGTATTATTATCTGGGGCTAACTGTTGGGTATATTATCTGGGGCTAACTGTTGGGTATATTATCTGGGTCTAACTGTTGGGTATATTATCTGGGGCTAACATTATGGTATATATTATCTGGGGCTACCAGTTGGGTATATTATCTGGGGCTAACTGTTGGGTATATGATCTGGGGCTCACGGTTAGGTATATTATCTCGGGCTATTTGTTGGGTATATCATCTGGGGCCAACTGCAGGGTATATTATCTGGGGCTAACTCTTGGGTATATTATCTGGGGCTAACTTTTAGGTATATTAGCTGGGGCTAACTGTTGGGTATATTATCTGGGGTAACTGTTGGGTATATTATCTTGGGCTCACTGTTACGTATATTATCTGGGGCTATTTGTTGGGTATATCATCTGGGGCTAACTGTAGGGTATATTATCTGGGGCTAACTGTTAGGTATATTATCTGGGGCTAACTGTTGGGTATGTTATCTAGGGCTAACTGTTAGCTATATTATCTGGGGCCAACGGTTGGGTATATTATCTGGGGCTAACTGTTGGGTATATTATCTGGGGCTAACATTATGGTATATATCATCTGGGGCTACTGGTTGGGTATATTATCTTGGGCTAACTGTTGGGTATTATTATCTAGGGCTAACTGTTGGGTATATTATCTGGGGCTAACTGTTTGGTATATTATCTGGGTCTAACTGTTGGGTATATTATCTGGGGCTAAATGTTAGGTATATTGTATGGAGCTAACTGTTGGGTATATCATCTGGAGCTAACTGTGGTATTATTATCTGGGGCTAAGTGTTGGGTATATTATCTGAGGTAACTGTTGGGTATATTATCTGGGGCTCACTGTTACGTATATTATCTGGGGCTATTTGTTGGGTATATCATCTGGGGCTAACTGTAGGGTATATTATCTGGGGCTAACTGTTGGGTATATTATCTGGGGCTAACTGTTAGGTATGTTATCTGGGGCTAACTGTAGGGTATAAGATGTGTGGTAACTGTATGGTATATTATCTGGGGCTAACTGTGGTATATCTGGGGCTAACTGTTGGGTATATTATCTGGGGCTAACATTATGGTATATATTATCAGGGGCTACCAGTTGGGTATATTATCTGGGGCTAACATTATGGTATATATTATCTGGGACTACCGGTTGGGTATATTATCTGGGGCTAACTGTTGGGTATATCATCTGGAGCTAACTGTGGTATTATTATCTGGGGCTAACTGTTGGGTATATTATCTGGGGTAACTGTTGGGTATATTATCTGGGGCTCACTGTTACGTATATTATCTGGGGCTATTTGTTGGGTATATCAGCTGGGGCTAACTGTAGGGTATATTATCTGGGGCTAACTGTTAGGTATATTATCTGGGGCTAACTGTTGGGTATGTTATCTGGGGCTAACTGTTAGGTATATTATCTGGGGCCAACTGTTGGGTATATTATCTGGGGCTAACTGTGGTATTATTATCTGGGGCTAACTGTTGGGTATATTATCTGGGGTAACTGTTGGGTATATTATCTGGGGCTAACTGTTGGGTATGTTATCTGGGGCTAACTGTTAGGTATATTATCTGGGGCCAACTGTTGGGTATATTATCTGGGGCTAACTGTGGTATTATTATCTGGGGCTAACTGTTGGGTATATTATCTGGGGTAACTGTTGGGTATATTATCTGGGGCTCACTGTTACGTATATAATCTGGGGCTATTTGTTGGTTATATCATCTGGGGCTAACTGTTAGGTATATTATCTGGGGCTATTTGTTTGGTATATCATCTGGGGCTAACTGTAGTGTATATATTCTGGGGCTAATTGTTAGGTATATTATCTGGGGCTAACTGTGGTATTATTATCTGGGGCTAACTGTTACGTATATTATCTGGAGCTAACTGTTGCGTATGTTATCTGGGGCTAACTGTTAGGTATATTATCTGGGGCTAACTGTTGGGTATATTATCTGGGGCTAACTGTTAGGTATATTATCTGGGGCTAACTGTTGGGTATATTATCTGGGGCTAACTGTTAGGTATATTATCTGGGGCTAACTGTAGGGTATAAGATGTGGGGTAACTGTATGGTATATTATCTGGGGCTAACTGTGGTATATCTGGGGCTAACTGTTGGGTATATCATCTGGGTCTAACTTTTGGGTATTTTTTCTTGGGCTAACTGTATGGTGTATATTAGCTGGGGCTAACTGTATGGTATATTATCTGGGGCTGACTGTTAGGTATATTATCCGGGGCTAACTGTTGGGTATATTATCTGGGGCTAACATTATGGTACATATTATCTAGGGCTACCGGTTGGGTATATTATCTGGGGCTGACTGTTAGGTATATTATCCGGGGCTAACTGTTCGGTATATTATCTGGGGCTAACATTATGGTATATATTATCTAGGGCTACCGGTTGGGTATATTATCTAGGGCTAACTGTGGTATATTTTTTTCTGGGGCTAACTGTTTGGTATATTATCTGGGGCTAACTGTTAGGTATATTATCTGGGGCTAACTGTATTGTATTTTTTCTGGGGCTAACTGTTGTGTATATTATCTGGGGCTAACTGTTAGGTATATTATCTGGGGCTAACTGTAGGGTATAAGATGTGGGGTAACTGTATGGTATATTATCTGGGGCTAACTGTGGTATATCTGGGGCTAACTGTTGGGTATATCATCTGGGTCTAACTTTATGGTATATATTATCAGGGGCTACCGGTTGGGTATATTATCTGGGGCTAACTGTATGGTATATTATCTGGGGCTAACTGTTGGGTATATTATCTGGGGCTAACTGTTAGGTATATTATCTGGGGCTAACATTATGGTATATATTATCAGGGGCTACCGGTTGGGTATATTATCTGGGGCTAACTGTATGGTATATTATCTGGGGCTAACTGTTGGGTATATCATCTGGGTCTAACTTTATGGTATATTTTATCTGGGGCTAACTGTTGGGTATATTATCTGGGGCTAACATTATGGTATATATTATCAGGGGCTACCGGTTGGGTATATTATCTGGGGCTAACTGTATGGTATATTATCTGGGGCTAACTGTTGGGTATATTATCTGGGGCTAACTGTTGGGTATATTATCTGGGGCTAACTGTTAGGTATATTATCTGGGGCTAACTTTTAGGTATATTATCTGGGGCTAACTGTTAGGTATATTATCTGGGGCTAACATTATCGTATATATTATCTGGGGCTACCGGTTGGGTATATTATCTTGGGCTAACTGTTGGGTATATTATCTGGGGCTAACTGTTGGGTATATTATCTAGGACTAACTGTGGGGTATATTATCTGGGGCTAACTGTTGGGTATATTATCTGGGGCTAACTGTTGGGTATATTATCTGGGGCTAACTGTTGGGTGTATTATCTGGGGCTAACTATGGTATTATTATCTTGGGCTAACTGTTGGGTATATTATCTGGGGCTAACTGTTGGGTATATTATCTCGGGCTTACTGTTAGGTATATTATCTCGGGCTATTTGTTGGGTATATCATCTGGGGCCAACTGTAGGCTATATTATCTGGGGCTAACTCTTGGGTATATTATCTGGGGCTAACTTTTAGGTATATTAGCTGGGGCTAACTGTTAGGTATATTATCTGGGGCTAACTGTAGGGTATAAGATGTGGGGTAACTGTATGGTATATTATCTGGGGCTAACTGTGGTATATCTGGGGCTAACTGTTGGGTATATCATCTGGGTCTAACTTTATGGTATATATTATCAGGGGCTACCGGTTGGGTATATTATCTGGGGCTAACTGTGTGGTATATTATCTGGGGCTAACTGTTGGGTATATTATCTGGGGCTCACGGTTAGGTATATTATCCGGGGCTAACTGTTGGGTATATTATCTGGGGCTAAGATTGTGGTATATATTATCTGGGGCTACCGGTTGGGTATATTATCTGGGGCTAACTGTATGGTATATTATCTGGGGCTAACTGTTGGGTATATTATCTGGGGCTAACTGTAGGGTATAAGATGTGGGGTAACTGTATGGTATATTATCTGGGGCTAACTGTGGTATATCTGGGGCTAACTGTTGGGTATATCATCTGGGTCTAACTTTTGGGTATGTTTTCTGTGGCTAACTGTATGGTATATATTAGCTGGGGCTAACTGTATTGTATATTATCTGGGGCTGACTGTTAGGTATATTATCCGGGGCTAACTGTTGGGTATATTATCTGGGGCTAACATTATGGTATATTATCTGGGGCTAACATTATGGTATATATTATCAGGGGCTACCGGTTGGGTATATTATCTGGGGCTAACTGTATGGTATATTATCTGGGGCTAACTGTTGGGTATATTATCTGGGGCTAACTGTTGGGTAAATTATCTGGGGCTAACTGTTAGGTATATTATCTGGGGCTAACTGTATTGTATTTTTTCTGGGGCTAACTGTTGGGTATATTATCTGGGGCTAACTGTTAGGTATATTATCTGGGGCTAACTGTAGGGTATAAGATGTGGGGTAACTGTATGGTATATTATCTGGGGCTAACTGTGGTATATCTGGGGCTAACTGTTGGGTATATCATCTGGGTCTAACTTTATGGTATATATTATCAGGGGCTACCGGTTGGGTATATTATCTGGGGCTAACTGTGTGGTATATTATCTGGGGCTAACTGTTGGGTATATTATCTGGGGCTCACGGTTAGGTATATTATCCGGGGCTAACTGTTGGGTATATTATCTGGGGCTAAGATTATGGTATATATTATCTGGGGCTACCGGTTGGGTATATTATCTGGGGCTAACTGTATGGTATATTATCTGGGGCTAACTGTTGGGTATATTATCTGGGGCTAACTGTAGGGTATAAGATGTGGGGTAACTGTATGGTATATTATCTGGGGCTAACTGTGGTATATCTGGGGCTAACTGTTGGGTATATCATCTGGGTCTAACTTTTGGGTATTTTTTCTGTGGCTAACTGTATGGTATATATTAGCTGGGGCTAACTGTATGGTATATTATCTGGGGCTGACTGTTAGGTATATTATCCGGGGCTATCTGTTGGGTATATTATCTGGGGCTAACATTATGGTATATTATCTGGGGCTAACATTATGGTATATATTATCAGGGGCTACCGGTTGGGTATATTATCTGGGGCTAACTGTATGGTATATTATCTGGGGCTAACTGTTGGGTATATTATCTGGGGCTAACTGTTGGGTAAATTATCTGGGGCTAACTGTTAGGTATATTATCTGGGGCTAACTGTATTGTATTTTTTCTGGGGCTAACTGTTGGGTATATTATCTGGGGCTAACTGTTAGGTATATTATCTGGGGCTAACTGTAGGGTATAAGATGTGGGGTAACTGTATGGTATATTATCTGGGGCTAACTGTGGTATATCTGGGGCTAACTGTTGGGTATATCATCTGGGTCTAACTTTATGGTATATATTATCAGAGGCTACCGGTTGGGTATATTATCTGGGGCTAACTGTATGGTATATTATCTGGGGCTAACTGTTGGGTATATTATCTGGGGCTAACTGTTAGGTATATTATCTGTGGCTAACATTATGGTATATATTATCAGGGGCTACCGGTTGGGTATATTATCTGGGGCTAACTGTATGGTATATTATCTGGGGCTAACTGTTGGGTATATCATCTGGGTCTAACTTTATGGTATATATTATCTGGGGCTAACTGTTGGGTATATTATCTGGGGCTAACATTATGGTATATATTATCAGGGGCTACTGGTTGGGTATATTATCTGGGGCTAACTGTATGGTATATTATCTGGGGCTAACTGTTGGGTATATTATCTGGGGCTAACTGTTGGGTATATTATCTGGGGCTAACTGTTAGGTATATTATCTGGGGCTAACTTTTAGGTATATCATCTGGGGCTAACTGTTAGGTATATTATCTGGGGCTAACATTATCGTATATATTATCTGGGGCTACCGGTTGGGTATATTATCTGGAGCTAACTTTTGGGTATATTATCTGGGGCTAACTGTTGGGTATATTATCTAGGACTAACTGTGGGGTATATGATCTGGGGCTAACTGTAGGGTATATTATCTGGGGCTAACTGTTGGGTATATTATCTGGGGCTAACTGTTGGGTGTATTATCTGGGGCTAACTATGGTATTATTATCTTGGGCTAACTGTTGGGTATATTATCTGGGGCTAACTGTTGGGTATATAATCTCGGGCTTACTGTTAGGTATATTATCTCGGGCTATTTGTTGGGTATATCATCTGGGGCCAACTGTAGGGTATATTATCTGGGGCTAACTCTTGGGTATATTATCTGGGGCTAACTTTTAGGTATATTAGCTGGGGCTAACTGTTAGGTATATTATCTGGGGCTAACTGTAGGGTATAAGATGTGGGGTAACTGTATGGTATATTATCTGGGGCTAACTGTGGTATATCTGGGGCTAACTGTTGGGTATATCATCTGGGTCTAACTTTATGGTATATATTATCAGGGGCTACCGGTTGGGTATATTATCTGGGGCTAACTGTGTGGTATATTATCTGGGGCTAACTGTTGGGTATATTATCTGGGGCTCACGGTTAGGTATATTATCCGGGGCTAACTGTTGGGTATATTATCTGGGGCTAAGATTATGGTATATATTATCTGGGGCTACCAGTTTGGTATATTATCTGGGGCTAACTGTATGGTATATTATTTGGGGCTAACTGTTGGGTATATTATCTGGGGCTAACTGTAGGGTATAAGATGTGGGGTAACTGTATGGTATATTATCTGGGGCTAACTGTGGTATATCTGGGGCTAACTGTTGGGTATATCATCTGGGTCTAACTTTTGGGTATTTATTCTGGGGCTAACTGTATGGTATATATTAGCTGGGGCTAACTGTATGGTATATTATCTGGGGCTGACTGTTAGGTATATTATCCGGGGCTAACTGTTGGGTATATTATCTGCGGCTAACATTATGGTATATTATCTGGGGCTAACATTATGGTATATATTATCAGGGGCTACCGTTTGGGTATATTATCTGGGGTTAACTGTATGGTATATTATCTGGGGCTAACTGTTGGGTATATTATCTGGGGCTAACTGTTGGGTATATTATCTGGTGCTAACTGTTAGGTATATTATCTGGGGCTAACTTTTAGGTATATTATCTGGGGCTAACTGTTAGGTATATTATCTGGGGCTAACATTATGGTATATATTATCTGGGGCTACCGGTTGGGTATATTATCTGGGGCTAACATTATGGTATATATTATCTGGGACTACCGGTTGGGTATATTATCTGGGGCTAACTGTTGGGTATATCATCTGGAGCTAACTGTGGTATTATTATCTGGGGCTAACTGTTGGGTATATTATCTGGGGTAACTGTTGGGTATATTATCTGGGGCTCACTGTTACGTATATTATCTGGGGCTATTTGTTGGGTATATCAGCTGGGGCTAACTGTAGGGTATATTATCTGGGGCTAACTGTTAGGTATATTATCTGGGGCTAACTGTTGGGTATGTTATCTGGGGCTAACTGTTAGGTATATTATCTGGGGCCAACAGTTGGGTATATTATCTGGGGCTAACTGTGGTATTATTATCTGGGGCTAACTGTTGGGTATATTATCTGGGGTAACTGTTGGGTATATTATCTGGGGCTAACTGTTGGGTATGTTATCTGGGGCTAACTGTTAGGTATATTATCTGGGGCCAACTGTTGGGTATATTATCTGGGGCTAACTGTGGTATTATTATCTGGGGCTAACTGTTGGGTATATTATCTGGGGTAACTGTTGGGTATATTATCTGGGGCTCACTGTTACGTATATAATCTGGGGCTATTTGTTGGTTATATCATCTGGGGCTAACTGTTAGGTATATTATCTGGGGCTATTTGTTTGGTATATCATCTGGGGCTAACTGTAGTGTATATATTCTGGGGCTAATTGTTAGGTATATTATCTGGGGCTAACTGTGGTATTATTATCTGGGGCTAACTGTTACGTATATTTTCTGGAGCTAACTGTTGCGTATGTTATCTGGGGCTAACTGTTAGGTATATTATCTGGGGCTAACTGTTGGGTATATTATCTGGGGCTAACTGTTAGGTATATTATCTGGGGCTAACTGTTGGGTATATTATCTGGGGCTAACTGTTAGGTATATTATCTGGGGCTAACTGTAGGGTATAAGATGTGGGGTAACTGTATGGTATATTATCTGGGGCTAACTGTGGTATATCTGGGGCTAACTGTTGGGTATATCATCTGGGTCTAACTTTTGGGTATTTTTTCTTGGGCTAACTGTATGGTGTATATTAGCTGGGGCTAACTGTATGGTATATTATCTGGGGCTGACTGTTAGGTATATTATCCGGGGCTAACTGTTGGGTATATTATCTGGGGCTAACATTATGGTACATATTATCTAGGGCTACCGGTTGGGTATATTATCTGGGGCTGACTGTTAGGTATATTATCCGGGGCTAACTGTTCGGTATATTATCTGGGGCTAACATTATGGTATATATTATCTAGGGCTACCGGTTGGGTATATTATCTAGGGCTAACTGTGGTATATTTTTTTCTGGGGCTAACTGTTTGGTATATTATCTGGGGCTAACTGTTAGGTATATTATCTGGGGCTAACTGTATTGTATTTTTTCTGGGGCTAACTGTTGTGTATATTATCTGGGGCTAACTGTTAGGTATATTATCTGGGGCTAACTGTAGGGTATAAGATGTGGGGTAACTGTATGGTATATTATCTGGGGCTAACTGTGGTATATCTGGGGCTAACTGTTGGGTATATCATCTGGGTCTAACTTTATGGTATATATTATCAGGGGCTACCGGTTGGGTATATTATCTGGGGCTAACTGTATGGTATATTATCTGGGGCTAACTGTTGGGTATATTATCTGGGGCTAACTGTTAGGTATATTATCTGGGGCTAACATTATGGTATATATTATCAGGGGCTACCGGTTGGGTATATTATCTGGGGCTAACTGTATGGTATATTATCTGGGGCTAACTGTTGGGTATATCATCTGGGTCTAACTTTATGGTATATTTTATCTGGGGCTAACTGTTGGGTATATTATCTGGGGCTAACATTATGGTATATATTATCAGGGGCTACCGGTTGGGTATATTATCTGGGGCTAACTGTATGGTATATTATCTGGGGCTAACTGTTGGGTATATTATCTGGGGCTAACTGTTGGGTATATTATCTGGGGCTAACTGTTAGGTATATTATCTGGGGCTAACTTTTAGGTATATTATCTGGGGCTAACTGTTAGGTATATTATCTGGGGCTAACATTATCGTATATATTATCTGGGGCTACCGGTTGGGTATATTATCTGGGGCTAACTGTTGGGTATATTATCTGGGGCTAACTGTTGGGTATATTATCTAGGACTAACTGTGGGGTATATTATCTGGGGCTAACTGTTGGGTATATTATCTGGGGCTAACTGTTGGGTATATTATCTGGGGCTAACTGTTGGGTGTATTATCTGGGGCTAACTATGGTATTATTATCTTGGGCTAACTGTTGGGTATATTATCTGGGGCTAACTGTTGGGTATATTATCTCGGGCTTACTGTTAGGTATATTATCTCGGGCTATTTGTTGGGTATATCATCTGGGGCCAACTGTAGGCTATATTATCTGGGGCTAACTCTTGGGTATATTATCTGGGGCTAACTTTTAGGTATATTAGCTGGGGCTAACTGTTAGGTATATTATCTGGGGCTAACTGTAGGGTATAAGATGTGGGGTAACTGTATGGTATATTATCTGGGGCTAACTGTGGTATATCTGGGGCTAACTGTTGGGTATATCATCTGGGTCTAACTTTATGGTATATATTATCAGGGGCTACCGGTTGGGTATATTATCTGGGGCTAACTGTGTGGTATATTATCTGGGGCTAACTGTTGGGTATATTATCTGGGGCTCACGGTTAGGTATATTATCCGGGGCTAACTGTTGGGTATATTATCTGGGGCTAAGATTGTGGTATATATTATCTGGGGCTACCGGTTGGGTATATTATCTGGGGCTAACTGTATGGTATATTATCTGGGGCTAACTGTTGGGTATATTATCTGGGGCTAACTGTAGGGTATAAGATGTGGGGTAACTGTATGGTATATTATCTGGGGCTAACTGTGGTATATCTGGGGCTAACTGTTGGGTATATCATCTGGGTCTAACTTTTGGGTATGTTTTCTGTGGCTAACTGTATGGTATATATTAGCTGGGGCTAACTGTATGGTATATTATCTGGGGCTGACTGTTAGGTATATTATCCGGGGCTAACTGTTGGGTATATTATCTGGGGCTAACATTATGGTATATTATCTGGGGCTAACATTATGGTATATATTATCAGGGGCTACCGGTTGGGTATATTATCTGGGGCTAACTGTATGGTATATTATCTGGGGCTAACTGTTGGGTATATTATCTGGGGCTAACTGTTGGGTAAATTATCTGGGGCTAACTGTTAGGTATATTATCTGGGGCTAACTGTATTGTATTTTTTCTGGGGCTAACTGTTGGGTATATTATCTGGGGCTAACTGTTAGGTATATTATCTGGGGCTAACTGTAGGGTATAAGATGTGGGGTAACTGTATGGTATATTATCTGGGGCTAACTGTGGTATATCTGGGGCTAACTGTTGGGTATATCATCTGGGTCTAACTTTATGGTATATATTATCAGGGGCTACCGGTTGGGTATATTATCTGGGGCTAACTGTGTGGTATATTATCTGGGGCTAACTGTTGGGTATATTATCTGGGGCTCACGGTTAGGTATATTATCCGGGGCTAACTGTTGGGTATATTATCTGGGGCTAAGATTATGGTATATATTATCTGGGGCTACCGGTTGGGTATATTATCTGGGGCTAACTGTATGGTATATTATCTGGGGCTAACTGTTGGGTATATTATCTGGGGCTAACTGTAGGGTATAAGATGTGGGGTAACTGTATGGTATATTATCTGGGGCTAACTGTGGTATATCTGGGGCTAACTGTTGGGTATATCATCTGGGTCTAACTTTTGGGTATTTTTTCTGTGGCTAACTGTATGGTATATATTAGCTGGGGCTAACTGTATGGTATATTATCTGGGGCTGACTGTTAGGTATATTATCCGGGGCTATCTGTTGGGTATATTATCTGGGGCTAACATTATGGTATATTATCTGGTGCTAACATTATGGTATATATTATCAGGGGCTACCGGTTGGGTATATTATCTGGGGCTAACTGTATGGTATATTATCTGGGGCTAACTGTTGGGTATATTATCTGGGGCTAACTGTTGGGTAAATTATCTGGGGCTAACTGTTAGGTATATTATCTGGGGCTAACTGTATTGTATTTTTTCTGGGGATAACTGTTGGGTATATTATCTGGGGCTAACTGTTAGGTATATTATCTGGGGCTAACTGTAGGGTATAAGATGTGGGGTAACTGTATGGTATATTATCTGGGGCTAACTGTGGTATATCTGGGGCTAACTGTTGGGTATATCATCTGGGTCTAACTTTATGGTATATATTATCAGAGGCTACCGGTTGGGTATATTATCTGGGGCTAACTGTATGGTATATTATCTGGGGCTAACTGTTGGGTATATTATCTGGGGCTAACTGTTAGGTATATTATCTGGGGCTAACATTATGGTATATATTATCAGGGGCTACCGGTTGGGTATATTATCTGGGGCTAACTGTATGGTATATTATCTGGGGCTAACTGTTGGGTATATCATCTGGGTCTAACTTTATGGTATATATTATCTGGGGCTAACTGTTGGGTATATTATCTGGGGCTAACATTATGGTATATATTATCAGCGGCTACTGGTTGGGTATATTATCTGGGGCTAACTGTATGGTATATTATCTGGGGCTAACTGTTGGGTATATTATCTGGGGCTAACTGTTGGGTATATTATCTGGGGCTAACTGTTAGGTATATTATCTGGGGCTAACTTTTAGGTATATCATCTGGGGCTAACTGTTAGGTATATTATCTGGGGCTAACATTATCGTATATATTATCTGGGGCTACCGGTTGGGTATATTATCTGGAGCTAACTTTTGGGTATATTATCTGGGGCTAACTGTTGGGTATATTATCTAGGACTAACTGTGGGGTATATGATCTGGGGCTAACTGTAGGGTATATTATCTGGGCCTAACTGTTGGGTATATTATCTGGGGCTAACTGTTGGGTGTATTATCTGGGGCTAACTATGGTATTATTATCTTGGGCTAACTGTTGGGTATATTATCTGGGGCTAACTGTTGGGTATATTATCTCGGGCTTACTGTTAGGTATATTATCTCGGGCTATTTGTTGGGTATATCATCTGGGGCCAACTGTAGGGTATATTATCTGGGGCTAACTCTTGGGTATATTATCTGGGG
The DNA here is from genome assembly GCA_023349425.1 of Anthopleura sola. NCBI lineage: Eukaryota > Metazoa > Cnidaria > Anthozoa > Actiniaria > Actiniidae > Anthopleura > Anthopleura sola. The sequence continues at coordinate 176,057 of JALHLI010000066.1, read as the reverse complement.
CTAACTTTTAGGTATATTAGCTGGGGCTAACTGTTAGGTATATTATCTGGGGCTAACTGTAGGGTATAAGATGTGGGGTAACTGTATGGTATATTATCTGGGGCTAACTGTGGTATATCTGGGGCTAACTGTTGGGTATATCATCTGGGTCTAACTTTATGGTATATATTATCAGGGGCTACCGGTTGGGTATATTATCTGGGGCTAACTGTGTGGTATATTATCTGGGGCTAACTGTTGGGTATATTATCTGGGGCTCACGGTTAGGTATATTATCCGGGGCTAACTGTTGGGTATATTATCTGGGGCTAAGATTATGGTATATATTATCTGGGGCTACCAGTTTGGTATATTATCTGGGGCTAACTGTATGGTATATTATCTGGGGCTAACTGTTGGGTATATTATCTGGGGCTAACTGTAGGGTATAAGATGTGGGGTAACTGTATGGTATATTATCTGGGGCTAACTGTGGTATATCTGGGGCTAACTGTTGGGTATATCATCTGGGTCTAACTTTTGGGTATTTATTCTGGGGCTAACTGTATGGTATATATTAGCTGGGGCTAACTGTATGGTATATTATCTGGGGCTGACTGTTAGGTATATTATCCGGGGCTAACTGTTGGGTATATTATCTGCGGCTAACATTATGGTATATTATCTGGGGCTAACATTATGGTATATATTATCAGGGGCTACCGTTTGGGTATATTATCTGGGGTTAACTGTATGGTATATTATCTGGGGCTAACTGTTGGGTATATTATCTGGGGCTAACTGTTGGGTATATTATCTGGTGCTAACTGTTAGGTATATTATCTGGGGCTAACTTTTAGGTATATTATCTGGGGCTAACTGTTAGGTATATTATCTGGGGCTAACATTATGGTATATATTATCTGGGGCTACCGGTTGGGTATATTATCTGGGGCTAACTGTTGGGTATATTATCTGGGGCTAACTGTTGGGTATATTATCTAGGACTAACTGTGGGGTATATTATCTGGGGCTAACTGTTGGGTATATTATCTGGGGCTAACTGTTGGGTATATTATCTGGGGCTAACTGTTGGGTGTATTATCTGGGGCTAACTATGGTATTATTATCTTGGGCTAACTGTTGGGTATATTATCTGGGGCTAACTGTTGGGTATATTATCTCGGGCTTACTGTTAGGTATATTATCTCGGGCTATTTGTTGGGTATATCATCTGGGGCCAACTGTAGGGTATATTATATGGGGCTAACTCTTGGGTATATTATCTGGGGCTAACTTTTAGGTATATTAGCTGGGGCTAACTGTTGGGTATATTATCTGGGGCTAACATTTGGGTATATTATCTGGGGCTCATGGTTAGGTATATTATCCGGGGCTAACTGTTGGGTATATTATCTGGGGCTAAGATTATGGTATATATTATCTGGGGCTACCGGTTGGGTATATTATCTGGGGCTAACTGTATGGTATATTATCTGGGGCTAACTGTTGGGTATATTATCTGGGGCTAACTGTAGGGTATAAGATGTGGGGTAACTGTATGGTATATTATCTGGGGCTAACTGTGGTATATCTGGGGCTAACTGTTGGGTATATCATCTGGGTCTAACTTTTGGGTATTTTTTCTGGGGCTAACTGTATGGTATATATTAGCTGGGGCTAGCTGTATGGTATATTATCTGGGGCTGACTGTTAGGTATATTATCCGGGGCTAACTGTTGGGTATATTATCTGGGGCTAACATTATGGTACATATTATCTAGGGCTACCGGTTGGGTATATTATCTGGGGCTGACTGTTAGGTATATTATCCGGGGCTAACTGTTCGGTATATTATCTGGGGCTAACATTATGGTATATATTATCTAGGGCTACCGGTTGGGTATATTATCTAGGGCTAACTGTGGTATATTTTTTTCTGGGGCTAACTGTTTGGTATATTATCTGGGGCTAACTGTTAGGTATATTATCTGGGGCTAACTGTATTGTATTTTTTCTGGGGCTAACTGTTGGGTATATTATCTGGGGCTAAGTGTTAGGTATATTATCTGGGGCTAACTGTAGGGTATAAGATGTGGGGTAACTGTATGGTATATTATCTGGGGCTAACTGTGGTATATCTGGGGCTAACTGTTGGGTATATCATCTGGGTCTAACTTTATGGTATATATTATCAGGGGCTACCGGTTGGGTATATTATCTGGGGCTAACTGTATGGTATATTATCTGGGGCTAACTGTTGAGTATATTATCTGGGGCTAACTGTTAGGTATATTATCTGGGGCTAACATTATGGTATATATTATCAGGGGCTACCGGTTGGGTATATTATCTGGGGCTAACTGTATGGTATATTATCTGGGGCTAACTGTTGGGTATATTATCTGGGGCTCACGGTTAGGTATATTATCTCGGGCTATTTGTTGGGTATATCATCTGGGTCCAACTGTAGGGTATATTATCTGGGGCTAACTCTTGGGTATATTATCTGGGGCTAACTTTTAGGTATATTAGCTGGGGCTAACTGTTGGGTATATTATCTGGGGTAACTGTTGGGTATATTATCTGGGGCTCACTGTTACGTATATTATCTGGGGATATTTGTTGGGTATATTATCTGGGGCTAACTGTTGGGTATATTATCTGGGGCTAACTGTTGGGTATATTATCTGGGGCTAACTGTTGGGTATATTATCTGGGGCTCACGGTTAGGTATATTATCCGGGGCTAACTGTTGGGTATATTATCTGGGGCTAAGATTATGGTATATATTATCTGGGGCTACCGGTTGGGTATATTATCTGGGGCTAACTGTATGGTACATTATCTGGGGCTAACTGTTGGGTATATTATCTGGGGCTAACTGTAGGGTATAAGATGTGGGGTAACTGTATGGTATATTATCTGGGGCTAACTGTGGTATATCTGGGGCTAACTGTTGGGTATATCATCTGGGTCTAACTTTTGGGTATTTTTTCTGGGGCTAACTGTATGGTATATATTAGCTGGGGCTAACTGTATGGTATATTATCTGGGGCTGACTGTTAGGTATATTATCCGGGGCTAAGTGTTGGGTATATTATCTGGGGCTAACATTATGGTACATATTATCTAGGGCTACCGGTTGGGTATATTATCTGGGGCTGACTGTTAGGTATATTATCCGGGGCTAACTGTTCGGTATATTATCTGGGGCTAACATTATGGTATATATTATCTAGGGCTACCGGTTGGGTATATTATCTAGGGATAACTGTGGTATATTTTTTTCTGGGGCTAACTGTTTGGTATATTATCTGGGGCTAACTGTTAGGTATATTATCTGGGGCTAACATTATGGTATATATTATCTGGGGCTACCGGTTGGGTATATTATCTGGGGCTAACTGTTGGGTATATTATCTAGGACTATCTGTGGGGTATATTATCTGGTGCTAACTGCTGGGTATATTATCTGGGGCTAACTGTTGGGTATATTATCTGGGGCTAACTGTTGGGTATATTATCTGGGGCTAACTATGGTATTATTATCTTGGGCTAACTGTTGGGTATATTATCTGGGGCTAACTGTTGGGTATATTATCTGGGGCTTACTGTTAGGTATATTATCTCGGGCTATTTGTTGGGTATATCATCTGGGGCCAACTGTAGGGTATATTATCTGGGGCTAACTCTTGGGTATATTATCTGGGGCTAACTGTTAGGTATATTATCTGGGGCTAACTGTTGGGTATGTTATCTGGGGCTAACTGTTAGGTATATTATCTGGGGCTAACTGTTGGGTATATTATCTGGGGCTAACTATGGTATTATTATCGGGGGCTAACTGTTGGGTATATTAGCTGGGGCTAACTGTTGGGTATATTATCTGGGGCTAACTGTTGGGTATATTATCTGGGGCTCACGGTTAGGTATATTATCTCGGGCTATTTGTTGGGTATATCATCTGGGTCCAACTGTAGGGTATATTATCTGGGGCTAACTCTTGGGTATATTATCTGGGGCTAACTTTTAGGTATATTAGCTGGGGCTAACTGTTTGGTATATTATCTGGGGTAACTGTTGGGTATATTATCTGGGGCTCACTGTTACGTATATTATCTGGGGATATTTGTTGGGTATATTATCTGGGGCTAACTGTTGGGTATGTTATCTGGGGCTAACTGTTGGGTATATTATCTGGGGCTAACTGTTGGGTATATTATCTGGGGCTCACGGTTAGGTATATTATCCGGGGCTAACTGTTGGGTATATTATCTGGGGCTAAGATTATGGTATATATTATCTGGGGCTACCGGTTGGGTATATTATCTGGGGCTAACTGTATGGTATATTATCTGGGGCTAACTGTTGGGTATATTATCTGGGGCTAACTGTAGGTTATAAGATGTGGGGTAACTGTATGGTATTTTATCTGGGGCTAACTGTTGGGTATATTATCTGGGGCTAACTGTTGGGTATGTTATCTAGGGCTAACTGTGGTATATTTTTTTCTGGGGCTAACTGTTTGGTATATTATCTGGGGCTGACTGTTAGGTATATTATCCGGGGCTAACTGTTGGGTATATTATCTGGGGCTAACATTATGGTATATATTATCTAGGGCTACCGGTTGGGTATATTATCTGGGGCTAACTGTTGGGTATAGTATCTGGGGCTAACTGTATGGTATATTATCTGGTGCAAACTGTTGGGTATATTATGTGGGGCTAACTGTTGGGTATATTATCTGGGGCTAGCTGTTGGGTATATTATCTGGGGCTAACTGTGGTATTATTATCTGGGGCTAACTGTTACGTATATTATCTGGGGCTAACTGTTGGGTATATTATCTGGGGGTCACTGTTAGGTATATTATCTGGGGCTAATTGTTGGGTATATTATCTGGGGCTAACTGTTGGGTATACTATCTGGGGCTAACTGTTAGGTATATTATCTGGGGCTAACTGTTGGGTATATTATCTGGGGCTAACTGTTAGGTATATTATCTGGGGCTAACTGTTAGGTATATTATCTGGGGCTAACTGTTGGGTATGTTATCTGGGGCTAAAAGTTAGGTATATTATCTGGGGCTAACTGTTGGGTATATTATCTGGGGCTAACTGTTGGGTATATTATCTGGGGCTAACTGTTGGGTTTATTATCTAGGGCTAACTGTAGTATATTTGTTTCTGGGGCTAACTGTTTGGTATATTATCTGGGGCTGACTGTTAGGTATATTATCCGGGGCTAACTGTTGGGTATATTATCTGGGGCTAACATTATGGTATATATTATCTAGGGCTACCGGTTGGGTATATTATCTGGGGCTAACTGTTGGGTATAGTATCTGGGGCTAACTGTATGGTATATTATCTGGGGCAAACTGTTGGGTATATTATGTGGGGCTAAATGTTGGGTATATTATCTGGGGCTCACTGTTAGGTATATTATCTGGGGCTAACTGTTGGGTATATTATCTGGGGCTAACTGTTAGGTATATTATCTGGGGCTAACTGTTAGGTATATTATCAGGGGCTAACTGTTGGGTATGTTATCTGGGGCTAAAAGTTAGGTATATTATCTGGGGCTAACTGTTGGGTATATTATCTGGGGCTAACTGTTGGGTATATTATCTGGGGCTAACTGTTGGGTATATTATCTGGGGCTAATTGTTGGGTATATTATCTGGGGCTAACTTTTGGGTATTTTTTCTGGGGCTAACTGTATGGTATATATTAGCTGGGGCTAACTGTATGGTATATTATCTGGGGCTGACTGTTAGGTATATTATCCGGGGCTAACTGTTGGGTATATTATCTGGGGCTAACATTATGGTATATATTATCTAGGGCTACCTGTTGGGTATATTATCTGGGGCTAACTGTTGGGTATAGTATCTGGGGCTAACTGTATGGTATATTATCTGGGGAAACTGTTGGGTATATTATGTGGGGCTAACTGTTGGGTATATTATCTGGGGCTAACTGTTGGGTATATTATCTGGGGCTAACTGTGGTATTATTATCTGGGGCTAACTGTTGGGTATATTATCTGGGGCTAACTGTTAGGTATATTATGTGGGGTAACTGTATGGTATTTTATCTGGGGCTAACTGTTGGGTATATTATCTGGGGCTAACTGTTGGGTATATTATCTAGGGCTAACTGTGGTATATTTTTTTCTGGGGCTAACTGTTTGGTATATTATCTGGGGCTAACTGTTAGGTATATTATCTGGGGCTAACTGTATTGTATTTTTTCTGGGGCTAACTGTTGGGTATATTATCTGGGGCTAACTGGTAGGTATATTATCTGGGGCTAACTGTAGGGTATAAGATGTGTGGTAACTGTATGGTATATTATCTGGGGCTAACTGTGGTATATCTGGGGCTAACTGTTGGGTATATTATCTGGGGCTAACATTATGGTATATTTATCAGGGGCTACCGGTTGGGTATATTATCTGGGGCTAACATTATGGTATATATTATCTGGGACTACCGGTTGGGTATATTATCTGGGGCTAACTGTTGGGTATATTATCTAGGACTAACTGTGGGGTATATTATCTGGGGCTAACTGCTGGGTATATTATCTGGGGCTAACTGTTGGGTATATTATCTGGGGCTAACTGTTGGGTATATTATCTGGGGCTAACTGTTAGGTATATTATCTGGATCTAACTGTTAGGTATATCATCTGGGGCTAACTGTAGTGTATATATTCTGGGGCTAATTGTTAGGTATATTATCTGGGGCTAACTGTGGTATTATTATCTGGGGCTAACTGTTAGGTATATTATCTGGAGCTAACTGTTGGGTATGTTATCTGGGGCTAACTGTTAGGTATATTATCTGGGGCTAACTGTTGGGTATATTATCTGGGGCTAACTGTTAGGTATATTATCTGGGGCTAACTGTTGGGTATATTATCTGGGGCTAACTGTTAGGTATATTATCTGGGGCTAACTGTAGGGTATAAGATGTGGCGTAACTGTATGGTATATTATCTGGGGCTAACTGTGGTATATCTGGGGCTAACTGTTGGGTATATCATCTGGGTCTAACTTTTGGGTATTTTTTCTGGGACTAACTGTATGGCATATATTAGCTGGGGCTAACTGTATGGTATATTATCTGGGGCTGCCTGTTAGGTATATTATCCGGGGCTAACTGTTGGGTATATTATCTGGGGCTAACATTATGGTACATATTATCTAGGGCTACCGGTTGGGTATATTATCTGGGGCTGACTGTTAGGTATATTATCCTGGGCTAACTGTTCGGTATATTATCTGGGGCTAACATTATGGTATATATTATCTAGGGCTACCGGTTGGGTATATTATCTAGGGCTACCTGTGGTATATTTTTTTCTGGGGTAACTGTTTGGTATATTATCTGGGGCTAACTGTTAGGTATATTATCTGGGGCTAACTGTATTGTATTTTTTCTGGGGCTAACTGTTGGGTATATTATCTGGGGCTAACTGTTAGGTATATTATCTGGGGCTAACTGTAGGGTATAAGATGTGGGGTAACTGTACGGTATATTATCTGGGGCTAACTGTGGTATATCTGGGGCTAACTGTTGGGTATATCATCTGGGTCTAACTTTATGGTATATATTATCAGGGGCTACCGGTTGGGTATATTATCTGGGGCTAACTGTATGCTATATTATCTGGGGCTAACTGTTGGGTATATTATCTGGGGCTTACTGTTGGGTATATTATCTGGGGCTAACTGTTGGGTATATTAGCTGGGGCTAACTGTTGGGTATATTATCTGGGGCTAACTGTTGGGTATATTATCTGGGGCTCACGGTTAGGTATATTATCTCGGGCTATTTGTTGGGTATATCATCTGGGTCCAACTGTAGGGTATATTATCTGGGGCTAACTCTTGGGTATATTATCTGGGGCTAACTTTTAGGTATATTAGCTGGGGCTAACTGTTTGGTATATTATCTGGGGTAACTGTTGGGTATATTATCTGGGGCTCACTGTTACGTATATTATCTGGGGATATTTGTTGGGTATATTATCTGGGGCTAACTGTTGGGTATATTATCTGGGGCTAACTGTTGGGTATATTATCTGGGGCTAACTGTTGGGTATATTATCTGGGGCTCACGGTTAGGTATATTATCCGGGGCTAACTGTTGGGTATATTATCTGGGGCTAAGATTATGGTATATATTATCTGGGGCTACCGGTTGGGTATATTATCTGGGGCTAACTGTATGGTATATTATCTGGGGCTAACTGTTGGGTATATTATCTGGGGCTAACTGTAGGTTATAAGATGTGGGGTAACTGTATGGTATTTTATCTGGGGCTAACTGTTGGGTATATTATCTGGGGCTAACTGTTGGGTATGTTATCTAGGGCTAACTGTGGTATATTTTTTTCTGGGGCTAACTGTTTGGTATATTATCTGGGGCTGACTGTTAGGTATATTATCCGGGGCTAACTGTTGGGTATATTATCTGGGGCTAACATTATGGTATATATTATCTAGGGCTACCGGTTGGGTATATTATCTGGGGCTAACTGTTGGGTATAGTATCTGGGGCTAACTGTATGGTATATTATCTGGTGCAAACTGTTGGGTATATTATGTGGGGCTAACTGTTGGGTATATTATCTGGGGCTAGCTGTTGGGTATATTATCTGGGGCTAACTGTGGTATTATTATCTGGGGCTAACTGTTACGTATATTATCTGGGGCTAACTGTTGGGTATATTATCTGGGGCTCACTGTTAGGTATATTATCTGGGGCTAATTGTTGGGTATATTATCTGGGGCTAACTGTTGGGTATACTATCTGGGGCTAACTGTTAGGTATATTATCTGGGGCTAACTGTTGGGTATATTATCTGGGGCTAACTGTTAGGTATATTATCTGGGGCTAACTGTTAGGTATATTATCTGGGGCTAACTGTTGGGTATGTTATCTGGGGCTAAAAGTTAGGTATATTATCTGGGGCTAACTGTTGGGTATATTATCTGGGGCTAACTGTTGGGTATATTATCTGGGGCTAACTGTTGGGTTTATTATCTAGGGCTAACTGTAGTATATTTGTTTCTGGGGCTAACTGTTTGGTATATTATCTGGGGCTGACTGTTAGGTATATTATCCGGCGCTAACTGTTGGGTATATTATCTGGGGCTAACATTATGGTATATATTATCTAGGGCTACCGGTTGGGTATATTATCTGGGGCTAACTGTTGGGTATAGTATCTGGGGCTAACTGTATGGTATATTATCTGGGGCAAACTGTTGGGTATATTATGTGGGGCTAACTGTTGGGTATATTATCTGGGGCTAACTGTTGGGTATATTATCTGGGGCTAACTGTGGTATTATTATCTGGGGCTAACTGTTACGTATATTATCTGGGGCTAAATGTTGGGTATATTATCTGGGGCTCACTGTTAGGTATATTATCTGGGGCTAATTGTTGGGTATATTATCTGGGGCTAACTGTTGGGTATACTATCTGGGGCTAACTGTTAGGTATATTATCTGGGGCTAACTGTTGGGTATATTATCTGGGGCTAACTGTTAGGTATATTATCTGGGGCTAACTGTTAGGTATATTATCAGGGGCTAACTGTTGGGTATGTTATCTGGGGCTAAAAGTTAGGTATATTATCTGGGGCTAACTGTTGGGTATATTATCTGGGGCTAACTGTTGGGTATATTATCTGGGGCTAACTGTTGGGTATATTATCTGGGGCTAATTGTTGGGTATATTATCTGGGGCTAACTTTTGGGTATTTTTTCTGGGGCTAACTGTATGGTATATATTAGCTGGGGCTAACTGTATGGTATATTATCTGGGGCTGACTGTTAGGTATATTATCCGGGGCTAACTGTTGGGTATATTATCTGGGGCTAACATTATGGTATATATTATCTAGGGCTACCGGTTGGGTATATTATCTGGGGCTAACTGTTGGGTATAGTATCTGGGGCTAACTGTATGGTATATTATCTGGGGAAACTGTTGGGTATATTATGTGGGGCTAACTGTTGGGTATATTATCTGGGGCTAACTGTTGGGTATATTATCTGGGGCTAACTGTGGTATTATTATCTGGGGCTAACTGTTGGGTATATTATCTGGGGCTAACTGTTAGGTATATTATGTGGGGTAACTGTATGGTATTTTATCTGGGGCTAACTGTTGGGTATATTATCTGGGGCTAACTGTTGGGTATATTATCTAGGGCTAACTGTGGTATATTTTTTTCTGGGGCTAACTGTTTGGTATATTATCTGGGGCTAACTGTTAGGTATATTATCTGGGGCTAACTGTATTGTATTTTTTCTGGGGCTAACTGTTGGGTATATTATCTGGGGCTAACTGGTAGGTATATTATCTGGGGCTAACTGTAGGGTATAAGATGTGTGGTAACTGTATGGTATATTATCTGGGGCTAACTGTGGTATATCTGGGGCTAACTGTTGGGTATATTATCTGGGGCTAACATTATGGTATATTTATCAGGGGCTACCGGTTGGGTATATTATCTGGGGCTAACATTATGGTATATATTATCTGGGACTACCGGTTGGGTATATTATCTGGGGCTAACTGTTGGGTATATTATCTAGGACTAACTGTGGGGTATATTATCTGGGGCTAACTGCTGGGTATATTATCTGGGGCTAGCTGTTGGGTATATTATCTGGGGCTAACTGTTGGGTATATTATCTGGGGCTAACTGTTAGGTATATTATCTGGATCTAACTGTTAGGTATATCATCTGGGGCTAACTGTAGTGTATATATTCTGGGGCTAATTGTTAGGTATATTATCTGGGGCTAACTGTGGTATTATTATCTGGGGCTAACTGTTAGGTATATTATCTGGAGCTAACTGTTGGGTATGTTATCTGGGGCTAACTGTTAGGTATATTATCTGGGGCTAACTGTTGGGTATATTATCTGGGGCTAACTGTTAGGTATATTATCTGGGGCTAACTGTTGGGTATATTATCTGGGGCTAACTGTTAGGTATATTATCTGGGGCTAACTGTAGGGTATAAGATGTGGCGTAACTGTATGGTATATTATCTGGGGCTAACTGTGGTATATCTGGGGCTAACTGTTGGGTATATCATCTGGGTCTAACTTTTGGGTATTTTTTCTGGGACTAACTGTATGGCATATATTAGCTGGGGCTAACTGTATGGTATATTATCTGGGGCTGCCTGTTAGGTATATTATCCGGGGCTAACTGTTGGGTATATTATCTGGGGCTAACATTATGGTACATATTATCTAGGGCTACCGGTTGGGTATATTATCTGGGGCTGACTGTTAGGTATATTATCCTGGGCTAACTGTTCGGTATATTATCTGGGGCTAACATTATGGTATATATTATCTAGGGCTACCGGTTGGGTATATTATCTAGGGCTACCTGTGGTATATTTTTTTCTGGGGTAACTGTTTGGTATATTATCTGGGGCTAACTGTTAGGTATATTATCTGGGGCTAACTGTATTGTATTTTTTCTGGGGCTAACTGTTGGGTATATTATCTGGGGCTAACTGTTAGGTATATTATCTGGGGCTAACTGTAGGGTATAAGATGTGGGGTAACTGTACGGTATATTATCTGGGGCTAACTGTGGTATATCTGGGGCTAACTGTTGGGTATATCATCTGGGTCTAACTTTATGGTATATATTATCAGGGGCTACCGGTTGGGTATATTATCTGGGGCTAACTGTATGCTATATTATCTGGGGCTAACTGTTGGGTATATTATCTGGGGCTTACTGTTGGGTATATTATCTGGGGCTAACTGTTAGGTATATTATCTGGGGCTAACATTATGGTATATATTATCAGGGGCTACCGGTTGGGTATATTATCTGGGGCTAACTGTATGGTATATTATCTGGGGCTAACTGTTGGGTATATCATCTGGGTCTAACTTTATGGTATATATTATCTGGGGCTAACTGTTGGGTATATTATCTGGGGCTAACATTATGGTATATATTATCAGGGGCTACCGGTTGGGTATATTATCTGGGGCTAACTGTATGGTATATATCTGGGGCTAACTGTTGGGTATATTATCTGGGGCTAACTGTTGGGTATATTATCTGGGGCTAACTGTTGGGTATATTATCTGGGGCTAACTATGGTATTATTATCTTGGGCTAACTGTTGGGTATATTATCTGGGGCTAACTTTTGGGTATTTTTTCTGGGGCTAACTGTATGCTATATATTAGTTGGGGCTAACTGTATGGTATATTATCTGGGGCTGACTGTTAGGTATATTATCCGGGGCTAACTGTTGGGTATATTATCTGGGGCTAACATTATGGTATATATTATCTAGGGCTACCGGTTGGGTATATTATCTGGGGCTAACTGTTGGGTATAGTATCTGGGGCTAACTGTATGGTATATTATCTGGGGCTAACATTATGGTATATATTATCTGGGACTACCGGTTGGGTATATTATCTGGGGCTAACTGTTGGGTATATTATCTAGGACTAACTGTGGGGTATATTATCTGGGGCTAACTGCTGGGTATATTATCTGGGGCTAGCTGTTGGGTATATTATCTGGGGCTAACTGTTGGGTATATTATCTGGGGCTAACTGTTAGGTATATTATCTGGATCTAACTGTTAGGTATATCATCTGGGGCTAACTGTAGTGTATATATTCTGGGGCTAATTGTTAGGTATATTATCTGGGGCTAACTGTGGTATTATTATCTGGGGCTAACTGTTAGGTATATTATCTGGAGCTAACTGTTGGGTATGTTATCTGGGGCTAACTGTTAGGTATATTATCTGGGGCTAACTGTTGGGTATATTATCTGGGGCTAACTGTTAGGTATATTATCTGGGGCTAACTGTTGGGTATATTATCTGGGGCTAACTGTTAGGTATATTATCTGGGGCTAACTGTAGGGTATAAGATGTGGCGTAACTGTATGGTATATTATCTGGGGCTAACTGTGGTATATCTGGGGCTAACTGTTGGGTATATCATCTGGGTCTAACTTTTGGGTATTTTTTCTGGGACTAACTGTATGGCATATATTAGCTGGGGCTAACTGTATGGTATATTATCTGGGGCTGCCTGTTAGGTATATTATCCGGGGCTAACTGTTGGGTATATTATCTGGGGCTAACATTATGGTACATATTATCTAGGGCTACCGGTTGGGTATATTATCTGGGGCTGACTGTTAGGTATATTATCCTGGGCTAACTGTTCGGTATATTATCTGGGGCTAACATTATGGTATATATTATCTAGGGCTACCGGTTGGGTATATTATCTAGGGCTACCTGTGGTATATTTTTTTCTGGGGTAACTGTTTGGTATATTATCTGGGGCTAACTGTTAGGTATATTATCTGGGGCTAACTGTATTGTATTTTTTCTGGGGCTAACTGTTGGGTATATTATCTGGGGCTAACTTTTAGGTATATTATCTGGGGCTAACTGTAGGGTATAAGATGTGGGGTAACTGTACGGTATATTATCTGGGGCTAACTGTGGTATATCTGGGGCTAACTGTTGGGTATATCATCTGGGTCTAACTTTATGGTATATATTATCAGGGGCTACCGGTTGGGTATATTATCTGGGGCTAACTGTATGCTATATTATCTGGGGCTAACTGTTGGGTATATTATCTGGGGCTTACTGTTGGGTATATTATCTGGGGCTAACTGTTAGGTATATTATCTGGGGCTAACATTATGGTATATATTATCAGGGGCTACCGGTTGGGTATATTATCTGGGGCTAACTGTATGGTATATTATCTGGGGCTAACTGTTGGGTATATCATCTGGGTCTAACTTTATGGTATATATTATCTGGGGCTAACTGTTGGGTATATTATCTGGGGCTAACATTATGGTATATATTATCAGGGGCTACCGGTTGGGTATATTATCTGGGGCTAACTGTATGGTATATATCTGGGGCTAACTGTTGGGTATATTATCTGGGGCTAACTGTTGGGTATATTATCTAGGACTAACTGTGGGGTATATTATCTGGGGCTACCTGCTGGGTATATTATCTGGGGCTAACTGTTGGGTATATTATCTGGGGCTAACTGTTGGGTATATTATCTGGGGCTAACTATGGTATTATTATCTTGGGCTAACTGTTGGGTATATTATCTGGGGCTAACTTTTGGGTATTTTTTCTGGGGCTAACTGTATGCTATATATTAGTTGGGGCTAACTGTATGGTATATTATCTGGGGCTGACTGTTAGGTATATTATCCGGGGCTAACTGTTGGGTATATTATCTGGGGCTAACATTATGGTATATATTATCTAGGGCTACCGGTTGGGTATATTATCTGGGGCTAACTGTTGGGTATAGTATCTGGGGCTAACTGTATGGTATATTATCTGGGGAAACTGTTGGGTATATTATGGGGGGCTAACTGTTGGGTATATTATCTGGGGCTAACTGTTGGGTATATTATCTGGGGCTAACTGTGGTATTATTATCTGGGGCTAACTGTTGGGTATATTATCTGGGGCTAACTGTTAGGTATATTATGTGGGGTAACTGTATGGTATTTTATCTGGGGCTAACTGTTGGGTATATTATCTGGGGCTAACTGTTGGGTATATTATCTAGGGCTAACTGTGGTATATTTTTTTCTGGGGCTAACTGTTTGGTATATTATCTGGGGCTAACTGTTAGGTATATTATCTGGGGCTAACTGTATTGTATTTTTTCTGGGGCTAACTGTTGGGTATATTATCTGGGGCTAACTGTTAGGTATATTATCTGGGGCTAACTGTAGGGTATAAGATGTGTGGTAACTGTATGGTATATTATCTGGGGCTAACTGTGGTATATCTGGGGCTAACTGTTGGGTATATTATCTGGGGCTAACATTATGGTATATTTATCAGGGGCTACCGGTTGGGTATATTATCTGGGGCTAACATTATGGTATATATTATCTGGGACTACCGGTTGGGTATATTATCTGGGGCTAACTGTTGGGTATATTATCTAGGACTAACTGTGGGGTATATTATCTGGGGCTAACTGCTGGGTATATTATCTGGGGCTAACTGTTGGGTATATTATCTGGGGCTAACTGTTGGGTATATTATCTGGGGCTAACTGTTAGGTATATTATCTGGATCTAACTGTTAGGTATATCATCTGGAGCTAACTGTGGTATTATTATCTGGGGCTAACTGTTGGGTATATTATCTGGGGTAACTGTTGGGTATATTATCTGGTTCTCACTGTTACGTATATTATCTGGGGATATTTGTTGGGTATATCAGCTGGGGCTAACTGTAGGGTATATTATCTGGGGCTAACTGTTAGGTATATTATCTGGGGCTAACTGTTGGGTATGTTATCTGGGGCTAACTGTTAGGTATATTATCTGGGGCCAACTGTTGGGTATATTATCTGGGGCTAACTGTGGTATTATTATCTGGGGCTAACTGTTGGGTATAATATCTGGGGTAACTGTTGGGTATATTATCTGGGGCTCACTGTTAGGTATATTATCTGGGGCTAACTGTTGGGTATATTATCTGGGGCTCACTGTTAGGTATATTATCTGGGGCTATTTGTTTGGTATATCATCTGGGGCTAACTGTAGTGTATATATTCTGGGGCTAATTGTTAGGTATATTATCTGGGGCTAACTGTGGTATTATCTGGGGCTAACTGTTAGGTATATTATCTGGAGCTAACTGTTGGGTATGTTATCTGGGGCTAACTGTTAGGTATATTATCTGGGGCTAACTGTTGGGTATATTATCTGGGGCTAACTGTTAGGTATATTATCTGGGGCTAACTGTTGGGTATATTATCTGGGGCTAACTGTTAGGTATATTATCTGGGGCTAACTGTAGGGTATAAGATGTGGAGTAACTGTATGGTATATTATCTGGGGCTAACTGTGGTATATCTGGGGCTAACTGTTGGGTATATCATCTGGGTCTAACTTTTGGGTATTTTTTCTGGGACTAACTGTATGGCATATATTAGCTGGGGCTAACTGTATGGTATATTATCCGGGGCTGCCTGTTAGGTATATTATCCGGGGCTAACTGTTGGGTATATTATCTGGGGCTAACATTATGGTACATATTATCTAGGGCTACCGGTTGGGTATATTATCTGGGGCTGACTGTTAGGTATATTATCCTGGGCTAACTGTTCGGTATATTATCTGGGGCTAACATTATGGTATATATTATCTAGGGCTACCGGTTGGGTATATTATCTAGGGCTACCTGTGGTATATTTTTTTCTGGGGTAACTGTTTGGTATATTATCTGGGGCTAACTGTTAGGTATATTATCTGGGGCTAACTGTATTGTATTTTTTCTGGGGCTAACTGTTGGGTATATTATCTGGGGCTAACTGTTAGGTATATTATCTGGGGCTAGCTGTAGGGTATAAGATGTGGGGTAACTGTATGGTATATTATCTGGGGCTAACTGTGGTATATCTGGGGCTAACTGTTGGGTATATCATCTGGGTCTAACTTTATGGTATATATTATCAGGGGCTACCGGTTGGGTATATTATCTGGGGCTAACTGTATGCTATATTATCTGGGGCTAACTCTTGGGTATATTATCTGGGGCTTACTGTTGGGTATATTATCTGGGGCTAACTGTTAGGTATATTATCTGGGGCTAACATTATGGTATATATTATCAGGGGCTACCGGTTGGGTATATTATCTGGGGCTAACTGTATGGTATATTATCTGGGGCTAACTGTTGGGTATATCATCTGGGTCTAACTTTATGGTATATATTATCTGGGGCTAACTGTTGGGTATATTATCTGGGGCTAACATTATGGTATATATTATCAGGGGCTACCGGTTGGGTATATTATCTGGGGCTAACTGTATGGTATATATCTGGGGCTAACTGTTGGGTATATTATCTGGGGCTAACTGTTGGGTATATTATCTAGGACTAACTGTGGGGTATATTATCTGGGGCTAACTGCTGGGTATATTATCTGGGGCTAACTGTTGGGTATATTATCTGGGGCTAACTGTTGGGTATATTATCTGGGGCTAACTATGGTATTATTATCTTGGGCTAACTGTTGGGTATATTATCTGGGGCTAACTGTTGGGTATGTTATCTGGGGCTAACTGTTAGGTATATTATCTGGGGCCAACTGTTGGGTATATTATCTGGGGCTAACTGTGGTATTATTATCTGGGGCTAACTGTTGGGTATAATATCTGGGGTAACTGTTGGGTATATTATCTGGGGCTCACTGTTAGGTATATTATCTGGGGCTAACTGTTGGGTATATTATCTGGGGCTCACTGTTAGGTATATTATCTGGGGCTATTTGTTTGGTATATCATCTGGGGCTAACTGTAGTGTATATATTCTGGGGCTAATTGTTAGGTATATTATCTGGGGCTAACTGTGGTATTATCTGGGGCTAACTGTTAGGTATATTATCTGGAGCTAACTGTTGGGTATGTTATCTGGGGCTAACTGTTAGGTATATTATCTGGGGCTAACTGTTGGGTATATTATCTGGGGCTAACTGTTAGGTATATTATCTGGGGCTAACTGTTGGGTATATTATCTGGGGCTAACTGTTAGGTATATTATCTGGGGCTAACTGTAGGGTATAAGATGTGGAGTAACTGTATGGTATATTATCTGGGGCTAACTGTGGTATATCTGGGGCTAACTGTTGGGTATATCATCTGGGTCTAACTTTTGGGTATTTTTTCTGGGACTAACTGTATGGCATATATTAGCTGGGGCTAACTGTATGGTATATTATCCGGGGCTGCCTGTTAGGTATATTATCCGGGGCTAACTGTTGGGTATATTATCTGGGGCTAACATTATGGTACATATTATCTAGGGCTACCGGTTGGGTATATTATCTGGGGCTGACTGTTAGGTATATTATCCTGGGCTAACTGTTCGGTATATTATCTGGGGCTAACATTATGGTATATATTATCTAGGGCTACCGGTTGGGTATATTATCTAGGGCTACCTGTGGTATATTTTTTTCTGGGGTAACTGTTTGGTATATTATCTGGGGCTAACTGTTAGGTATATTATCTGGGGCTAACTGTATTGTATTTTTTCTGGGGCTAACTGTTGGGTATATTATCTGGGGCTAACTGTTAGGTATATTATCTGGGGCTAGCTGTAGGGTATAAGATGTGGGGTAACTGTATGGTATATTATCTGGGGCTAACTGTGGTATATCTGGGGCTAACTGTTGGGTATATCATCTGGGTCTAACTTTATGGTATATATTATCAGGGGCTACCGGTTGGGTATATTATCTGGGGCTAACTGTATGCTATATTATCTGGGGCTAACTGTTGGGTATATTATCTGGGGCTTACTGTTGGGTATATTATCTGGGGCTAACTGTTAGGTATATTATCTGGGGCTAACATTATGGTATATATTATCAGGGGCTACCGGTTGGGTATATTATCTGGGGCTAACTGTATGGTATATTATCTGGGGCTAACTGTTGGGTATATCATCTGGGTCTAACTTTATGGTATATATTATCTGGGGCTAACTGTTGGGTATATTATCTGGGGCTAACATTATGGTATATATTATCAGGGGCTACCGGTTGGGTATATTATCTGGGGCTAACTGTATGGTATATATCTGGGGCTAACTGTTGGGTATATTATCTGGGGCTAACTGTTGGGTATATTATCTAGGACTAACTGTGGGGTATATTATCTGGGGCTAACTGCTGGGTATATTATCTGGGGCTAACTGTTGGGTATATTATCTGGGGCTAACTGTTGGGTATATTATCTGGGGCTAACTATGGTATTATTATCTTGGGCTAACTGTTGGGTATATTATCTGGGGCTAACTGTTGGGTATATTATCTGGGGCTTACTGTTAGGTATATTATCTCGAGCTATTTGTTGGGTATATCATCTGGGGCCAACTGTAGGGTATATTATCTGGGGCTAACTCTTGGGTATATTATCTGGGGCTAACTTTTAGGTATATTAGCTGGGGCTAACTGTTGGGTATATTATCTGGGGTAACTGTTGGGTATATTATCTGGGGCTCACTGTTACGTATATTATCTGAGGCTATTTGTTGGGTATATCATCTGGGGCTAACTGTAGGGTATATTATCTGGGGCTAACTGTTAGGTATATTATCTGGGGCTAACTGTTGGGTATGTTATCTGGGGCTAACTGTTAGGTATATTATCTGGGGCTAACTGTTGGGTATATTATCTGGGGCTAACTATGGTATTATTATCGGGGGCTAACTGTTGGGTATATTATCTGGGGCTAACTGTTGGGTATATTATCTGGGGCTAACTGTTGGGTATATTATCTGGGGCTAACTGTTGGGTATATCATCTGGGTCTAACTTTATGGTATATATTATCTGGGGCTAACTGTTGGGTATATTATCTGGGGCTAACATTATGGTATATATTATCAGGGGCTACCGGTTGGGTATATTATCTGGGGCTAACTGTATGGTATATATCTGGGGCTAACTGTTGGGTATGTTATCTGGGGCTAACTGTTGGGTATATTATCTAGGACTAACTGTGGGGTATATTATCTGGGGCTAACTGCTGGGTATATTATCTGGGGCTAACTGTTGGGTATATTATCTGGGGCTAACTGTTGGGTATATTATCTGGGGCTAACTATGGTATTATTATCTTGGGCTAACTGTTGGGTATATTATCTGGGGCTAACTGTTGGGTATATTATCTGGGGCTTACTGTTAGGTATATTATCTCGAGCTATTTGTTGGGTATATCATCTGGGGCCAACTGTAGGGTATATTATCTGGGGGTAACTCTTGGGGATATTATCTGGGGCTAACTTTTAGGTATATTAGCTGGGGCTAACTGTTGGGTATATTATCTGGGGTAACTGTTGGGTATATTATCTGGGGCTCACTGTTACGTATATTATCTGAGGCTATTTTTTGGGTATATCATCTGGGGCTAACTGTAGGGTATATTATCTGGGGCTAACTGTTAGGTATATTATCTGGGGCTAAGTGTTGGGTATGTTATCTGGGGCTAACTGTTAGGTATATTATCTGGGGCTAACTGTTGGGTATATTATCTGGGGCTAACTATGGTATTATTATCGGGGGCTAACTGTTGGGTATATTATCTGGGGCTAACTGTTGGGTATATTATCTGGGGCTAACTTTTGGGTATATTATCTGGGGCTAACTGTTGGGTATATTATCTGGGGCTCACGGTTAGGTATATTATCTCGGGCTATTTGTTGGGTATATCATCTGGGTCCAACTGTAGGGTATATTATCTGGGGCTAACTCTTGGGTATATTATCTGCGGCTAACTTTTAGGTATATTAGCTGGGGCTAACTGTTGGGTATATTATCTGGGGTAACTGTTAGGTATATTATCTGGGGCTAACTGTAGGGTATAAGATGTGTGGTAACTGTATGGTATATTATCTGGGGCTAACTGTGGTATATCTGGGGCTAACTGTTGGGTATATTATCTGGGGCTAACATTATGGTATATTTATCAGGGGCTACCGGTTGGGTATATTATCTGGGGCTAACATTATGGTATATATTATCTGGGACTACCGGTTGGGTATATTATCTGGGGCTAACTGTTGGGTATATTATCTAGGACTAACTGTGGGGTATATTATCTGGGGCTAACTGCTGGGTATATTATCTGGGGCTAACTGTTGGGTATATTATCTGGGGCTAACTGTTGGGTATATTATCTGGGGCTAACTGTTAGGTATATTATCTGGATCTAACTGTTAGGTATATCATCTGGAGCTAACTGTGGTATTATTATCTGGGGCTAACTGTTGGGTATATTATCTGGGGTAACTGTTGGGTATATTATCTGGTTCTCACTGTTACGTATATTATCTGGGGCTATTTGTTGGGTATATCAGCTGGGGCTAACTGTAGGGTATATTATCTGGGGCTAACTGTTAGGTATATTATCTGGGGCTAACTGTTGGGTATGTTATCTGGGGCTAACTGTTAGGTATATTATCTGGGGCCAACTGTTGGGTATATTATCTGGGGCTAACTGTGGTATTATTATCTGGGGCTAACTGTTGGGTATAATATCTGGGGTAACTGTTGGGTATATTATCTGGGGCTCACTGTTAGGTATATTATCTGGGGCTAACTGTTGGGTATATTATCTGGGGCTCACTGTTAGGTATATTATCTGGGGCTATTTGTTTGGTATATCATCTGGGGCTAACTGTAGTGTATATATTCTGGGGCTAATTGTTAGGTATATTATCTGGGGCTAACTGTGGTATTATCTGGGGCTAACTGTTAGGTATATTATCTGGAGCTAACTGTTGGGTATGTTATCTGGGGCTAACTGTTAGGTATATTATCTGGGGCTAACTGTTGGGTATATTATCTGGGGCTAACTGTTAGGTATATTATCTGGGGCTAACTGTTGGGTATATTATCTGGGGCTAACTGTTAGGTATATTATCTGGGGCTAACTGTAGGGTATAAGATGTGGAGTAACTGTATGGTATATTATCTGGGGCTAACTGTGGTATATCTGGGGCTAACTGTTGGGTATATCATCTGGGTCTAACTTTTGGGTATTTTTTCTGGGACTAACTGTATGGCATATATTAGCTGGGGCTAACTGTATGGTATATTATCCGGGGCTGCCTGTTAGGTATATTATCCGGGGCTAACTGTTGGGTATATTATCTGGGGCTAACATTATGGTACATATTATCTAGGGCTACCGGTTGGGTATATTATCTGGGGCTGACTGTTAGGTATATTATCCTGGGCTAACTGTTCGGTATATTATCTGGGGCTAACATTATGGTATATATTATCTAGGGCTACCGGTTGGGTATATTATCTAGGGCTACCTGTGGTATATTTTTTTCTGGGGTAACTGTTTGGTATATTATCTGGGGCTAACTGTTAGGTATATTATCTGGGGCTAACTGTATTGTATTTTTTCTGGGGCTAACTGTTGGGTATATTATCTGGGGCTAACTGTTAGGTATATTATCTGGGGCTAGCTGTAGGGTATAAGATGTGGGGTAACTGTATGGTATATTATCTGGGGCTAACTGTGGTATATCTGGGGCTAACTGTTGGGTATATCATCTGGGTCTAACTTTATGGTATATATTATCAGGGGCTACCGGTTGGGTATATTATCTGGGGCTAACTGTATGCTATATTATCTGGGGCTAACTGTTGGGTATATTATCTGGGGCTTACTGTTGGGTATATTATCTGGGGCTAACTGTTAGGTATATTATCTGGGGCTAACATTATGGTATATATTATCAGGGGCTACCGGTTGGGTATATTATCTGGGGCTAACTGTATGGTATATTATCTGGGGCTAACTGTTGGGTATATCATCTGGGTCTAACTTTATGGTATATATTATCTGGGGCTAACTGTTGGGTATATTATCTGGGGCTAACATTATGGTATATATTATCAGGGGCTACCGGTTGGGTATATTATCTGGGGCTAACTGTATGGTATATATCTGGGGCTAACTGTTGGGTATATTATCTTGGGCTAACTGTTGGGTATATTATCTAGGACTAACTGTGGGGTATATTATCTGGGGCTAACTGCTGGGTATATTATCTGGGGCTAACTGTTGGGTATATTATCTGGGGCTAACTGTTGGGTATATTATCTGGGGCTAACTATGGTATTATTATCTTGGGCTAACTGTTGGGTATATTATCTGGGGCTAACTGTTGGGTATGTTATCTGGGGCTAACTGTTAGGTATATTATCTGGGGCCAACTGTTGGGTATATTATCTGGGGCTAACTGTGGTATTATTATCTGGGGCTAACTGTTGGGTATAATATCTGGGGTAACTGTTGGGTATATTATCTGGGGCTCACTGTTAGGTATATTATCTGGGGCTAACTGTTGGGTATATTATCTGGGGCTCACTGTTAGGTATATTATCTGGGGCTATTTGTTTGGTATATCATCTGGGGCTAACTGTAGTGTATATATTCTGGGGCTAATTGTTAGGTATATTATCTGGGGCTAACTGTGGTATTATCTGGGGCTAACTGTTAGGTATATTATCTGGAGCTAACTGTTGGGTATGTTATCTGGGGCTAACTGTTAGGTATATTATCTGGGGCTAACTGTTGGGTATATTATCTGGGGCTAACTGTTAGGTATATTATCTGGGGCTAACTGTTGGGTATATTATCTGGGGCTAACTGTTAGGTATATTATCTGGGGCTAACTGTAGGGTATAAGATGTGGAGTAACTGTATGGTATATTATCTGGGGCTAACTGTGGTATATCTGGGGCTAACTGTTGGGTATATCATCTGGGTCTAACTTTTGGGTATTTTTTCTGGGACTAACTGTATGGCATATATTAGCTGGGGCTAACTGTATGGTATATTATCCGGGGCTGCCTGTTAGGTATATTATCCGGGGCTAACTGTTGGGTATATTATCTGGGGCTAACATTATGGTACATATTATCTAGGGCTACCGGTTGGGTATATTATCTGGGGCTGACTGTTAGGTATATTATCCTGGGCTAACTGTTCGGTATATTATCTGGGGCTAACATTATGGTATATATTATCTAGGGCTACCGGTTGGGTATATTATCTAGGGCTACCTGTGGTATATTTTTTTCTGGGGTAACTGTTTGGTATATTATCTGGGGCTAACTGTTAGGTATATTATCTGGGGCTAACTGTATTGTATTTTTTCTGGGGCTAACTGTTGGGTATATTATCTGGGGCTAACTGTTAGGTATATTATCTGGGGCTAGCTGTAGGGTATAAGATGTGGGGTAACTGTATGGTATATTATCTGGGGCTAACTGTGGTATATCTGGGGCTAACTGTTGGGTATATCATCTGGGTCTAACTTTATGGTATATATTATCAGGGGCTACCGGTTGGGTATATTATCTGGGGCTAACTGTATGCTATATTATCTGGGGCTAACTGTTGGGTATATTATCTGGGGCTTACTGTTGGGTATATTATCTGGGGCTAACTGTTAGGTATATTATCTGGGGCTAACATTATGGTATATATTATCAGGGGCTACCGGTTGGGTATATTATCTGGGGCTAACTGTATGGTATATTATCTGGGGCTAACTGTTGGGTATATCATCTGGGTCTAACTTTATGGTATATATTATCTGGGGCTAACTGTTGGGTATATTATCTGGGGCTAACATTATGGTATATATTATCAGGGGCTACCGGTTGGGTATATTATCTGGGGCTAACTGTATGGTATATATCTGGGGCTAACTGTTGGGTATATTATCTGGGGCTAACTGTTGGGTATATTATCTAGGACTAACTGTGGGGTATATTATCTGGGGCTAACTGCTGGGTATATTATCTGGGGCTAACTGTTGGGTATATTATCTGGGGCTTACTGTTGGGTATATTATCTGGGGCTAACTATGGTATTATTATCTTGGGCTAACTGTTGGGTATATTATCTGGGGCTAACTGTTGGGTATATTATCTGGGGCTTACTGTTAGGTATATTATCTCGAGCTATTTGTTGGGTATATCATCTGGGGCCAACTGTAGGGTATATTATCTGGGGCTAACTCTTGGGTATATTATCTGGGGCTAACTTTTAGGTATATTAGCTGGGGCTAACTGTTGGGTATATTATCTGGGGTAACTGTTGGGTATATTATCTGGGGCTCACTGTTACGTATATTATCTGAGGCTATTTGTTGGGTATATCATCTGGGGCTAACTGTAGGGTATATTATCTGGGGCTAACTGTTAGGTATATTATCTGGGGCTAACTGTTGGGTATGTTATCTGGGGCTAACTGTTAGGTATATTATCTGGGGCTAACTGTTGGGTATATTATCTGGGGCTAACTATGGTATTATTATCGGGGGCTAACTGTTGGGTATATTATCTGGGGCTAACTGTTGGGTATATTATCTGGGGCTAACTGTTGGGTATATTATCTGGGGCTAACTGTTGGGTATATCATCTGGGTCTAACTTTATGGTATATATTATCTGGGGCTAACTGTTGGGTATATTATCTGGGGCTAACATTATGGTATATATTATCAGGGGCTACCGGTTGGGTATATTATCTGGGGCTAACTGTATGGTATATATCTGGGGCTAACTGTTGGGTATGTTATCTGGGGCTAACTGTTGGGTATATTATCTAGGACTAACTGTGGGGTATATTATCTGGGGCTAACTGCTGGGTATATTATCTGGGGCTAACTGTTGGGTATATTATCTGGGGCTAACTGTTGGGTATATTATCTGGGGCTAACTATGGTATTATTATCTTGGGCTAACTGTTGGGTATATTATCTGGGGCTAACTGTTGGGTATATTATCTGGGGCTTACTGTTAGGTATATTATCTCGAGCTATTTGTTGGGTATATCATCTGGGGCCAACTGTAGGGTATATTATCTGGGGGTAACTCTTGGGGATATTATCTGGGGCTAACTTTTAGGTATATTAGCTGGGGCTAACTGTTGGGTATATTATCTGGGGTAACTGTTGGGTATATTATCTGGGGCTCACTGTTACGTATATTATCTGAGGCTATTTTTTGGGTATATCATCTGGGGCTAACTGTAGGGTATATTATCTGGGGCTAACTGTTAGGTATATTATCTGGGGCTAAGTGTTGGGTATGTTATCTGGGGCTAACTGTTAGGTATATTATCTGGGGCTAACTGTTGGGTATATTATCTGGGGCTAACTATGGTATTATTATCGGGGGCTAACTGTTGGGTATATTATCTGGGGCTAACTGTTGGGTATATTATCTGGGGCTAACTTTTGGGTATATTATCTGGGGCTAACTGTTGGGTATATTATCTGGGGCTCACGGTTAGGTATATTATCTCGGGCTATTTGTTGGGTATATCATCTGGGTCCAACTGTAGGGTATATTATCTGGGGCTAAGTCTTGGGTATATTATCTGCGGCTAACTTTTAGGTATATTAGCTGGGGCTAACTGTTGGGTATATTATCTGGGGTAACTGTTGGGTATATTATATGGGGCTCACTGTTACGTATATTATCTGGGGATATTTGTTGGGTATATTATCTGGGGCTAACTGTTGGGTATATAATCTGGGGCTAACTGTTGGGTATATTATCTGGGGCTAACTGTTGGGTATATTATCTGGGGCTGACTGTTAGGTATATTATCCGGGGCTAACTGTTGGGTATATTATCTGGGGCTAACATTATGGTACATATTATCTAGGGCTACCGGTTGGGTATATTATCTGGGGCTGACTGTTAGGTATATTATCCGGGGCTAACTGTTCGGTATATTATCTGGGGCTAACATTATGGTATATATTATCTAGGGCTACCGGTTGGGTAGATTATCTAGGGCTAACTGTGGTATATTTTTTTCTGGGGTAACTGTTTGGTATATTATCTGGGGCTAACTGTTAGGTATATTATCTGGGGCTAACTGTATTGTATTTTTTCTGGGGCTAACTGTTGGGTATATTATGTGGGGCTAACTGTTAGGTATATTATCTGGGGCTAACTGTAGGGTATAAGATGTGGGGTAACTGTATGGTATATTATCTGGGGCTAACTGTGGTATATCTGGGGGTAACTGTTGGGTATATCATCTGGGTCTAACTTTATGGTATATATTATCAGGGGCTACCGGTTGGGTATATTATCTGGGGCTAACTGTATGGTATATTATCTGGGGCTAACTGTTGGGTATATTATCTGGGGCTAACTGTTGGGTATATTATCTGGGGCTAACTGTTAGGTATATTATCTGGGGCTAACATTATGGTATATATTATCAGGGGCTACCGGTTGGGTATATTATCTGGGGCTAACTGTATGGTATATTATCTGGGGCTAACTGTTGGGTATATCATCTGGGTCTAACTTTATGGTATATATTATCTGGGGCTAACTGTTGGGTATATTATCTGGGGCTAACATTATGGTATATATTATCAGGGGCTACCGGTTGGGTATATTATCTGGGGCTAACTGTATGGTATATATCTGGGGCTAACTGTTGGGTATATTATCTGGGGCTAACTGTTGGGTATATTATCTAGGACTAACTGTGGGGAATATTATCTGGGGCTAACTGCTGGGTATATTATCTGGGGCTAACTGTTGGGTATATTATCTGGGGCTAACTGTTGGGTATATTATCTGGGGCTAACTATGGTATTATTATCTTGGGCTAACTGTTGGGTATATTATCTGGGGCTAACTGTTGGGTATATTATCTGGGGCTTACTGTTAGGTAAATTATCTCGGGCTATTTGTTGGGTATATCATCTGGGGCCAACTGTAGGGTATATTATCTGGGGCTAACTCTTGGGTATATTATCTGGGGCTAACTTTTAGGTAAATTAGCTGGGGCTAACTGTTGGGTATATTATCTGGGGTAACTGTTGGGTATATTATCTGGGGCTCACTGTTACGTATATTATCTGAGGCTATTTGTTGGGTATATCATCTGGGGCTAACTGTAGGGTATATTATCTGGGGCTAACTGTTAGTTATATTATCTGGGGCTAACTGTTGGGTATGTTATCTGGGGCTAACTGTTAGGTATATTATCTGGCGCTAACTGTTGGGTATATTATCTGGGGCTAACTATGGTATTATTATCGGGGGCTAACTGTTGGGTATATTATCTGGGGCTAACTGTTGGGTATATTATCTGGGGCTAACTGTTGGGTATATTATCTGGGGCTAACTGTTGGGTATATTATCTGGGGCTCACGGTTAGGTATATTATCTCGGGCTATTTGTTGGGTATATCATCTGGGTCCAACTGTAGGGTATATTATCTGGGGCTAACTCTTGGGTATATTATCTGGGGCTAACTTTTAGGTATATTAGCTGGCGCTAACTGTTGGGTATATTATCTGGGGTAAGTGTTGGGTATATTATCTGGGGCTCACTGTTACGTATATTATCTAAGGATATTTGTTGGGTATATTATCTGGGGCTAACTGTTGGGTATATTATCTGGGGCTAACTGTTGGGTATATTATCTGGGGCTAACTGTTGGGTATATTATCTGGGGCTCACGGTTAGGTATATTATCCGGGGCTAACTGTTGGGTATATTATCTGGGGCTAACTGTTGGGTATATTATCTGGGAATAACTGTTGGGTATATTATCTGGGGCTCACTGTTAGGTATATTATCTCGGGCTATTTGTTGGGTATATCATCTGGGGCCAACTGTAGGGTATATTATCTGGGGCTAACTCTTGGGTATATTATCTGGGGCTAACTTTTAGGTATATTAGCTGGGGCTAACTGTTGGGTATATTATCTGGGGTAACTGTTGGGTATATTATCTGGGGCTCACTGTTAGGTATATTATCTGGGGCTATTTGTTTGGTATATCATCTGGGGCTAACTGTAGTGTATATATTCTGGGGCTAATTGTTAGGTATATATCTGGGGCTAACTGTGGTATTATTAACTGGGGCTAACTGTTACGTATATTATCTGGAGCTAACTGTTGGGTATGTTATCTGGGGCTAACTGTTAGGTATATTATCTGGGGCTAACTGTTGGGTATATTATCTGGGGCTAACTGTTAGGTATATTATCTGGGGCTAACTGTTGGGTATATTATCTGGGGCTAACTGTTAGGTATATTATCTGGGGCTAACTGAAGAGTATAAGATGTGGGGTAACTGTATGGTATATTATCTGGGGCTAACTGTTGGGTATGTTATCTGGTGCTAACTGTTAGGTATATTATCTAGCGCTAACTGTTGGGTATATTATCTGGGGCTAACTATGGTATTATTATCAGGGGCTAACTGTTGGGTATATTATCTGGGGCTAACTGTTGGGTATATTATCTGGGGCTAACTGTTGGGTATATTATCTGGGGCTCACGGTTAGGTATATTATCTCGGGCTATTTGTTGGGTATATCATCTGGGTCCAACTGTAGGGTATATTATCTGGGGCTAACTCTTGGGTATATTATCTGGGGCTAACTTTTAGGTATATTAGCTGGGGCTAACTGTTGGGTATATTATCTGGGGTAACTGTTGGGTATATTATCTGGGGCTCACTGTTACGTATATTATCTGGGGATATTTGTTGGGTATATTATCTGGGGCTAACTGTTGGGTATATTATCTGGGGCTAACTGTTGGGTATATTATCTGGGGCTAACTGTTGGGTATATTATCAGGGGGTCACGGTTAGGTATATTATCCGGGGCTAACTGTTGGGTATATTATCTGGGGCTAACTGTTGGGTATATTATCTGGGGCTAACATTATGGTATATATTATCAGGGGCTACCGATTGGGTATATTATCTGGGGCTAACTGTATGGTATATATCTTGGGCTAACTGTTGGGTATATTATCTGGGGCTAACTGTTGGGTATATTATCTAGGACTAACTGTGGGGTATATTATCTGGGGCTAACTGTTGGGTATATTATCTGGGGCTAACTGTTGGGTATATTATCTGGGGCTAACTATGGTATTATTATCTTGGGCTAACTGTTGGGTATATTATCTGGGGCTAACTGTTGGGTATATTATCTGGGGCTTACTGTTAGGTATATTATCTCGGGCTATTTGTTGGGTATATCATCTGGGGCCAACTGTAGGGTATATTATCTGGGGCTAACTCTTGGGTATATTATCTGGGGCTAACTTTTAGGTAAATTAGCTGGGGCTAACATTATGGTATATATTATCAGGGGCTACCGATTGGGTATATTATCTGGGGCTAACTGTATGGTATATATCTGAGGCTAACTGTTGGGTATATTATCTGGGGCTAACTGTTGGGTATATTATCTAGGACTAACTGTGGGGTATATTATCTAGGGCTAACTGTTGGGTATATTATCTGGGGCTAACTGTTGGGTATATTATCTGGGGCTAACTATGGTATTATTATCTTGGGCTAACTGTTGGGTATATTATCTGGGGCTAACTGTTGGGTATATTATCTGGGGCTTACTGTTAGGTATATTATCTCGGGCTATTTGTTGGGTATATCATCTGGGGCCAACTGTAGGGTATATTATCTGGGGCTAACTCTTGGGTATATTATCTGGGGCTAACTTTTAGGTAAATTAGCTGGGGCTAACTGTTGGGTATATTATCTGGGGTAACTGTTGGGTATATTATCTGGGGCTCACTGTTACGTATATTATCTGAGGCTATTTGTTGGGTATATCATCTGGGGCTAACTGTAGGGTATATTATCTGGGGCTAACTGTTAGTTATATTATCTGGGGCTAACTGTTGGGTATGTTATCTGGGGCTAACTGTTAGGTATATTATCTGGCGCTAACTGTTGGGTATATTATCTGGGGCTAACTATGGTATTATTATCGGGGGCTAACTGTTGGGTATATTATCTGGGGCTAACTGTTGGGTATATTATCTGGGGCTAACTGTTGGGTATATTATCTGGGGCTAACTGTTGGGTATATTATCTGGGGCTCACGGTTAGGTATATTATCTCGGGCTATTTGTTGGGTGTATCATCTGGGTCCAACTGTAGGGTATATTATCTGGGGCTAACTCTTGGGTATATTATCTGGGGCTAACTTTTAGGTATATTAGCTGGCGCTAACTGTTGGGTATATTATCTGGGGTAAGTGTTGGGTATATTATCTGGGGCTCACTGTTACGTATATTATCTAAGGATATTTGTTGGGTATATTATCTGGGGTAACTGTTGGGTATATTATCTGGGGCTAACTGTTGGGTATATTATCTGGGGCTAACTGTTGGGTATATTATCTGGGGCTCACGGTTAGGTATATTATCCGGGGCTAACTGTTGGGTATATTATCTGGGGCTAACTGTTGGGTATATTATCTGGGGCTAACTGTTGGGTATATTATCTGGGGCTCACTGTTAGGTATATTATCTCGGGCTATTTGTTGGGTATATCATCTGGGGCCAACTGTAGGGTATATTATCTGGGGCTAACTCTTGGGTATATTATCTGGGGCTAACTTTTAGGTATATTAGCTGGGGCTAACTGTTGGGTATATTATCTGGGGTAACTGTTGGGTATATTATCTGGGGCTCACTGTTAGGTATATTATCTGGGGCTATTTGTTTGGTATATCATCTGGGGCTAACTGTAGTGTATATATTCTGGGGCTAATTGTTAGGTATATTATCTGGGGCTAACTGTGGTATTATTATCTGGGGCTAACTGTTACGTATATTATCTGGAGCTAACTGTTGGGTATGTTATCTGGGGCTAACTGTTAGGTATGTTATCTGGGGCTAACTGTTGGGTATATTATCTGGGGCTAACTGTTAGGTATATTATCTGGGGCTAACTGTTGGGTATATTATCTGGGGCTAACTGTTAGGTATATTATCTGGGGCTAACTGAAGAGTATAAGATGTGGGGTAACTGTATGGTATATTATCTGGGGCTAACTGTTGGGTATGTTATCTGGGGCTAACTGTTAGGTATATTATCTGGCGCTAACTGTTGGGTATATTATCTGGGGCTAACTATGGTATTATTATCAGGGGCTAACTGTTGGGTATATTATCTGGGGCTAACTGTTGGGTTTATTATCTGGGGCTAACTGTTGGGTATATTATCTGGGGCTAACTGTTGGGTATATTATCTGGGGCTCACGGTTAGGTATATTATCTCGGGCTATTTGTTGGGTATATCATCTGGGTCCAACTGTAGGGTATATTATCTGGGGCTAACTCTTGGGTATATTATCTGGGGCTAACTTTTAGGTATATTAGCTGGGGCTAACTGTTGGGTATATTATCTGGGGTAACTGTTGGGTATATTATCTGGGGCTCACTGTTACGTATATTATCTGGCGCTAACTGTTGGGTATATTATCTGGGGCCAACTATGGTATTATTATCGGGGGCTAACTGTTGGGTATATTATCTGGGGCTAACTGTTGGGTATATTATCTGGGGCTAACTGTTGGGTATATTATCTGGGGCTAACTGTTGGGTATATTATCTGGGGCTCACGGTTAGGTATATTATCTCGGGCTATTTGTTGGGTGTATCATCTGGGTCCAACTGTAGGGTATATTATCTGGGGCTAACTCTTGGGTATATTATCTGGGGCTAACTTTTAGGTATATTAGCTGGCGCTAACTGTTGGGTATATTATCTGGGGTAAGTGTTGGGTATATTATCTGGGGCTCACTGTTACGTATATTATCTAAGGATATTTGTTGGGTATATTATCTGGGGTAACTGTTGGGTATATTATCTGGGGCTAACTGTTGGGTATATTATCTGGGGCTAACTGTTGGGTATATTATCTGGGGCTAACTGTTGGGTATATTATCTGGGGCTCACGGTTAGGTATATTATCCGGGGCTAACTGTTGGGTATATTATCTGGGGCTAACTGTTGGGTATATTATCTGGGGCTAACTGTTGGGTATATTATCTGGGGCTCACTGTTAGGTATATTATCTCGGGCTATTTGTTGGGTATATCATCTGGGGCCAACTGTAGGGTATATTATCTGGGGCTAACTCTTGGGTATATTATCTGGGGCTAACTTTTAGGTATATTAGCTGGGGCTAACTGTTGCGTATATTATCTGGGGTAACTGTTGGGTATATTATCTGGGGCTCACTGTTAGGTATATTATCTGGGGCTATTTGTTTGGTATATCATCTGGGGCTAACTGTAGTGTATATATTCTGGGGCTAATTGTTAGGTATATTATCTGGGGCTAACTGTGGTATTATTATCTGGGGCTAACTGTTACGTATATTATCTGGAGCTAACTGTTGGGTATGTTATCTGGGGCTAACTGTTAGGTATATTATCTGGGGCTAACTGTTGGGTATATTATCTGGGGCTAACTGTTAGGTATATTATCTGGGGCTAACTGTTGGGTATATTATCTGGGGCTAACTGTTAGGTATATTATCTGGGGCTAACTGAAGAGTATAAGATGTGGGGTAACTGTATGGTATATTATCTGGGGCTAACTGTTGGGTATGTTATCTGGGGCTAACTGTTAGGTATATTATCTGGCGCTAACTGTTGGGTATATTATCTGGGGCTAACTATGGTATTATTATCAGGGGCTAACTGTTGGGTATATTATCTGGGGCTAACTGTTGGGTATATTATCTGGGGCTAACTGTTGGGTATATTATCTGGGGCTAACTGTTGGGTATATTATCTGGGGCTCACGGTTAGGTATATTATCTCGGGCTATTCGTTGGGTATATCATCTGGGTCCAACTGTAGGGTATATTATCTGGGGCTAACTCTTGGGTATATTATCTGGGGCTAACTTTTAGGTATATTAGCTGGGGCTAACTGTTGGGTATATTATCTGGGGTAACTGTTGGGTATATTATCTGGGGCTCACTGTTACGTATATTATCTGGGGATATTTGTTGGGTATATTATCTGGGGCTAACTGTTGGGTATATTATCTGGGGCTAACTGTTGGGTATATTATCTGGGGCTAACTGTTGGGTATATTATCTGGGGCTCACGGTTAGGTATATTATCCGGGGCTAACTGTTGGGTATATTATCTGGGGCTAACTGTTGGGTATAGTATCTAGGGCTAACTGTTAGGTTTATTATCTGGGGCTAACTGTTGGGTATATTATCTGGGGCTAACTATGGTATTATTATCTTGGGCTAACTGTTGGGTATATTATCTGGGGCTAACTGTTGGGTATATTATCTGGAGCTCACTGTTAGGTATATTATCTCGGGCTATTTGTTGGGTATATCATCTGGGGCCAACTGTAGGGTATATTATCTGGGGCTAACTCTTGGGTATATTATCTGGGGCTAACTTTTAGGTATATTAGCTGGGGCTAACTGTTGGGTATATTATCTGGGGTAACTGTTGGAAATATTATCTGGGGCTCACTGTTAGGTATATTATCTGGGGCTATTTGTTTGGTATATCATCTGGGGCTAACTGTAGTGTATATATTCTGGGGCTAATTGTTAGGTATATTATCTGGGGCTAACTGTGGTATTTTTATCTGGGGCTAACTGTTACGTATATTATCTGGAGCTAACTGTTGGGTATGTTATCTGGGGCTAACTGTTAGGTATATTATCTGGGGCTAACTGTTGGGTATATTATCTGGGGCTAACTGTTAGGTATATTATCTGGGGCTAACTGTTGGGTATATTATCTGGGGCTAACTGTTAGGTATATTATCTGGGGCTAACTGAAGGGTATAAGATGTGGGGTAACTGTATGGTATATTATCTGGGGCTAACTGTGGTATATCTGGGGTTAACTGTTGGGTATATCATCTGGGTCTAACTTTTGGGTATTTTTTCTGGGCCTAACTGTATGGTATATATTAGCTGGGGCTAACTGTATGGTATATTATCTGGGGCTGAGTGTTAGGTATATTATCCGGGGCTAACTGTAGTGTATATATTCTGGGGCTAACTGTTAGGTATATTATCTGGGGCTAACTGTGGTATTATTATCTGGGGCTAACTGTTACGTATATTATCTGGGGCTAACTGTTGGGTATGTTATCTGGGGCTAACTGTTAGGTATATTATCTGGGGCTAACTGTTGGGTATCTTATCTGGGGCTAACTGTTAGGTATATTATCTGGGGCTAACTGTTGGGTATATTATCTAGGGCTAATTGTTGGGTATATTATCTGGGGCTAACTTTTGGGTATTTTTTCTGGGGCTATCTGTATGGTATATATTAGCTGGGGCTAACTGTATGGTATATTTTCTGGGGCTGACTGTTAGGTATATTATCCGGGGCTAACTGTTGGGTATATTATCTGGGGCTAACATTATGGTATATATTATCTGGGGCTACCGGTTGGGTATATTATCTGGGGCTAACTGTATGGTATATTATCTGGGGCTAACTGTTGGGTATAGTATCTAGGGCTAACTGTATGGAATATTATCTGGGGCTAACTGTTGGGTATATTATCTGGGGCTAACTGTAGTGTGTATATTCTGGGGCTAACTGTTAGGTATATTATCTGGGGCTAACTGTTGGGTATATTATCTGGGGCTAACTGTTGGGTATATTATCTGGGGCTAACTGTTGGGTATATTATCTGGGGCTAACTGCTGGGTATATTATCTGGGACTAACTGTTGGGTATATTATCTGGGGCTGACTGTTAGGTATATCATCTGGGGCTAACTGTTAGGTATATTATCTGTGGCTAACTGTTGGGTATATTATCTGGGGCTAACATTATGGTATATATTATCTGGGGCTACCGGTTGGGTATATTATCTGGGGCTAACTGTATGGTATATTATCTGGGGCTAACTGTTGGGTATACTATCTGGGGCTAACTGTTAGGTATATTATCTGGGGCTAACTGTTGGGTATATTATCTGGGGCTAACTGTTAGTAATATATACAATTTGAGTGGCCGTGTTTTATCAGATATACAACCACGAGCCGAAGGCGAGTGATTGTATATCTGATACAACATGGACACGAATATTGTATATTACTTATGAAACGTCTAGGTGTATACATTAATCTTCTACTAAAATTTTAAAGATAAAATTGAATTTGGCTGAGAAAATTGGAGTAAAAGTTTATGCAAAGCAGGACAATTTTGTATCAGATATACAACCTCCTCCACGGACAATGATTTCTATTGTGTTTTCCTCATTAATTATTCATGAGTTTTATAAGGTATATTATCTGGGGCTAACTGTTGGGTATATTATCTGGGGCTAACTTTTGGGTATATTATCTGGGGCTAACTGTTAGGTATATTATCTGGGGCTAACTGTTAGGTATATTATCTGGAGCTAACTGTTGGGTATATTATCTGGGGCTAACTGTTAGGTATATTATCTGGGGCTCACTGTTAGGTATATTATCTGGGGCTATTTGTTGGGTATATCATCTGGGGCTAACTGTAGGGTATATTATCTGGGGCTAACTGTTGGGTATATTATCTGGGGCTAACTGTTAGGTATATTATCTGGGGCTAACTGTTAGGTATATTATCTTGGGCTAACTGTTAGGTATATTATCTGGGGCTAACTGCTGGGTATATTATCTGGGACTAACTGTTGGGTATATTATCTGGGTCTGACTGTTAGGTATATCATCTGGGGCTAACTGTTAGGTATATTATCTGGGGCTAACTGTTGGGTATATTATCTGGGGCTAACTGTAGTGTGTATATTCTGGGGCTAACTGTTAGGTATATTATCTGGGGCTAACTGTTGGGTATATTATCTGGGGCTAACTGTTGGGTATATTATCTGGGGCTAACTGTTGGGTATATTATCTGGGGCTAACTTTTGGTTATTTTTTCTGGGGCTATCTGTATGGTATATATTAGCTGGGGCTAACTGTATGGTATATTTTCTGGGGCTGATTGTTAGGTATATTATCCGGGGCTAACTGTTGGGTATATTATCTGGGGCTAACATTATGGTATATATTATCTGGGGCTACCGGTTGGGTATATTATCTGGGGCTAACTGTATGGTATATTATCTGGGGCTAACTGTTGGGTATAGTATCTAGGGCTAACTGTATGGTATATTATCTGGGGCTAACTGTTGGGTATATTATCTGGGGCTAACTGTAGTGTGTATATTCTGGGGCTAACTGTTAGGTATATTATCTGGGGCTAACTGTTGGGTATATTATCTGGGGCTAACTGTTGGGTATATTAACTGGGGCTAACTGTTGGGTATATTAACTGGGGCTAACTGTTGGGTATATTATCTGGGGCTAACTGCTGGGTATATTATCTGGGACTAACTGTTGGGTATATTATCTGGGGCTGACTGTTAGGTATATCATCTGGGGCTAACTGTTAGGTATATTATCTGGGGCTAACTGTTGGGTATATTATCTGGGGCTAACTGTAGTGTGTATATTCTGGGGCTAACTGTTAGGTATATTATCTGGGGCTAACTGTTGGGTATATTATCTGGGGCTAACTGTTGGGTATATTATCTGGGGCTAACTGTTGGGTATATTATCTAGGGCTAACTGTGGTATATTTTTTTCTGGGGCTAACTGTTTGGTTTATTATCTGGGGCTAACTGTTAGGTATATTATCTGGGGCTAACTGTATTGTATTTTTTCTGGGGCTAACTGTTGGGTATATTATCTGGGGCTAACTGTTAGGTATATTATCTGGGGCTAACTGTTAGGTATATTATCTGGGGCTAACTGTTAGGTATATTATCTGGAGCTAACTGTTGGGTATATTATCTGGGGCTAACTGTTAGGTATATTATCTGGGGCTCACTGTTAGGTATATTATCTGGGGCTATTTGTTGGGTATATCATCTGGGGCTAACTGTAGGGTATATTATCTGGGGCTAACTGTTGGGTATATTATCTGGGGCTAACTGTTAGGTATATTATCTGGGGCTAACTGTTAGGTATATTATCTGGGGCTAACTGTTAGGTATATTATCTGGGGTTAACTGCTGGGTATATTATCTGGGACTAACTGTTGGGTATATTATCTGGGGCTGACTGTTAGGTATATCATCTGGGGCTAACTGTTAGGTATATTATCTGGGGCTAACTGTTGGGTATATTATCTGGGGCTAACATTATGGTATATATTATCTGGGGCTACCGGTTGGGTATATTATCTGGGGCTAACTGTATGGTATATTATCTGGGGCTAACTGTTGGGTATACTATCTGGGGCTAACTGTTAGGTATATTATCTGGGGCTAACTGTTGGGTATATTATCTGGGGCTAACTGTTAGTAATATATACAATTTGAGTGGCCGTGTTTTATCAGATATACAACCACGAGCCGAAGGCGAGTGATTGTATATCTGATACAACACGGACACGAATATTGTATATTACTTATGAAACGTCTAGGTGTATACATTAATCTTCTACTAAAATTTTAAAGATAAAATTGAATTTGGCTGAGAAAATTGGAGTAAAAGTTTATGCAAAGCAGGACAATTTTGTATCAGATATACAACCTCCTCCACGGACAATGATTTCTATTGTGTTTTCCTCATTAATTATTCATGAGTTTTATAAGGTATATTATCTGGGGTTAACTGTTGGGTATATTATCTGGGGCTAACTGTTAGGTATATTATCTGGGGCTAACTGTTAGGTATATTATCTGGGGCTAACTGTTGGGTATGTTATCTGGGGCTAACTGTTAGGTATATTATCTGGGGCTAACTGTTGGGTATGTTATCTGGGGCTAACTGTTAGGTATATTATCTGGGGCTATTTGTTGGGTATATCATCTGGGGCTAACTGTAGGGTATATTATCTGGGGCTAACTGTTGGGTATAGTATCTAGGGCTAACTGTATGGTATATTATCTGGGGCTAACTGTTGGGTATATTATCTGGGGCTAACTGTAGTGTGTATATTCTGGGGCTAACTGTTAGGTATATTATCTGGGGCTAACTGTTGGGTATATTATCTGGGGCTAACTGTTGGGTATATTAACTGGGGCTAACTGTTGGGTATATTAACTGGGGCTAACTGTTGGGTATATTATCTGGGGCTAACTGCTGGGTATATTATCTGGGACTAACTGTTGGGTATATTATCTGGGGCTGACTGTTAGGTATATCATCTGGGGCTAACTGTTAGGTATATTATCTGGGGCTAACTGTTGGGTATATTATCTGGGGCTAACTGTAGTGTGTATATTCTGGGGCTAACTGTTAGGTATATTATCTGGGGCTAACTGTTGGGTATATTATCTGGGGCTAACTGTTGGGTATATTATCTGGGGCTAACTGTTGGGTATATTATCTAGGGCTAACTGTGGTATATTTTTTTCTGGGGCTAACTGTTTGGTTTATTATCTGGGGCTAACTGTTAGGTATATTATCTGGGGCTAACTGTATTGTATTTTTTCTGGGGCTAACTGTTGGGTATATTATCTGGGGCTAACTGTTAGGTATATTATCTGGGGCTAACTGTTAGGTATATTATCTGGGGCTAACTGTTAGGTATATTATCTGGAGCTAACTGTTGGGTATATTATCTGGGGCTAACTGTTAGGTATATTATCTGGGGCTCACTGTTAGGTATATTATCTGGGGCTATTTGTTGGGTATATCATCTGGGGCTAACTGTAGGGTATATTATCTGGGGCTAACTGTTGGGTATATTATCTGGGGCTAACTGTTAGGTATATTATCTGGGGCTAACTGTTAGGTATATTATCTGGGGCTAACTGTTAGGTATATTATCTGGGGTTAACTGCTGGGTATATTATCTGGGACTAACTGTTGGGTATATTATCTGGGGCTGACTGTTAGGTATATCATCTGGGGCTAACTGTTAGGTATATTATCTGGGGCTAACTGTTGGGTATATTATCTGGGGCTAACATTATGGTATATATTATCTGGGGCTACCGGTTGGGTATATTATCTGGGGCTAACTGTATGGTATATTATCTGGGACTAACTGTTGGGTATACTATCTGGGGCTAACTGTTAGGTATATTATCTGGGGCTAACTGTTGGGTATATTATCTGGGGCTAACTGTTAGTAATATATACAATTTGAGTGGCCGTGTTTTATCAGATATACAACTACGAGCCGAAGGCGAGTGATTGTATATCTGATACAACACGGACACGAATATTGTATATTACTTATGAAACGTCTAGGTGTATACATTAATCTTCTACTAAAATTTTAAAGATAAAATTGAATTTGGCTGAGAAAATTGGAGTAAAAGTTTATGCAAAGCAGGACAATTTTGTATCAGATATACAACCTCCTCCACGGACAATGATTTCTATTGTGTTTTCCTCATTAATTATTCATGAGTTTTATAAGGTATATTATCTGGGGTTAACTGTTGGGTATATTATCTGGGGCTAACTGTTAGGTATATTATCTGGGGCTAACTGTTAGGTATATTATCTGGGGCTAACTGTTGGGTATGTTATCTGGGGCTAACTGTTAGGTATATTATCTGGGGCTAACTGTTGGGTATGTTATCTGGGGCTAACTGTTAGGTATATTATCTGGGGCTAACTGTTGGGTATATTATCTGGGGCTAACTGTTAGGTATATTATCTGGGGCTAACTGTTGGGTATATTATCTGGGGCTAACTGTGTGCTATATTATCTGGGGCTAACTGTTAGGTATATTATCTT
This sequence comes from Anthopleura sola, assembly GCA_023349425.1. NCBI lineage: Eukaryota > Metazoa > Cnidaria > Anthozoa > Actiniaria > Actiniidae > Anthopleura > Anthopleura sola. The sequence goes on along the minus strand of JALHLI010000066.1, from coordinate 135,863 downwards.
GGGCTAACTGTTAGGTATATTATCTGGGGCTAACTGCTGGGTATATTATCTGGGACTAACTGTTGGGTATATTATCTGGGGCTGACTGTTAGGTATATCATCTGGGGCTAACTGTTAGGTATATTATCTGGGGCTAACTGTTGGGTATATTATCTGGGGCTAACTGTAGTGTGTATATTCTGGGGCTAACTGTTAGGTATATTATCTGGGGCTAACTGTTGGGTATATTATCTGGGGCTAACTGTTGGGTATATTATCTGGGGCTAACTGTTGGGTATATTATCTGGGGCTAACTTTTGGTTATTTTTTCTGGGGCTATCTGTATGGTATATATTAGCCTGGGCTAACTGTATGGTATATTTTCTGGGGCTGACTGTTAGTTATATTATCCGGGGCTAACTGTTGGGTATATTATCTGGGGCTAACATTATGGTATATATTATCTGGGGCTACCGGTTGGGTATATTATCTGGGGCTAACTGTATGGTATATTATCTGGGGCTAACTGTTGGGTATAGTATCTAGGGCTAACTGTATGGTATATTATCTGGGGCTAACTGTTGGGTATATTATCTGGGGCTAACTGTAGTGTGTATATTCTGGGGCTAACTGTTAGGTATATTATCTGGGGCTAACTGTTGGGTATATTATCTGGGGCTAACTGTTGGGTATATTAACTGGGGCTAACTGTTGGGTATATTAACTGGGGCTAACTGTTGGGTATATTATCTGGGGCTAACTGCTGGGTATATTATCTGGGACTAACTGTTGGGTATATTATCTGGGGCTGACTGTTAGGTATATCATCTGGGGCTAACTGTTAGGTATATTATCTGGGGCTAACTGTTGGGTATATTATCTGGGGCTAACTGTAGTGTGTATATTCTGGGGCTAACTGTTAGGTATATTATCTGGGGCTAACTGTTGGGTATATTATCTGGGGCTAACTGTTGGGTATATTATCTGGGGCTAACTGTTGGGTATATTATCTAGGGCTAACTGTGGTATATTTTTTTCTGGGGCTAACTGTTTGGTTTATTATCCGGGGGTAACTGTTAGGTATATTATCTGGGGCTAACTGTATTGTATTTTTTCTGGGGCTAACTGTTGGGTATATTATCTGGGGCTAACTGTTAGGTATATTATCTGGGGCTAACTGTTAGGTATATTATCTGGGGCTAACTGTTAGGTATATTATCTGGAGCTAACTGTTGGGTATATTATCTGGGGCTAACTGTTAGGTATATTATCTGGGGCTCACTGTTAGGTATATTATCTGGGGCTATTTGTTGGGTATATCATCTTGGGCTAACTGTAGGGTATATTATCTGGGGCTAACTGTTGGGTATATTATCTGGGGCTAACTGTTAGGTATATTATCTGGGGCTAACTGTTAGGTATATTATCTGGGGCTAACTGTTAGGTATATTATCTGGGGCTAACTGCTGGGTATATTATCTGGGACTAACTGTTGGGTATATTATCTGGGGCTGACTGTTAGGTATATCATCTGGGGCTAACTGTTAGGTATATTATCTGGGGCTAACTGTTGGGTATATTATCTGGGGCTAACATTATGGTATATATTATCTGGGGCTACCGGTTGGGTATATTATCTGGGGCTAACTGTTAGGTATATTATCTGGGGCTAACTGTTGGGTATATTATCTGGGGCTAATTGTTGGGTATATTATCTGGAGCTAACTTTTGGGTATTTTTTCTGGGGCTAACTGTATGGTATATATTAGTTGGGGCTAACTGTATGGTATATTATCTGGGGCTGACTGTTAATTATATTATCCGGGGCTAACTGTTGGGTATATTATCTTGGGCTAACATTATGGTATATATTATCTAGGGCTACCGGTTGGGTATATTATCTGGGGCTGACTGTTAGGTATATTATCCGGGGCTAACTGTTGGGTATATTATCTGGGGCTAACATTATGGTATATATTATCTAGGGCTACCGGTTGGGTATATTATCTGGGGCTAACTGTATGGTATATGATCTGGGGCTAACTGTTGGGTATAAGATGTGGGGTAACTGTATGGTATATTATCTGGGGCTAACTGTGGTATATCTGGGGCTAACAGTTGGGTACATCATCTGGGTATAACTTTATGGTATATTATCTGGGGCTAACTGTTGGTGATATTATCTGGGGCTAACTTTTGGGTATGTTATCTGGGGCTAACTGTATGGTATATTACCTGGGGTTAACTGCTGGGTATATTATCTGGGGCTAGCTGTTAGGTATATTATCTGGGGCTAACTGAAGGGTATAAGATGTGGGGTAACTGTATGGTATATTATCTGGGGCTAACTGTGGTATATCTGGGGCTAACTGTTGGGTATATCATCTGGGTCTAACTTTTGGGTATTTTTTCTGGGGCTAACTGTATGGTATATATTAGCTGGGGCTAACTGTATGGCATATTATCTGGGGCTGACTGTTAGGTATATTATCCGGGGCTAACTGTTGGGTATATTATCTGGGGCTAACATTATGGTACATATTATCTAGGGCTACCGGTTGGGTATATTATCTGGGGCTGACTGTTAGGTATATTATCCGGGGCTAACTGTTCGGTATATTATCTGGGGCTAACATTATGGTATATATTATCTAGGGCTACCGGTTGGGTATATTATCTAGGGCTAACTGTGGTATATGTTTTTCTGGGGCTGACTGTTAGGTATATTATCTGGGGCTAACTGCTGGGTATATTATCTGGGACTAACTGTTGGGTATATTATCTGGGGCTGACTGTTAGGTATATCATCTGGGGCTAACTGTATGGTATATTATCTGGGGCTAACTGTTGGGTATACTATCTGGGGCTAACTGTTAGGTATATTATCTGGGGCTAACTGTTGGGTATATTATCTGGGGCTAACTGTTAGTAATATATACAATTTGAGTGGCCGTGTTTTATCAGATATACAACCACGAGCCGAAGGCGAGTGATTGTATATCTGATACAACACGGACACGAATATTGTATATTACTTATGAAACGTCTAGGTGTATACATTAATCTTCTACTAAAATTTTAAAGATAAAATTGAATTTGGCTGAGAAAATTGGAGTAAAAGTTTATGCAAAGCAGGACAATTTTGTATCAGATATACAACCTCCTCCACGGACAATGATTTCTATTGTGTTTTCCTCATTAATTATTCATGAGTTTTATAAGGTATATTATCTGGGGCTAACTGTTGGGTATATTATCTGGGGCTAACTGTTAGGTATATTATCTGGGGCTAACTGTTAGGTATATTATCTGGGGCTAACTGTTGGGTATGTTATCTGGGGCTAACTGTTAGGTATATTATCTGGGGCTAACTGTTGGGTATATTATCTGGGGCTAACTGTTAGGTATATTATCTGGGGCTAACTGTTGGGTATATTATCTGGGGCTAATTGTTGGGTATATTATCTGGGGCTAACTTTTGGGTATTTTTTCTGGGGCTAACTGTATGGTATATATTAGTTGGGGCTAACTGTATGGTATATTATCTGGGGCTGACTGTTAATTATATTATCCGGGGCTAACTGTTGGGTATATTATCTTGGGCTAACATTATGGTATATATTATCTAGGGCTACCGGTTGGGTATATTATCTGGGGCTGACTGTTAGGTATATTATCCGGGGCTAACTGTTTTGTATATTATCTTGGGCTAACATTATGGTATATATTATCTAGGGCTACCGGTTGGGTATATTATCTGGGGCTAACTGTATGGTATATGATCTGGGGCTAACTGTTGGGTATAGTATCTGGGGCCAACTGTGGTATTATTATCTGGGGCTAACTGTTGGGTATATTATCTGGGGCTAACTGTTAGGTATATTATGTGGGGTAACTGTCTGGTATTTTATCTGGGGCTAACTGTTGGGTATATTATCTGGGGCTAACTGTTGGGTATATTATCAAGGGCTAACTGTGGTATATTTTTTTCTGGGGCTAACTGTTTGGTTTATTATCTGGGGCTAACTGTTAGGTATATTATCTGGGGCTAACTGTATTGTATTTTTTCTGGGGCTAACTGTTGGGTATATTATCTGGGGCTAACTGTTAGGTATATTATCTGGGGCTAACTGTAGGGTATAAGATGTGGGGTAACTGTATGGTATATTATCTGGGGCTAACTGTGGTATATCTGGGGCTAACTGTTGGGTATATCATCTGGGTCTAACTTTATGGTATATTATCTGGGGCTAACTGTTGGTGATATTATCTGGGGCTAACTTTTGGGTATGTTATCTGGGGCTAACTGTATGGTATATTACCTGGGGTTAACTGCTGGGTATATTATCTAGGGCTAGCTTTTAGGTATATTATCTGGGGCTAACTGAAGGGTATAAGATGTGGGGTAACTGTGTGGTATATTATCTGGGGCTAACTGTGGTATATCTGGGGCTAACTGTTGGGTATATCATCTGGGTCTAACTTTTGGGTATTTTTTCTGGGGCTAACTGTATGGTATATATTAGCTGGGGCTAACTGTATGGTATATTATCTGGGGCTGACTGTTAGGTATATTATCCGGGGCTAACTGTTGGGTATATTATCTGGGGCTAACATTATGGTACATATTATCTAGGGCTACCGGTTGGGTATATTATCTGGGGCTGACTGTTAGGTATATTATCCGGGGCTAACTGTTCGGTATATTATCTGGGGCTAACATTATGGTATATATTATCTAGGGCTACCGGTTGGGTATATTATCTAGGGCTAACTGTGGTATATGTTTTTCTGGGGCTAACTGTTTGGTATATTAGCTGGGGCTAACTGTTAGCTATTTTATCTGGGGCTAACTGTATTGTATTTTTTCTGGGGCTAACTGTTGGGTATATTATCTGGGGCTAACTGTTAGGTATATTATCTGGGGCTAACTGTAGGGTATATTATCTGGGGCTCACTGTTGGGTATATTATCTGGGGCTAACATTATGGTATATATTATCTGGGGCTACCGGTTGGGTATATTATCTGGGGCTAACTGTTGGGTATATTATCTGGGGCTAACTGTTAGGTATATTATCTGGGGCTAACTGTTGGGTATATTATCTGGGGCTAATTGTTGGGTATATTATCTGGGGCTAACTTTTGGGTATTTTTTCTGGGGCTAACTGTATGGTATATATTAGCTGGGACTAACTGTATGGTATATTATCTGGGGCTAACGTTATGGTATATATTATCTGGGGCTACCGGTTGGGTATATTATCTGGGGCTAACTGTATGGTATATTATCTGGGGCTAACATTATGGTATATATTATCTGGGGCTACCGGTTGGGTATATTATCTGGGGCTAACTATGGTATTATTATCTTGGGCTAACTGTTGGGTATATTATCTGGGGCTAACTGTTGGGTATATTATCTGGGGCTAACTGTAGTGTGTATATTCTGGGGCTAACTGTTAGGTATATTATCTGGGGCTAACTGTTGGGTATATTATCTGGGGCTAACTGTTGGGTATATTATCTGGGGCTAACTGTTGGGTATATTATCTAGGGCTAACTGTGGTATATTTTTTTCTGGGGCTAACTGTTTGGTTTATTATCTGGGGCTAACTGTTAGGTATATTATCTGGGGCTAACTGTATTGTATTTTTTCTGGGGCTAACTGTTGGGTATATTATCTGGGGCTAACTGTTAGGTATATTATCTGGGGCTAACTGTTAGGTATATTATCTGGGGCTAACTGTTAGGTATATTATCTGGAGCTAACTGTTGGGTATATTATCTGGGGCTAACTGTTAGGTATATTATCTGGGGCTCACTGTTAGGTATATTATCTGGGGCTATTTGTTGGGTATATCATCTGGGGCTAACTGTAGGGTATATTATCTGGGGCTAACTGTTGGGTATATTATCTGGGGCTAACTGTTAGGTATATTATCTGGGGCTAACTGTTAGGTATATTATCTGGGGCTAACTGTTAGGTATATTATCTGGGGTTAACTGCTGGGTATATTATCTGGGACTAACTGTTGGGTATATTATCTGGGGCTGACTGTTAGGTATATCATCTGGGGCTAACTGTTAGGTATATTATCTGGGGCTAACTGTTGGGTATATTATCTGGGGCTAACATTATGGTATATATTATCTGGGGCTACCGGTTGGGTATATTATCTGGGGCTAACTGTATGGTATATTATCTGGGACTAACTGTTGGGTATACTATCTGGGGCTAACTGTTAGGTATATTATCTGGGGCTAACTGTTGGGTATATTATCTGGGGCTAACTGTTAGTAATATATACAATTTGAGTGGCCGTGTTTTATCAGATATACAACTACGAGCCGAAGGCGAGTGATTGTATATCTGATACAACACGGACACGAATATTGTATATTACTTATGAAACGTCTAGGTGTATACATTAATCTTCTACTAAAATTTTAAAGATAAAATTGAATTTGGCTGAGAAAATTGGAGTAAAAGTTTATGCAAAGCAGGACAATTTTGTATCAGATATACAACCTCCTCCACGGACAATGATTTCTATTGTGTTTTCCTCATTAATTATTCATGAGTTTTATAAGGTATATTATCTGGGGTTAACTGTTGGGTATATTATCTGGGGCTAACTGTTAGGTATATTATCTGGGGCTAACTGTTAGGTATATTATCTGGGGCTAACTGTTGGGTATGTTATCTGGGGCTAACTGTTAGGTATATTATCTGGGGCTAACTGTTGGGTATGTTATCTGGGGCTAACTGTTAGGTATATTATCTGGGGCTAACTGTTGGGTATATTATCTGGGGCTAACTGTTAGGTATATTATCTGGGGCTAACTGTTGGGTATATTATCTGGGGCTAACTGTGTGCTATATTATCTGGGGCTAACTGTTAGGTATATTATCTTGGGCTAACTGTTAGGTATATTATCTGGGGCTAACTGCTGGGTATATTATCTGGGACTAACTGTTGGGTATATTATCTGGGGCTGACTGTTAGGTATATCATCTGGGGCTAACTGTTAGGTATATTATCTGGGGCTAACTGTTGGGTATATTATCTGGGGCTAACTGTAGTGTGTATATTCTGGGGCTAACTGTTAGGTATATTATCTGGGGCTAACTGTTGGGTATATTATCTGGGGCTAACTGTTGGGTATATTATCTGGGGCTAACTGTTGGGTATATTATCTGGGGCTAACTTTTGGTTATTTTTTCTGGGGCTATCTGTATGGTATATATTAGCCTGGGCTAACTGTATGGTATATTTTCTGGGGCTGACTGTTAGTTATATTATCCGGGGCTAACTGTTGGGTATATTATCTGGGGCTAACATTATGGTATATATTATCTGGGGCTACCGGTTGGGTATATTATCTGGGGCTAACTGTATGGTATATTATCTGGGGCTAACTGTTGGGTATAGTATCTAGGGCTAACTGTATGGTATATTATCTGGGGCTAACTGTTGGGTATATTATCTGGGGCTAACTGTAGTGTGTATATTCTGGGGCTAACTGTTAGGTATATTATCTGGGGCTAACTGTTGGGTATATTATCTGGGGCTAACTGTTGGGTATATTAACTGGGGCTAACTGTTGGGTATATTAACTGGGGCTAACTGTTGGGTATATTATCTGGGGCTAACTGCTGGGTATATTATCTGGGACTAACTGTTGGGTATATTATCTGGGGCTGACTGTTAGGTATATCATCTGGGGCTAACTGTTAGGTATATTATCTGGGGCTAACTGTTGGGTATATTATCTGGGGCTAACTGTAGTGTGTATATTCTGGGGCTAACTGTTAGGTATATTATCTGGGGCTAACTGTTGGGTATATTATCTGGGGCTAACTGTTGGGTATATTATCTGGGGCTAACTGTTGGGTATATTATCTAGGGCTAACTGTGGTATATTTTTTTCTGGGGCTAACTGTTTGGTTTATTATCCGGGGGTAACTGTTAGGTATATTATCTGGGGCTAACTGTATTGTATTTTTTCTGGGGCTAACTGTTGGGTATATTATCTGGGGCTAACTGTTAGGTATATTATCTGGGGCTAACTGTTAGGTATATTATCTGGGGCTAACTGTTAGGTATATTATCTGGAGCTAACTGTTGGGTATATTATCTGGGGCTAACTGTTAGGTATATTATCTGGGGCTCACTGTTAGGTATATTATCTGGGGCTATTTGTTGGGTATATCATCTTGGGCTAACTGTAGGGTATATTATCTGGGGCTAACTGTTGGGTATATTATCTGGGGCTAACTGTTAGGTATATTATCTGGGGCTAACTGTTAGGTATATTATCTGGGGCTAACTGTTAGGTATATTATCTGGGGCTAACTGCTGGGTATATTATCTGGGACTAACTGTTGGGTATATTATCTGGGGCTGACTGTTAGGTATATCATCTGGGGCTAACTGTTAGGTATATTATCTGGGGCTAACTGTTGGGTATATTATCTGGGGCTAACATTATGGTATATATTATCTGGGGCTACCGGTTGGGTATATTATCTGGGGCTAACTGTTAGGTATATTATCTGGGGCTAACTGTTGGGTATATTATCTGGGGCTAATTGTTGGGTATATTATCTGGAGCTAACTTTTGGGTATTTTTTCTGGGGCTAACTGTATGGTATATATTAGTTGGGGCTAACTGTATGGTATATTATCTGGGGCTGACTGTTAATTATATTATCCGGGGCTAACTGTTGGGTATATTATCTTGGGCTAACATTATGGTATATATTATCTAGGGCTACCGGTTGGGTATATTATCTGGGGCTGACTGTTAGGTATATTATCCGGGGCTAACTGTTGGGTATATTATCTGGGGCTAACATTATGGTATATATTATCTAGGGCTACCGGTTGGGTATATTATCTGGGGCTAACTGTATGGTATATGATCTGGGGCTAACTGTTGGGTATAAGATGTGGGGTAACTGTATGGTATATTATCTGGGGCTAACTGTGGTATATCTGGGGCTAACTGTTGGGTACATCATCTGGGTATAACTTTATGGTATATTATCTGGGGCTAACTGTTGGTGATATTATCTGGGGCTAACTTTTGGGTATGTTATCTGGGGCTAACTGTATGGTATATTACCTGGGGTTAACTGCTGGGTATATTATCTGGGGCTAGCTCTTAGGTATATTATCTGGGGCTAACTGAAGGGTATAAGATGTGGGGTAACTGTATGGTATATTATCTGGGGCTAACTGTGGTATATCTGGGGCTAACTGTTGGGTATATCATCTGGGTCTAACTTTTGGGTATTTTTTCTGGGGCTAACTGTATGGTATATATTAGCTGGGGCTAAGTGTATGGCATATTATCTGGGGCTGACTGTTAGGTATATTATCCGGGGCTAACTGTTGGGTATATTATCTGGGGCTAACATTATGGTATATATTATCTAGGGCTACCGGTTGGGTATATTATCTAGGGCTAACTGTGGTATATGTTTTTCTGGGGCTGACTGTTAGGTATATTATCTGGGGCTAACTGCTGGGTATATTATCTGGGACTAACTGTTGGGTATATTATCTGGGGCTGACTGTTAGGTATATCATCTGGGGCTAACTGTTAGGTATATTATCTGGGGCTAACTGTTGGGTATATTATCTGGGGCTAACATTATGGTATATATTATCTGGGGCTACCGGTTGGGTATATTATCTGGGGCTAACTGTATGGTATATTATCTGGGGCTAACTGTTGGGTATACTATCTGGGGCTAACTGTTAGGTATATTATCTGGGGCTAACTGTTGGGTATATTATCTGGGGCTAACTGTTAGTAATATATACAATTTGAGTGGCCGTGTTTTATCAGATATACAACCACGAGCCGAAGGCGAGTGATTGTATATCTGATACAACACGGACACGAATATTGTATATTACTTATGAAACGTCTAGGTGTATACATTAATCTTCTACTAAAATTTTAAAGATAAAATTGAATTTGGCTGAGAAAATTGGAGTAAAAGTTTATGCAAAGCAGGACAATTTTGTATCAGATATACAACCTCCTCCACGGACAATGATTTCTATTGTGTTTTCCTCATTAATTATTCATGAGTTTTATAAGGTATATTATCTGGGGCTAACTGTTGGGTATATTATCTGGGGCTAACTGTTAGGTATATTATCTGGGGCTAACTGTTAGGTATATTATCTGGGGCTAACTGTTGGGTATGTTATCTGGGGCTAACTGTTAGGTATATTATCTGGGGCTAACTGTTGGGTATATTATCTGGGGCTAACTGTTAGGTATATTATCTGGGGCTAACTGTTGGGTATATTATCTGGGGCTAATTGTTGGGTATATTATCTGGGGCTAACTTTTGGGTATTTTTTCTGGGGCTAACTGTATGGTATATATTAGTTGGGGCTAACTGTATGGTATATTATCTGGGGCTGACTGTTAATTATATTATCCGGGGCTAACTGTTGGGTATATTATCTTGGGCTAACATTATGGTATATATTATCTAGGGCTACCGGTTGGGTATATTATCTGGGGCTGACTGTTAGGTATATTATCCGGGGCTAACTGTTTTGTATATTATCTTGGGCTAACATTATGGTATATATTATCTAGGGCTACCGGTTGGGTATATTATCTGGGGCTAACTGTATGGTATATGATCTGGGGCTAACTGTTGGGTATAGTATCTGGGGCCAACTGTGGTATTATTATCTGGGGCTAACTGTTGGGTATATTATCTGGGGCTAACTGTTAGGTATATTATGTGGGGTAACTGTCTGGTATTTTATCTGGGGCTAACTGTTGGGTATATTATCTGGGGCTAACTGTTGGGTATATTATCAAGGGCTAACTGTGGTATATTTTTTTCTGGGGCTAACTGTTTGGTTTATTATCTGGGGCTAACTGTTAGGTATATTATCTGGGGCTAACTGTATTGTATTTTTTCTGGGGCTAACTGTTGGGTATATTATCTGGGGCTAACTGTTAGGTATATTATCTGGGGCTAACTGTAGGGTATAAGATGTGGGGTAACTGTATGGTATATTATCTGGGGCTAACTGTGGTATATCTGGGGCTAACTGTTGGGTATATCATCTGGGTCTAACTTTATGGTATATTATCTGGGGCTAACTGTTGGTGATATTATCTGGGGCTAACTTTTGGGTATGTTATCTGGGGCTAACTGTATGGTATATTACCTGGGGTTAACTGCTGGGTATATTATCTAGGGCTAGCTTTTAGGTATATTATCTGGGGCTAACTGAAGGGTATAAGATGTGGGGTAACTGTGTGGTATATTATCTGGGGCTAACTGTGGTATATCTGGGGCTAACTGTTGGGTATATCATCTGGGTCTAACTTTTGGGTATTTTTTCTGGGGCTAACTGTATGGTATATATTAGCTGGGGCTAACTGTATGGTATATTATCTGGGGCTGACTGTTAGGTATATTATCCGGGGCTAACTGTTGGGTATATTATCTGGGGCTAACATTATGGTACATATTATCTAGGGCTACCGGTTGGGTATATTATCTGGGGCTGACTGTTAGGTATATTATCCGGGGCTAACTGTTCGGTATATTATCTGGGGCTAACATTATGGTATATATTATCTAGGGCTACCGGTTGGGTATATTATCTAGGGCTAACTGTGGTATATGTTTTTCTGGGGCTAACTGTTTGGTATATTAGCTGGGGCTAACTGTTAGCTATTTTATCTGGGGCTAACTGTATTGTATTTTTTCTGGGGCTAACTGTTGGGTATATTATCTGGGGCTAACTGTTAGGTATATTATCTGGGGCTAACTGTAGGGTATATTATCTGGGGCTCACTGTTGGGTATATTATCTGGGGCTAACATTATGGTATATATTATCTGGGGCTACCGGTTGGGTATATTATCTGGGGCTAACTGTTGGGTATATTATCTGGGGCTAACTGTTAGGTATATTATCTGGGGCTAACTGTTGGGTATATTATCTGGGGCTAATTGTTGGGTATATTATCTGGGGCTAACTTTTGGGTATTTTTTCTGGGGCTAACTGTATGGTATATATTAGCTGGGACTAACTGTATGGTATATTATCTGGGGCTAACGTTATGGTATATATTATCTGGGGCTACCGGTTGGGTATATTATCTGGGGCTAACTGTATGGTATATTATCTGGGGCTAACATTATGGTATATATTATCTGGGGCTACCGGTTGGGTATATTATCTGGGGCTAACTATGGTATTATTATCTTGGGCTAACTGTTGGGTATATTATCTGGGGCTAACTGTTAGCTATATTATCTGGGGCTCACTGTTAGGTATATTATCTCGGGCTATTTGTTGGGTATATCATCTGGGGCCAACTGTAGGGTATATTATCTGGGGCTAACTGTTGGGTATATTATCTGGGGCTAACTTTTAGGTATATTAGCTGGGGCTAACTGTTGGGTATATTATCTGGGGTAACTGTTGGGTATATTATCTGGGGCTCACTGTTAGGTATATTATCTGGGGCTATTTGTTTGGTATATCATCTGGGGCTAACTGTTAGGTATATTATCTGGGGCTAATTGTAAGGTATATTATCTGGGGCTAACTGTGGTATTATTATCTGGGGCTAACTGTTACGTATATTATCTGGAGCTAACTGTTGGGTATGTTATCTGGGGCTAACTGTTAGGTATATTATCTGGGGCTAACTGTTGGGTATATTATCTGGGGCTAACTGTTAGGTATATTATCTGGGGCTAACTGTTGGGTATATTATCTGGGGCTAACTGTTAGGTATATTATCTGGGGCTAACTGAAGGGTATAGGATGTGGGGTAACTGTATGGTATATTATCTGGGGCTAACTGTGGTATATCTTGGGCTAACTGTTGGGTATATCATCTGGGTCTAACTGTTGGGTATTTTTTCTGGGGCTAACTGTATGGTATATATTAGCTGGGGCTAAGTGTATGGTATATTATCTGGGGCTGACTGTTAGGTATATTATCCGGGGCTAACTGTTGGGTATATTATCTGGGGCTAACTGTTGGGTATATTATCTGGGGCTAACTGTTAGGTATATTATCTGGGACTAACTTTTAGGTATATTATCTGGGGCTAACTGTTACGTATATTATCTGGGGCTAACTGTTGGGTATATTATCTGGAGCTAACATTATGGTATATATTATCTGGGGCTACCGGTTGGGTATATTATCTGGGGCTAACTGTTGGGTATATTATCTAGGACAAACTGTGGGGTATATTATCTGGGGCTAACTGCTGGGTATATTATCTGGGGCTAACTGTTGGGTATATTATCTGGGGCTAACTGTTGGGTATGTTATCTGGGGCTAACTATGGTATTATTATCTTGGGCTAACTGTTGGGTATATTATCTGGGGCTAACTGTTGGGTATATTATCTGGGACTTACTGTTAGGTATATTATCTCGGGCTATTTGTTGGGTATATCATCTGGGGCCAACTGTAGGGTATATTATCTGGGGCTAACTCTTGGGTATATTATCTGGGGCTAACTTTTAGGTATATTAGCTGGGGCTAGCTGTTGGGTATATTATCTGGGGTAACTGTTGGGTATATTATCTGGGGCTCACTGTTACGTATATTATCTGAGGCTATTTGTTGGGTAAATCATCTGGGTCCAGCAGTAGGGTATATTATCTTGGGCTAACTCTTGGGTATATTATCTGGGGCTAACTTTTAGGTATATTAGCTGGGGCTAACTGTTGGGTATATTATCTGGGGTATCTGTTGGGTATATTATCTGGGGCTCACTGTTACGTATATTATCTGGGGCTATTTGTTGGGTATATTATCTGGGGCTAACTGTTGGGTATATTATCTGGGGCTAACTGTTGGGTATATTATCTGGAGCTAACTGTTGGGTATATTATCTGGGGCTCACGGTTAGGTATATTATCCGGGGCTCACTGTTGGGTATATTATCTGGGGCTAACATTATGGTATATATTATCTGGGGCTACCGGTTGGGTATATTATCTGGGGCTAACTGTATGGTATATTATCTGGGGCTAACTGTTGGGGATATTATCTGGGGCTAACTGTAGTGTATATATTCTGGGGCTAACTGTTAGGTATTTTATCTGGGGCTAACTGTTGGGTATATTATCTGGGGCTAACTGTTGGGTATATTATCTGGGGCTAACTGTTAGGTATGTTATCTCGGGCTAACTGTTGGGTATATTATCTGGGGCTAACTGTTGGGTATATTATCTGGGGCTAACTGTTAGGTATATTATCTGGGACTAACTTTTAGGTATATTATCTGGGGCTAACTGTTACGTATATTATCTGGGGCTAACTGTTGGGTATATTATCGGGGCTAACATTATGGTATATATTATCTGGGGCTACCGGTTGGGTATATTATCTGGGGCTAACTGTTGGGTATATTATCTAGGACTAACTGTGGGGTATATTATCTGGGGCTAACTGCTGGGTATATTATCTGGGGCTAACTGTTGGGTATATTATCTGGGGCTAACTGTTGGGTATGTTATCTGGGGCTAACTATGGTATTATTATCTTGGGCTAACTGTTGGGTATATTATCTGGGGCTAACTGTTGGGTATATTATCTGGGGCTTACTGTTAAGTATATTATCTCGGGCTATTTGTTGGGTATATCATCTGGGGCCAACTGTAGGGTATATTATCTGGGGCTAACTCTTGGGTATATTATCTGGGGCTAACTTTTAGGTATATTAGCTGGGGCTAGCTGTTGGGTATATTATCTGGGGTAACTGTTGGGTATATTATCTGGGGCTCACTGTTACGTATATTATCTGAGGCTATTTGTTGGGTATATCATCTGGGTCCAGCTGTAGGGTATATTATCTTGGGCTAACTCTTGGGTATATTATCTGGGGCTAACTTTTAGGTATATTAGCTGGGGCTAACTGTTGGGTATATTATCTGGGGTATCTGTTGGGTATATTATCTGGGGCTCACTGTTACATATATTATCTGGGGCTATTTGTTGGGTATATTATCTGGGGCTAACTGTTGGGTATATTATCTGGGGCTAACTGTTGGGTATATTATCTGGAGCTAACTGTTGGGTATATTATCTGGGGCTCACGGTTAGGTATATTATCCGGGGCTCACTGTTGGGTATATTATCTGGGGCTAACATTATGGTATATATTATCTGGGGCTACCGGTTGGGTATATTATCTGGGGCTAACTGTATGGTATATTATCTGGGGCTAACTGTTGGGGATATTATCTGGGGCTAACTGTAGTGTATATATTCTGGGGCTAACTGTTAGGTATTTTATCTGGGGCTAACTGTTGGGTATATTATCTGGGGCTAACTGTTGGGTATATTATCTGGGGCTAACTGTTGGGTATATTATCTGGGGCTAACTCCTGGGTATATTATCTGGGACTAACTGTTGGGTATATTATCTGGGGCTGACGGTTAGGTATATCATCTGGGGCTAACTGTTAGGTATATTATCTGGGGCTAACTGTTGGGTATATTATCTGGGGCTAACTGTTAGTAATATATACAATTTGAGTGGCCGTGTTTTATCAGATATACAACCACGAGCCGAAGGCGAGTGATTGTATATCTGATACAACACGGACACGAATATTGTATATTACTTATGAAACGTCTAGGTGTATACATTAATCTTCTACTAAAATTTTAAAGATAAAATTGAATTTGGCTGAGAAAATTGGAGTAAATGTTTATGCAAAGCAGGACAATTTTGTATCAGATATACAACCTCCTCCACGGACAATGATTTCTATTGTGTTTTCCTCATTAATTATTCATGAGTTTTATAAGGTATATTATCTGGGGCTAACTGTTGGGTATATTATCTGGGGCTAACTGTTAGGTATATTATCTGGGGCTAACTGTTAGGTATATTATCTGGGGCTAACTGTTGGGTATGTTATCTGGGGCTAACTGTTAGGTATATTATCTGGGGCTAACTGTTGGGTATATTATCTGGGGCTAACTGTTAGGTATATTATCTGGGGCTAACTGTTGGGTATATTATCTGGGGCTAATTGTTGGGTATATTATCTGGGGCTAACTTTTGGGTATTTTTTCTGGGGCTAACTGTATGGTATATATTAGTTGGGGCTAACTGTATGGTATATTATCTGGGGCTGACTGTTAATTATATTATCCGGGGCTAACTGTTGGGTATATTATCTTGGGCTAACATTATGGTATATATTATCTAGGGCTACCGGTTGGGTATATTATCTGGGGCTGACTGTTAGGTATATTATCCGGGGCTAACTGTTTTGTATATTATCTTGGGCTAACATTATGGTATATATTATCTAGGGCTACCGGTTGGGTATATTATCTGGGGCTAACTGTATGGTATATGATCTGGGGCTAACTGTTGGGTATAGTATCTGGGGCCAACTGTGGTATTATTATCTGGGGCTAACTGTTGGGTATATTATCTGGGGCTAACTGTTAGGTATATTATGTGGGGTAACTGTCTGGTATTTTATCTGGGGCTAACTGTTGGGTATATTATCTGGGGCTAACTGTTGGGTATATTATCAAGGGCTAACTGTGGTATATTTTTTTCTGGGGCTAACTGTTTGGTTTATTATCTGGGGCTAACTGTTAGGTATATTATCTGGGGCTAACTGTATTGTATTTTTTCTGGGGCTAACTGTTGGGTATATTATCTGGGGCTAACTGTTAGGTATATTATCTGGGGCTAACTGTAGGGTATAAGATGTGGGGTAACTGTATGGTATATTATCTGGGGCTAACTGTGGTATATCTGGGGCTAACTGTTGGGTATATCATCTGGGTCTAACTTTATGGTATATTATCTGGGGCTAACTGTTGGTGATATTATCTGGGGCTAACTTTTGGGTATGTTATCTGGGGCTAACTGTATGGTATATTACCTGGGGTTAACTGCTGGGTATATTATCTAGGGCTAGCTTTTAGGTATATTATCTGGGGCTAACTGAAGGGTATAAGATGTGGGGTAACTGTGTGGTATATTATCTGGGGCTAACTGTGGTATATCTGGGGCTAACTGTTGGGTATATCATCTGGGTCTAACTTTTGGGTATTTTTTCTGGGGCTAACTGTATGGTATATATTAGCTGGGGCTAACTGTATGGTATATTATCTGGGGCTGACTGTTAGGTATATTATCCGGGGCTAACTGTTGGGTATATTATCTGGGGCTAACATTATGGTACATATTATCTAGGGCTACCGGTTGGGTATATTATCTGGGGCTGACTGTTAGGTATATTATCCGGGGCTAACTGTTCGGTATATTATCTGGGGCTAACATTATGGTATATATTATCTAGGGCTACCGGTTGGGTATATTATCTAGGGCTAACTGTGGTATATGTTTTTCTGGGGCTAACTGTTTGGTATATTAGCTGGGGCTAACTGTTAGCTATTTTATCTGGGGCTAACTGTATTGTATTTTTTCTGGGGCTAACTGTTGGGTATATTATCTGGGGCTAACTGTTAGGTATATTATCTGGGGCTAACTGTAGGGTATATTATCTGGGGCTCACTGTTGGGTATATTATCTGGGGCTAACATTATGGTATATATTATCTGGGGCTACCGGTTGGGTATATTATCTGGGGCTAACTGTTGGGTATATTATCTGGGGCTAACTGTTAGGTATATTATCTGGGGCTAACTGTTGGGTATATTATCTGGGGCTAATTGTTGGGTATATTATCTGGGGCTAACTTTTGGGTATTTTTTCTGGGGCTAACTGTATGGTATATATTAGCTGGGACTAACTGTATGGTATATTATCTGGGGCTAACGTTATGGTATATATTATCTGGGGCTACCGGTTGGGTATATTATCTGGGGCTAACTGTATGGTATATTATCTGGGGCTAACATTATGGTATATATTATCTGGGGCTACCGGTTGGGTATATTATCTGGGGCTAACTATGGTATTATTATCTTGGGCTAACTGTTGGGTATATTATCTGGGGCTAACTGTTAGCTATATTATCTGGGGCTCACTGTTAGGTATATTATCTCGGGCTATTTGTTGGGTATATCATCTGGGGCCAACTGTAGGGTATATTATCTGGGGCTAACTGTTGGGTATATTATCTGGGGCTAACTTTTAGGTATATTAGCTGGGGCTAACTGTTGGGTATATTATCTGGGGTAACTGTTGGGTATATTATCTGGGGCTCACTGTTAGGTATATTATCTGGGGCTATTTGTTTGGTATATCATCTGGGGCTAACTGTTAGGTATATTATCTGGGGCTAATTGTAAGGTATATTATCTGGGGCTAACTGTGGTATTATTATCTGGGGCTAACTGTTACGTATATTATCTGGAGCTAACTGTTGGGTATGTTATCTGGGGCTAACTGTTAGGTATATTATCTGGGGCTAACTGTTGGGTATATTATCTGGGGCTAACTGTTAGGTATATTATCTGGGGCTAACTGTTGGGTATATTATCTGGGGCTAACTGTTAGGTATATTATCTGGGGCTAACTGAAGGGTATAGGATGTGGGGTAACTGTATGGTATATTATCTGGGGCTAACTGTGGTATATCTTGGGCTAACTGTTGGGTATATCATCTGGGTCTAACTGTTGGGTATTTTTTCTGGGGCTAACTGTATGGTATATATTAGCTGGGGCTAAGTGTATGGTATATTATCTGGGGCTGACTGTTAGGTATATTATCCGGGGCTAACTGTTGGGTATATTATCTGGGGCTAACTGTTGGGTATATTATCTGGGGCTAACTGTTAGGTATATTATCTGGGACTAACTTTTAGGTATATTATCTGGGGCTAACTGTTACGTATATTATCTGGGGCTAACTGTTGGGTATATTATCTGGAGCTAACATTATGGTATATATTATCTGGGGCTACCGGTTGGGTATATTATCTGGGGCTAACTGTTGGGTATATTATCTAGGACTAACTGTGGGGTATATTATCTGGGGCTAACTGCTGGGTATATTATCTGGGGCTAACTGTTGGGTATATTATCTGGGGCTAACTGTTGGGTATGTTATCTGGGGCTAACTATGGTATTATTATCTTGGGCTAACTGTTGGGTATATTATCTGGGGCTAACTGTTGGGTATATTATCTGGGACTTACTGTTAGGTATATTATCTCGGGCTATTTGTTGGGTATATCATCTGGGGCCAACTGTAGGGTATATTATCTGGGGCTAACTCTTGGGTATATTATCTGGGGCTAACTTTTAGGTATATTAGCTGGGGCTAGCTGTTGGGTATATTATCTGGGGTAACTGTTGGGTATATTATCTGGGGCTCACTGTTACGTATATTATCTGAGGCTATTTGTTGGGTAAATCATCTGGGTCCAGCAGTAGGGTATATTATCTTGGGCTAACTCTTGGGTATATTATCTGGGGCTAACTTTTAGGTATATTAGCTGGGGCTAACTGTTGGGTATATTATCTGGGGTATCTGTTGGGTATATTATCTGGGGCTCACTGTTACGTATATTATCTGGGGCTATTTGTTGGGTATATTATCTGGGGCTAACTGTTGGGTATATTATCTGGGGCTAACTGTTGGGTATATTATCTGGAGCTAACTGTTGGGTATATTATCTGGGGCTCACGGTTAGGTATATTATCCGGGGCTCACTGTTGGGTATATTATCTGGGGCTAACATTATGGTATATATTATCTGGGGCTACCGGTTGGGTATATTATCTGGGGCTAACTGTATGGTATATTATCTGGGGCTAACTGTTGGGGATATTATCTGGGGCTAACTGTAGTGTATATATTCTGGGGCTAACTGTTAGGTATTTTATCTGGGGCTAACTGTTGGGTATATTATCTGGGGCTAACTGTTGGGTATATTATCTGGGGCTAACTGTTAGGTATGTTATCTCGGGCTAACTGTTGGGGATATTATCTGGGGCTAACTGTAGTGTATATATTCTGGGGCTAACTGTTAGGTATTTTATCTGGGGCTAACTGTTGGGTATATTATCTGGGGCTAACTGTTGGGTATATTATCTGGGGCTAACTGTTGGGTATATTATCTGGGGCTAACTCCTGGGTATATTATCTGGGACTAACTGTTGGGTATATTATCTGGGGCTGACGGTTAGGTATATCATCTGGGGCTAACTGTTAGGTATATTATCTGGGGCTAACTGTTGGGTATATTATCTGGGGTAACTGTTAGTAATATATACAATTTGAGTGGCCGTGTTTTATCAGATATACAACCACGAGCCGAAGGCGAGTGATTGTATATCTGATACAACACGGACACGAATATTGTATATTACTTATGAAACGTCTAGGTGTATACATTAATCTTCTACTAAAATTTTAAAGATAAAATTGAATTTGGCTGAGAAAATTGGAGTAAATGTTTATGCAAAGCAGGACAATTTTGTATCAGATATACAACCTCCTCCACGGACAATGATTTCTATTGTGTTTTCCTCATTAATTATTCATGAGTTTTATCAGGTATATCATCTGGGGCTAACTGTTGGGTATATTATCTGGGGCTAACTGTTGGGTATATTATCTGGGGCTAACTGTTAGGTATGTTATCTGGGGCTAACTGTTAGGTATATTATCTGGGGCTAACTGCTGGGTATATTATCTGGGGCTAACTGTTAGGTATATTATCTGGGGCTCACTGTTAGGTATATTATCTGGGGCTATTTGTTGGGTATATCATCTGGGGCTAACTGTAGGGTATATTATCTGGGGCTAACTGTTGGGTATATTATCTGGGGCTAACTGTTAGGTATATTATCTGGGGCTAACTGTTTGGTATATTATCTGGGGCTAACTGTTAGGTATATTATCTGGGGCTAACTGTTGGGTATATTATCTGGGGCTAATTGTTGGGTATATTATCTGGGGCTAACTTTTGGGTATTTTTTCTGGGGCTAACTGTATGGTATATATTAGCTGGGACTAACTGTATGGTATATTATCTGGGGCTGACTGTTAGGTATATTATGCAGGGCTAACTGTTGGGTATATTATCTGGGGCTAACATTATGGTATATATTATCTGGGGCTACCGGTTGGGTATATTATCTGGGGCTAACTGTATGGTATATTATCTGGGGCTAACATTATGGTATATATTATCTGGGGCTACCGGTTGGGTATATTATCTGGGGCTAACTATGGTATTATTATCTTGGGCTAACTGTTGGGTATATTATCTGGGGCTAACTGTTAGCTATATTATCTGGGGCTCACTGTTAGGTATATTATCTCGGGCTATTTGTTGGGTATATCATCTGGGGCCAACTGTAGGGTATATTATCTGGGGCTAACTGTTGGGTATATTATCTGGGGCTAACTTTTAGGTATATAAGCTGGGGCTAACTGTTGGGTATATTATCTGGGGTAACTGTTGGGTATATTATCTGGGGCTCACTGTTAGGTATATTATCTGGGGCTATTTGTTTGGTATATCATCTGGGGCTAACTGTTAGGTATATTATCTGGGGCTAATTGTTAGGTATATTATCTGGGGCTAACTGTGGTATTATTATCTGGGGCTAACTGTTACGTATATTATCTGGAGCTAACTGTTGGGTATGTTATCTGGGGCTAACTGTTAGGTATATTATCTGGGGCTAACTGTTGGGTATATTATCTGGGGCTAACTGTTAGGTATAATATCTGGGGCTAACTGTTGGGTATATTATCTGGGGCTAACTGTTAGGTATATTATCTGGGGCTAACTGAAGGGTATAAGATGTGGGGTAACTGTATGGTATATTATCTGGGGCTAACTGTGGTATATCTTGGGCTAACTGTTGGGTATATCATCTGGGTCTAACTTTTGGGTATTTTTTCTGGGGCTAACTGTATGGTATATATTAGCTGGGGCTAAGTGTATGGTATATTATCTGGGGCTGACTGTTAGGTATATTATCCGGGGCTAACTGTTGGGTATATTATCTGGGGCTAACTGTTGGGTATATTATCTGGGGCTAACTGTTAGGTATATTATCTGGGACTAACTTTTAGGTATATTATCTGGGGCTAACTGTTACGTATATTATCTGGGGCTAACTGTTGGGTATATTATCTGGGGCTAACATTATGGTATATATTATCTGGGGCTACCGGTTGGGTATATTATCTGGGGCTAACTGTTGGGTATATTATCTAGGACTAACTGTGGGGTATATGATCTGGGGCTAACTGCTGGGTATATTATCTGGGGCTAACTGTTGGGTATATTATCTGGGGCTAACTGTTGGGTATGTTATCTGGGGCTAACTATGGTATTATTATCTTGGGCTAACTGTTGGGTATATTATCTGGGGCTAACTGTTGGGTATATTATCTGGTGCTTACTGTTAGGTATATTATCTCGGGCTATTTGTTGGGTATATCATCTTGGGCCAACTGTAGGGTATATTATCTGGGGCTAACTCTTGGGTATATTATCTGGGGCTAACTTTTAGGTATATTAGCTGGGGCTAGCTGTTGCGTATATTATCTGGGGTAACTGTTGGGTATATTATCTGGGGCTCACTGTTACGTATATTATCTGAGGCTATTTGTTGGGTATATCATCTGGGTCCAGCTGTAGGGTATATTATCTGGGGCTAACTCTTGGGTATATTATCTGGGGCTAACTTTTAGGTATATTAGCTTGGGCTAACTGTTGGGTATATTATCTGGGGTAACTGTTGGGTATATTATCTGGGGCTCACTGTTACGTATATTATCTGGGGCTATTTGTTGGGTATATTATCTGGGGCTAACTGTTGGGTATATTATCTGGGGCTAACTGTTGGGTATATTATCTGGAGCTAACTGTTGGGTATATTATCTGGGGCTCACGGTTAGGTATATTATCCGGGGCTCACTGTTGGGTATATTATCTGGGGCTAACATTATGGTATATATTATCTGGGGCTACCGGTTGGGTATATTATCTGGGGCTAACTGTATGGTATATTATCTGGGGCTAACTGTTGGGGATATTATCTGGGGCTAACTGTAGTGTATATATTCTGGGGCTAACTGTTAGGTATTTTATCTGGGGCTAACTGTTGGGTATATTATCTGGGGCTAACTGTTGGGTATATTATCTGGGGCTAACTGTTGGGTATATTATCTGGGGCTAACTCCTGGGTATATTATCTGGGACTAACTGTTAGGTATATTATCTGGGGCTCACTGTTAGGTATATTATCTGGGGCTATTTGTTGGGTATATCATCTGGGGCTAACTGTAGGGTATATTATCTGGGGCTAACTGTTGGGTATATTATCTGGGGCTAACTGTTAGGTATATTATCTGGGGCTAACTGTTGGGTATATTATCTGGGGCTAACTGTTAGGTATATTATCTGGGGCTAACTGTTGGGTATATTATATGGGGCTAACTGTTGGGTATATTATCTGGGGCTAACTGTGGTATCATTATCTGGGGCTAACTGTTAGGTATATTATCTGGGGCTATTTGTTTGGTATATCATCTGGGGCTAACTGTAGTGTATATATTCTAGGGCTAATTGTTAGGTATATTATCTGGGGCTAACTGTGGTATTATCATCTGGGGCTAACTGTTACGTATATTATCTGGGGCTAACTGTTTGGTATGTTATCTGGGGCTAACTGTTAGGTATATTATCTGGGGCTAACTGTTGGGTATATTATCTGGGACTAACTGTGGGGTTTATTATCTAGGAACAACTTTTGGGTATATTATCTGGGGCTAACTGTTGGGTATATTATCTAGGGCTAACTGTTGGGTATATTATCTGGGGCTAACTATGGTATTATTATTTGGGGCTAACTGTTGGGTATATTATCTGGGGCTAACTGTTGGGTATATTATCTGGGGCTAACTCTTGGGTATATTATCTGGGGCTAACTCTTGGGTATATTATCTGGGGCTTACTGTTGGGTATATTATCTGGGGCTCACGGTTAGGTATATTATCTCGGGCTATTTGTTGGGTATATCATCTGGGTCCAACTGTAAGGTATATTATCTGGGGCTAATTCTAGGGTATATTATCTGGGGCTAACTTTTAAGTATATTAGCTGGGGCTAACTGTTGGGTATATTATCTGGGGTTAACTGTTAGGTATATTATCTGGGGCTAACTGTTGGGTATGTTATCTGGGGCTAACTGTTAGGTATATTATCTGGGGCCAACTGTTGGGTATATTATCTGGGGCTAACTGTGGTATTATTATCTGGGGCTAACTGTTGGGTATATTATC
The DNA here is from genome assembly GCA_023349425.1 of Anthopleura sola. NCBI lineage: Eukaryota > Metazoa > Cnidaria > Anthozoa > Actiniaria > Actiniidae > Anthopleura > Anthopleura sola. The sequence continues at coordinate 111,599 of JALHLI010000066.1, read as the reverse complement.
TGGGGTAACTGTTGGGTATATTATCTGGGGCTAACTGTTAGTAATATATACAATTTGAGTGGCCGTGTTTTATCAGATATACAACCACGAGCCGAAGGCGAGTGATTGTATATCTGATACAACATGGACACGAATATTGTATATTACTTATGAAACGCCTAGGTGTATACATTAATCTTCTACTAAAATTTTAAAGATAAAATTGAATTTGGCTGAGAAAATTGGAGTAAAAGTTTATGCAAAGTAGGACAATTTTGTATCAGATATACAACCTCCTCCACGGACAATGATTTCTATTGTGTTTTCCTCATTAATTATTCATGAGTTTTATAAGGTATATTATCTGGGACTAACTGTTGGGTATATTATCTGGGGCTAACTTTTAGGTATATTATCTGGGGCTAACTGTTAGGTATATTATCTGGGGCTAACTGTTAGGTATATTATCTGGAGCTAACTGTTGGGTATATTATCTGGGGCTAACTGTTAGGTATATTATCTGGGGCTCACTGTTAGGTATATTATCTGGGGCTATTTGTTGGGTATATCATCTGGGGCTAACTGTAGGGTATATTATCTGGGGCTAACTGTTGGGTATATTATCTGGGTCTAACTGTTAGGTATATTATCTGGGGCTAACTGTTAGGTATATTATCTGGGGCTAACTGTTAGGTATATTATCTGGGGCTAACTGCTGGGTATATTATCTGGGACTAACTGTTGGGTATATTATCTGGGGCTGACTGTTAGGTATATCATCTGGGGCTAACTGTTAGGTATATTATCTGGGGCTAACTGTTGGGTATATTATCTGGGGCTAACATTATTTTATATATTATCTGGGGCTACCGGTTGGGTATATTATCTGGGGCTAACTGTATGGTATATTATCTGGGGCTAACTGTTGGGTATACTATCTGGGGCTAACTGTTAGGTATATTATCTGGGGCTAACTGTTAGGTATATTATCTGGGGCTAAATGTTGGGTATATTATCTGGGGCTAACTGTTAGGTATATTATCTGGGGCTAACTGTTAGGTATATTATCTGGGGCTAACTGTTGGGTATAAGATGTGGGGTAACTGTATGGTATATTATCTGGGGCTAACTGTGGTATATCTGGGGCTAACTGTTGGGTATATCATCTGGGTCTAACTTTATGGTATATTATCTGGGGCTAACTGTTGGTGATATTATCTGGGGCTAACTTTTGGGTATGTTATCTGGGGCTAACTGTATGGTATATTACCTGGGGTTAACTGCTGGGTATATTATCTGGGGCTAGCTGTTAGGTATATAATCTGGGGCTAACTGAAGGGTATAAGATGTGGGGTAACTGTATGGTATATTATCTGGGGCTAACTGTGGTATATCTGGGGCTAACTGTTGGGTATATCATCTGGGTCTAACTTTTGGGTATTTTTTCTGGGGCTAACTGTATGGTATATATTAGCTGGGGCTAACTGTATGGTATATTATCTGGGGCTGACTGTTAGGTATATTATCCGGGGCTAACTGTTGGGTATATTATCTGGGGCTAACATTATGGTACATATTATCTAGGGCTACCGGTTAGGTATATTATCCGGGGCTAACTGTTCGGTATATTATCTGGGGCTAACATTATGGTATATATTATCTAGGGCTACCGGTTGGGTATATTATCTAGGGCTAACTGTGGTATATGTTTTTCTGGGGCTAACTGTTTGGTATATTATCTGGGGCTAACTGTTACCTATATTATCTGGGGCTAACTGTATTGTATTTTTTCTGGGGCTAACTGTTGGGTATATTATCTGGGGCTAACTGTTAGGTATATTATCTGGGGCTAACTGTAGGGTATAAGATGTGGGGTAACTGTATGGTATATTATCTGGGGCTAACTGTGGTATATCTGGGGCTAACTGTTGGGTATATCATCTGGGTCTAACTTTATGGTATATATTATCAGGGGCTACCGGTTGGGTATATTATCTGGGGCTAACTGTATGGTATATTATCTGGGGCTAACTGTTGGGTATATTATCTGGGGCTAACTGTTGGGTATCTTATCTGGGGCTAACTGTTAGGTATATTATCTGGGGCTAACATTATGGTATATATTATCAGGGGCTACCGGTTGGGTATATTATCTGGGGCTAACTGTATGGTATATTATCTGGGGCTAACTGTATGGTGTATTATCTGGGGCTAACTGTTAGGTATATTATCTGGGGTAATTGTTGGGTATATTATCTGGGGCTAACTGTTGGGTATACTATCTGGGGCTAACTGTTAGGTATATTATCTGGGGCTAAATGTTGGGTATATTATCTGGGGCTAACTGTTAGGTATATTATCTGGGGCTAACTGTTAGGTATATTATCTGGGGCTAACTGTTGGGTATGTTATCTGGGGCTAACTGTTAGGTATATTATCTTGGGCTAACTGTTGGGTATATTATCTGGGGCTAACTGTTAGGTATATTATCTGGGGCTAAATGTTGGGTATATTATCTGGGGCTAATTGTTGGGTATATTATCTGGGGCTAACTTTTGGGTATTTTTTCTGGGGCTAACTGTATGGTATATATTAGCTGGGGCTAACTTTATGGTATATTATCTGGGGCTGACTGTTTATTATATTATCCGGGGCTAACTGTTGGGTATATTATCTTGGGCTAACATTATGGTATATATTATCTAGGGCTACCGGTTGGGTATATTATCTGGGGCTGACTGTTAGGTATATTATCCGGGGCTAACTGTTGGGTATATTATCTGGGGCTAACATTATGGTATATATTATCTAGGGCTACCGGTTGGGTATATTATCTGGGGCTAACTGTATGGTATATGATCTGGGGCTAACTGTTGGGTATAGTATCTGGGGCCAACTGTGGTATTATTATCTGGGGCTAACTGTTGGGTATATTATCTGGGGCTAACTGTTAGGTATATTATGTGGGGTAACTGTCTGGTATTTTATCTGGGGCTAACTGTTGGGTATATTATCTGGGGCTAACTGTTGGGTATATTATCTAGGGCTAACTGTGGTATATTTTTTTCTGGGGCTAACTGTTTGGTTTATTATCTGGGGCTAACTGTTAGGTATATTATCTGGGGCTAACTGTATTGTATTTTTTCTGGGGCTAACTGTTGGGTATATTATCTGGGGCTAACTGTTAGGTATATTATCTGGGGCTAACTGTAGGGTATAAGATGTGGGGTAACTGTATGGTATATTATCTGGGGCTAACTGTGGTATATCTGGGGCTAACTGTTGGGTATATCATCTGGGTCTAACTTTATGGTATATTATCTGGGGCTAACTGTTGGTGATATTATCTGGGGCTAACTTTTGGGTATGTTATCTGGGGCTAACTGTATGGTATATTACCTGGGGTTAACTGCTGGGTATATTATCTGGGGCTAGCTGTTAGGTATATAATCTGGGGCTAACTGAAGGGTATAAGATGTGGGGTAACTGTATGGTATATTATCTGGGGCTAACTGTGGTATATCTGGGGCTAACTGTTGGGTATATCATCTGGGTCTAACTTTTGGGTATTTTTTCTGGGGCTAACTGTATGGTATATATTAGCTGGGGCTAACTGTATGGTATATTATCTGGGGCTGACTGTTAGGTATATTATCCGGGGCTAACTGTTGGGTATATTATCTGGGGCTCACTGTTAGGTATATTATCTGGGGTAATTGTTGGGTATATTATCTGGGGCTAACTGTTGGGTATACTATCTGGGGCTAACTGTTAGGTATATTATCTGGGGCTAAATGTTGGGTATATTATCTGGGGCTAACTGTTAGGTATATTATCTGGGGCTAACTGTTAGGTATATTATCTGGGGCTAACTGTTGGGTATGTTATCTGGGGCTAACTGTTAGGTATATTATCTTGGGCTAACTGTTGGGTAAATTATCTGGGGCTAACTGTTAGGTATATTATCTGGGGCTAACTGTTGGGTATATTATCTGGGGCTAATTGTTGGGTATATTATCTGGGGCTAACTTTTGGGTATTTTTTCTGGGGCTAACTGTATGGTATATATTAGCTGGGGCTAACTGTATGGTATATTATCTGGGGCTGACTGTTTATTATATTATCCGGGGCTAACTGTTGGGTATATTATCTTGGGCTAACATTATGGTATATATTATCTAGGGCTACCGGTTGGGTATATTATCTGGGGCTGACTGTTAGGTATATTATCCGGGGCTAACTGTTGGGTATATTATCTGGGGCTAACATTATGGTATATATTATCTAGGGCTACCGGTTGGGTATATTATCTGGGGCTAACTGTATGGTATATGATCTGGGGCTAACTGTTGGGTATAGTATCTGGGGCCAACTGTGGTATTATTATCTGGGGCTAACTGTTGGGTATATTATCTGGGGCTAACTGTTAGGTATATTATGTGGGGTAACTGTCTGGTATTTTATCTGGGGCTAACTGTTGGGTATATTATCTGGGGCTAACTGTTGGGTATATTATCTAGGGCTAACTGTGGTATATTTTTTTCTGGGGCTAACTGTTTGGTTTATTATCTGGGGCTAACTGTTAGGTATATTATCTGGGGCTAACTGTATTGTATTTTTTCTGGGGCTAACTGTTGGGTATATTATCTGGGGCTACCTGTTAGGTATATTATCTGGGGCTAACTGTAGGGTATAAGATGTGGGGTAACTGTATGGTATATTATCTGGGGCTAACTGTGGTATATCTGGGGCTAACTGTTGGGTATATCATCTGGGTCTAACTTTATGGTATATTATCTGGGGCTAACTGTTGGTGATATTATCTGGGGCTAACTTTTGGGTATGTTATCTGGGGCTAACTGTATGGTATATTACCTGGGGTTAACTGCTGGGTATATTATCTGGGGCTAGCTGTTAGGTATATAATCTGGGGCTAACTGAAGGGTATAAGATGTGGGGTATCTGTATGGTATATTATCTGGGGCTAACTGTGGTATATCTGGGGCTAACTGTTGGGTATATCATCTGGGTCTAACTTTTGGGTATTTTTTCTGGGGCTAACTGTATGGTATATATTAGCTGGGGCTAACTGTATGGTATATTATCTGGGGCTGACTGTTAGGTATATTATCCGGGGCTAACTGTTGGGTATATTATCTGGGGCTAACATTATGGTACATATTATCTAGGGCTACCGGTTAGGTATATTGTCCGGGGCTAACTGTTCGGTATATTATCTGGGGCTAACATTATGGTATATATTATCTAGGGCTACCGGTTGGGTATATTATCTGGGGCTAACTGTTAGGTATATTATCTGGGGCTAACTGTTGGGTATATTATCTGGGGCTAACTGTTAGGTATATTATCTGGGGCTAACTGAAGGGTATAAGATGTGGGGTAACTGTATGGTATATTATCTGGGGCTAACTGTGGTATATCTTGGGCTAACTGTTGGGTATATCATCTGGGTCTAACTTTTGGGTATTTTTTCTGGGGCTAACTGTAGGGTATAAGATGTGGGGTAACTGTATGGTATATTATCTGGGGCTAACTGTGGTATATCTGGGGCTAACTGTTGGGTATATCATCTGGGTCTAACTTTATGGTATATATTATCAGGGGCTACCGGTTGGGTATATTATCTGGGGCTAACTGTATGGTATATTATCTGGGGCTAACTGTTGGGTATATTATCTGGGGCTAACTGTTGGGTATATTATCTGGGGCTAACTGTTAGGTATATTATCTGGGGCTAACATTATGGTATATATTATCATCGGCTACCGGTTGGGTATATTATCTGGGGCTAACTGTATGGTATATTATCTGGGGCTAACTGTTGCGTATATCATCTGGGTCTAACTTTATGGTATATATTATCTGGGGCTAACTGTTGGGTATATTATCTGGGGCTAACATTATGGTATATATTATCAGGGGCTACCGGTTGGGTATATTATCTGCGGCTAACTGTATGGTATATTATCTGGGGCTAACTGTTGGGTATATTATCTGGGGCTAACTGTTGGGTATATTATCTGGGGCTAACTGTTAGGTATATTATCTGGGACTAACTTTTAGGTATATTATCTTGGGCTAACTGTTAGGTATATTATCTGGGGCTAACTGTTGGGTATATTATCTGGGGCTAACATTATGGTATATATTATCTGGGGCTACCGGTTGGGTATATTATCTGGGGCTAACTGTTGGGTATATTATCTAGGACTAACTGTGGGGTATATTATCTGGGGCTAACTGCTGGGTATATTATCTGGGGCTAACTGTTGGGTATATTATCTGGGGCTAACTGTTGGGTATATTATCTGGGGCTAACTATGGTATTATTATCTTGGGCTAACTGTTGGGTATATTATCTGGGGCTAACTGTTGGGTATATTATCTGGGGCTTACTGTTAGGTATATTATCTCGGGCTATTTGTTGGGTATATCATCTGGGGCCAACTGTAGGGTATATTATCTGGGGTAACTGTTGGGTATATTATCTGGGGCTAACTTTTAGGTATATTATCTGGGGCTATTTGTTGGGTATATTATCTGGGGCTAACTGTTGGGTATATTATCTGGGGCTAACTGTTGGGTATATTATCTGGGGCTAACTGTTGGGTATATTATCTGGGGCTCACGGTTAGGTATATTATCCGGGGCTCACTGTTGGGTATATTATCTGGGGCTAACATTATGGTATATATTATCTGGGGCTACCGGTTGGGTATATTATCTGGGGCTAACTGTATGGTATATTATCTGGGGCTAACTGTTGGGGATATTATCTGGGGCTAACTGTAGTGTATATATTCTGGGGCTAACTGTTAGGTATATTATCTGGGGCTAACTGTTGGGTATATTATCTGGGGCTAACTGTTGGGTATATTATCTGGGGCTAACTGTTGGGTATATTATCTGGGGCTAACTGCTGGGTATATTATCTGGGACTAACTGTTGGGTATATTATCTGGGGCTGACGGTTAGGTATATCATCTGGGGCTAACTGTTAGGTATATTATCTGGGGCTAACTGTTGGGTATATTATCTGGGGCTAACATTATGGTATATATTATCTGGGGCTACCGGTTGGGTATATTATCGCGGGCTAACTGTATGGTATATTATCCGGGGCTAACTGTTGGGTATACTATCTGGGGCTAACTGTTAGGTATATTATCTGGGGCTAACTGTTGGGTATATTATCTGGGGCTAACTGTTAGTAATATATACAATTTGAGTGGCCGTGTTTTATCAGATAAACAACCACGAGCCGAAGGCGAGTGATTGTATATCTGATACAACACGGACACGAATATTGTATATTACTTATGAAACGTCTAGGTGTATACATTAATCTTCTACTAAAATTTTAAAGATAAAATTGAATTTGGCTGAGAAAATTGGAGTAAAAGTTTATGCAAAGCAGGACAATTTTGTATCAGATATACAACCTCCTCCACGGACAATGATTTCTATTGTGTTTTCCTCATTAATTATTCATGAGTTTTATAAGGTATATTATCTGGGGCTAACTGTTGGGTATATTATCTGGGGATAACTGTTGGGTATATTATCTGGGGCTAACTGTTAGGTATGTTATCTGGGGCTAACTGTTAGGTATATTATCTGGGGCTAACTGCTGGGTATATTATCTGGGGCTAACTGTTAGGTATATTATCTGGGGCTCACTGTTAGGTATATTATCTGGGGCTATTTGTTGGGTATATCATCTGGGGCTAACTGTAGGGTATATTATCTGGGGCTAACTGTTGGGTATATTATCTGGGGCTAACTGTTAGGTATATTATCTGGGGCTAACTGTTGGGTATATTATCTGGGGCTAACTGTTAGGTATATTATCTGGGGCTAACTGTTGGGTATATTATCTGGGGCTATCTTTTGGGTATTTTTTCTGGGGCTAACTTTTGGGTATTTTTTCTGGGGCTAACTATATGGTATATATTAGCTGGGACTAACTGTATGGTATATTATCTGGGGCTGACTGTTAGGTATATTATGCAGGGCTAACTGTTGGGTATATTATCTGGGGCTAACATTATGGTATATATTATCTGGGGCTACCGGTTGGGTATATTATCTGGGGCTAACTGTATGGTATATTATCTGGGGCTAACATTATGGTATATATTATCTGGGGCTACCGGTTGGGTATATTATCTGGGGCTAACTATGGTATTATTATCTTGGGCTAACTGTTGGGTATATTATCTGGGGCTAACTGTTAGCTATATTATCTGGGACTCACTGTTAGGTATATTATCTCGGGCTATTTGTTGGGTATATCATCTGGGGCCAACTGTAGGGTATATTATCTGGGGCTAACTGTTGGGTATATTATCTGGGGCTAACTTTTAGGTATATTAGCTGGGGCTAACTGTTGGGTATATTATCTGGGGTAACTGTTGGGTATATTATCTGGGGCTCACTGTTAGGTATATTATCTGTGGCTATTTGTTTGGTATATCATCTGGGGCTAACTGTTAGGTATATTATCTGGGGCTAATTGTTAGGTATATTATCTGGGGCTAACTGTGGTATTATTATCTGGGGCTAACTGTTACGTATATTATCTGGAGCTAACTGTTGGGTATGTTATCTGGGGCTAACTGTTAGGTATATTATCTGGGGCTAACTGTTGGGTATATTATCTGGGGCTAACTGTTAGGTATATTATCTGGGGCTAACTGTTGGGTATATTATCTGGGGCTAACTGTTAGGTATATTATCTGGGGCTAACTGAAGGATATAAGATGTGGGGTAACTGTATGGTATATTATCTGGGGCTAACTGTGGTATATCTTGGGCTAACTGTTGGGTATATCATCTGGGTCTAACTTTTGGGTATTTTTTCTGGGGCTAACTGTATGGTATATATTAGCTGGGGCTAACTGTATGGTATATTATCTGGGGCTGACTGTTAGGTATATTATCCGGGGCTAACTGTTGGGTATATTATCTGGGGCTAACATTATGGTACATATTATCTAGGGCTACCGGTTGGGTATATTATCTGGGGCTGACTGTTAGGTATATTATCCGGGGCTAACTGTTCGGTATATTATCTGGGGCTAACATTATGGTATATATTATCTAGGGCTACCAGTTGGGTATATTATCTAGGGCTAACTGTGGTATATGTTTTTCTGGGGCTAACTGTTTGGTATATTATCTGGGGCTAACTGTTAGCTATATTATCTGGGGCTAACTGTATTGTATTTTTTCTGGGGCTAACTGTTGGGTATATTATCTGGGGCTAACTGTTAGGTATATTATCTGGGGCTAACTGTAGGGTATAAGATGTGGGGTAACTGTATGGTATATTATCTGGGGCTAACTGTTGGGTATATTATCTGGGGCTAACTGTTGGGTATATTATCTGGGGCTAACTGTTAGGTATATTATCTGGGGCTAACATTATGGTATATATTATATGGGGCTACCGGTTGGGTATATTATCTGGGGCTAACTGTATGGCATATTATCTGGGGCTAACTGTTGGGTATATCATCTGGGTCTAACTTTATGGTGTATATTATCTGGGGCTACCTGTTGGGTATATTATCTGGGGCTAACATTATGGTATATATTATCAGGGGCTACCGGTTGGGTATATTATCTGGGGCTAACTGTATGGTATATTATCTGGGGCTAACTGTTGGGTATATTATCTGGGGCTAACTGTTGGGTATATTATCTGGGGCTAACTGTTAGGTATATTATCTGGGACTAACTTTAGGTATATTATCTGGGGCTAACTGTTACGTATATTATCTGGGGCTAACTGTTGGGTATATTATCTGGGGCTAACATTATGGTATATATTATCTGGGGCTACCGGTTGGGTATATTATCTGGGGCTAACTGTTGGGTATATTATCTAGGACTAACTGTGGGGTATATTATCTGGGGCTAACTGCTGGGTATATTATCTGGGGCTAACTGTTGGGTATATTATCTGGGGCTAACTGTTGGGTTTGTTATCTGGGGCTAACTATGGTATTATTATCTTGGGCTAACTGTTGGGTATATTATCTGGGGCTAACTGTTGGGTATATTATCTGGGGCTTACCGTTACGTATATTATCTCGGGCTATTTGTTGGGTATATCATCTGGGGCCAACTGTAGGGTATATTATCTGGGGCTAACTCTTGGGTATATTATCTGGGGCTAACTTTTAGGTATATTAGCTGGGGCTAGCTGTTGGGTATATTATCTGGGGTAACTGTTGGGTATATTATCTGGGGCTCACTGTTACGTATATTATCTGAGGCTATTTGTTGGGTATATCATCTGGGGCTAACTGTAGGGTATATTATCTGGGGCTAACTGTTAGGTATATTATCTGGGGCTAACTGTTGGGTATGTTATCTGGGGCTAACTGTTAGGTATATTATCTGGGGCTAACTGTTGGGTATATTATCTGGGGCTAACTATGGTATTATTATCGGGGGCTAACTGTTGGGTATATTATCTGGGGCTAACTGTTGGGTATATTATCTGGTGCTAACTGTTGGGTATATTATCTGGGGCTAACTGTTGGGTATATTATCTGGGGCTAACTGTTGGGTATATCATCTGGGTCCAGCTGTAGGGTATATTATCTGGGGCTAACTCTTGGGTATATTATCTGGGGCTAACTTTTAGGTATATTAGCTGGGGCTAACTGTTGGGCATATTATCTGGGGCTAACTGTTGGGTATATTATCTGGGGCTCACTGTTACGCATATTATCTGGGGCTATTTGTTGGGTATATTATCTGGGGCTAACTGTTGGGTATATTATCTGGGGCTAACTGTTGGGTATATTATCTGGAGCTAACTGTTGGGCATATTATCTGGGGCTGACTGTTAGGTATATTATCCGGGGCTAACTGTTGGGTATATTATCTGGGGCTAACATTATGGTATATATTAGCTGGGGCTACCGGTTGGGTATATTATCTGGGGCTAACTGTTGGGTATATTATCTGGGGCTCACGGTTAGGTATATTATCCGGGGCTAACTGTTGGGTATATTATCTGGGGCTAACATTATGGTATATATTATCTGGGGCTACCGGTTGGGTATATTATCTGGGGCTAACTGTATGGTATATTATCTGGGGCTAACTGTTAGGTATATTATCTGGGGTAACTGTTGGGTATATATTCTGGGGCTAACTGTTAGGTATATTATCTGGGGCTAACTGTTGGGTATATTATCTGGGGCTAACTGTTGGGTATATCATCTGGGGTAACTGTTGGGTATATTATCTGGGGCTAACTGCTGGGTATATTATCTGGGACTAACTGTTGGGTATATTATCTGGGGCTGACTGTTAGGTATATCATCTGGGGCTAACTGTTAGGTATATTATCTGGGGCTAACTCTTGGGTATATTATCTGGGGCTAACATTATGGTATATATTATCTGGGGCTACCGGTTGGGTATATTATCTGGGGCTAACTGTATGGTATATTATCTGGGGCTAACTGTTGGGTATACTATCTGGGGCTAGCTGTTAGGTATATTATCTGGGGCTAACTGTTGGGTATATTATCTGGGGCTAACTGTTAGTAATATATACAATTTGAGTGGCCGTGTTTTATCAGATATACAACCACGAGCCGAAGGCGAGTGATTGTATATCTGATACAACACGGACACGAATATTGTATATTACTTATGAAACGTCTAGGTGTATACATTAATCTTCTACTAAAATTTTAAAGATAAAATTGAATTTGGCTGAGAAAATTGGAGTAAAAGTTTATGCAAAGCAGGACAATTTTGTATCAGATATACAACCTCCTCCACGGACAATGATTTCTATTGTGTTTTCCTCATTAATTATTCATGAGTTTTATAAGGTATATTATCTGGGGCTAACTGTTGGGTATATTATCTGGGGCTAACTGTTGGGTATATTATCTGGGGCTAACTGTTAGGTATATTATCTGGGGCTAACTGTTAGGTATATTATCTGGGGCTAACTGTTGGGTATATTATCTGGGGCTAACTGTTAGGTATATTATCTGGTGCTCACTGTTAGGTATATTATCTGGGGCTATTTGTTGGGTATATCACCTGGGGCTAACTGTACGGTATATTATCTGGGGCTAACTGTTGGGTATATTATCTGGGGCTAACTGTTGGGTATATTATCTGGGGCTAACTGTTGGGTATATTATCTGGGGCTCACGGTTAGGTATATTATCCGGGGCTAACTGTTGGGTATATTATCTGGGGCTAACATTATGGTATATATTATCTGGGGCTACCTGTTGGGTATATTATCTGGGGCTAACTGTATGGTATATTATCTGGGGCTATTTGTTTGGTATATCATCTGGGGCTAACTGTAGTGTATATATTCTGGGGCTAATTGTTAGGTATATTATCTGGGGCTAACTGTGGTATTATTATCTGGGGCCTAACTGTTACGTATATTATCTGGGGCTAACTGTTTGGTATGTTATCTGGGGCTAACTGTTAGGTATATTATCTGGGGCTAACTGTTGGGTATATTATCTGGGGCTAACTGTTGGGTATATTATCTGGGGTTAACTGTTAGGTATATTATCTGGGGCTAACTGTTGGGTATATTATCTGGGGCTAATTGTTGGGTATATTATCTGGGGCTAACTTTTGGGTATTTTTTCTGGGGCTAACTGTATGGTATATATTAGGTGGGGCTAACTGTATGGTATATTATCTGGGGCTGACTGTTAGGTATATTATCCGGGGCTAACTGTTGGGTATATTATCTGGGGCTAACATTATGGTATATATTATCTGGGGCTACCGGTTGGGTATATTATCTGGGGCTAACTGTATGGTATATTATCTGGGGCTAACATTATGGTATATATTATCTGGGGCTACCGGTTGGGTATATTATCTGGGGCTAACTGTTGGGTATATTATCTGGGGCCAACTGTTGGGTATATTATCTGGGGCTAACTGTGGTATTATTATCTGGGGCTAACTGTTAGGTATATTATCTGGGGTAACTGTTGGGTATATTATCTGGGGCTCACTGTTACGTATATAATCTGGGGCTATTTGTTGGTTATATCATCTGGGGCTAACTGTTGGGTATATTATCTGGGGCTCACTGTTAGGTATATTATCTGGGGCTATTTGTTGGGTATATCATCTGGGGCTAACTGTAGTGTATATATTCTGGGGCTAACTGTTAGGTATATTATCTGGGGCTAACTGTGGTATTATTATCTGGGGCTAACTGTTACGTATATTATCTGGTGCTAACTGTTGGGTATGTTATCTGGGGCTAACGGTTAGGTATATTATCTGGGGCTAACTGTTGGGTATATTATCTGGGGCTAACTGTTAGGTATATTATCTGGGGCTAACCTTTGGGTATATTATCTGGGGCTAATTGTTGGGTATATTATCTGGGGCTAACTTTTTGGTATTTTTTCTGGGGCTATCTGTATGGTATATATTAGCTGGGGCTAACTGTATGGTATATTATCTAGGGCTGACTGTTAGGTATATTATCCGGGGCTAACTGTTGGGTATATTATCTGGGGCTAACATTATGGTATATATTATCTGGGGCTACCGGTTGGGTATATTATCTGGGGCTAACTGTATGGTATATTATCTGGGGCTAACTGTTGGGTATAGTATCTGGGGCTAACTGTATGGTATATCATCTGGGTCCAACTGTAGGGTATATTATCTGGGGCTAACTCTTGGGTATATTATCTAGGGCTAACTTTTAGATATATTAGCTGGGGCTAACTGTTGGGTGTATTATCTGGGGTAACTGTTGGGTATATTATCTGGGGCTCACTGTTACGTATATTATCTGGGGCTATTTGTTGGGTATAGTATCTGGGGCTAACTGTTGGGTATATTATCTGGGGCTAACTGTTGGGTATATTATCTGGGGCTAACTGTTGGGTATTTTATCTGGGGCTCACGGTTAGGTATATTATCCGGGGCTAACTGTTGGGTATATTATCTGGGGCTAACATTATGGTATATATTATCTGGGGCTACCGGTTGGGTATATTATCTGGGGCTAACTGTATGGTATATTATCTGGGGCTAACTGTTGGGTATATTATCTGGGGCTAACTTTTAGATATATTAGCTGGGGCTAACTGTTGGGTGTATTATCTGGGGTAACTGTTGGGTATATTATCTGGGGCTCACTGTTACGTATATTATCTGGGGCTATTTGTTGGGTATAGTATCTGGGGCTAACTGTTGGGTATATTATCTGGGGCTAACTGTTGGGTATATTATCTGGGGCTAACTGTTGGGTATTTTATCTGGGGCTCACGGTTAGGTATATTATCCGGGGCTAACTGTTGGGTATATTATCTGGGACTAACATTATGGTATATATTATCTGGGGCTACCGGTTGGGTATATTATCTGGGGCTAACTGTATGGTATATTATCTGGGGCTAACTGTTGGGTATATTATCTGGGGCTAACTGTAGTGTATATATTCTGGGGCTAACTGTTAGGTATATTATCTGGGGCTAACTGTTGGGATATTATCTGGGGCTAACTGTTGGGTATATTATCTGGGGTAACTGTTGGGTATATTATCTGGGGCTAACTGCTGGGTATATTATCTGGGACTAACTGTTGGGTATATTATCTGGGGCTGACTGTTAGGTATATCATCTGGGGTTAACTGTTAGGTATATTATCTGGGGCTAACTGTTGGGTATATTATCTGGGGCTAACTGTTAGGTATATTATCTGGGGCTAACTGTTAGGTATATTATCTGGGGCTAACTGTTGGGTATGTTATCTGGGGCTAACTGCTGGGTATATTCTCTGGGACTAACTGTTGGGTATATTATCTGGGGCTGACTGTTAGGTATATCATCTGGGGTTAACTGTTAAGTATATTATCTGGGGCTAACTGTTGGGTATATTATCTGGGGCTAACTGTTAGGTATATTATCTGGGGCTAACTGTTAGGTATATTATCTGGGGCTAACTGTTGGGTATGTTATCTGGGGCTAACTGTTAGGTATATTATCTGGGGCTAACTGTTGGGTATATTATCTGGGGCTAACTGTTAGGTATATTATCTGGGGCTAACTGTTGGGTAAAATATCTGGGGCTAATTGTTGGGTATATTATCTGGGGCTAACTTTTGGGTATTTTTTTTGGGGCTAACTGTATGGTATATATTAGCTGGGGCTAACTATATGGTATATTATCTGGGGCTGACTGTTAGGTATATTATCCGGGGCTAACTGTTGGGTATATTATCTGGGGCTAACATTATGGTATATATTATCTAGGGCTACCGGTTGGGTATATTATCTGGGGCTGACTGTTAGGTATACTATCCGGGGCTAACTGTTGGGTATATTATCTGGGGCTAACATTATGGTATATATTATCTAGGGCTACCGGTTGGGTATATTATCTGGGGCTAACTGTTGGGTATATTATCTGGGGCTAACTGTTAGGTATATTATCTGGGGCTAACTGTTGGGTATATTATCTGGGGCTAATTGTTGGGTATATTATCTGGGGCTAACTTTTTGGTATTTTTTCTGGGGCTATCTGTATGGTATATATTAGCTGGGGCTAACTGTATGGTATATTATCTAGGGCTGACTGTTAGGTATATTATCCGGGGCTAACTGTTGGGTATATTATCTGGGGCTAACATTATGGTATATATTATCTGGGGCTACCGGTTGGGTATATTATCTGGGGCTAACTGTATGGTATATTATCTGGGGCTAACTGTTGGGTATAGTATCTGGGTTAACTGTATGGTATATCATCTGGGTCCAACTGTAGGGTATATTATCTGGGGCTAACTCTTGGGTATATTATCTAGGGCTAACTTTTAGATATATTAGCTGGGGCTAACTTTTGGGTATATTATCTGGGGTAACTGTTGGGTATATTATCTGGGGCTCACTGTTACGTATATTATCTGGGGCTATTTGTTGGGTATAGTATCTGGGGCTAACTGTTGGGTATATTATCTGGGGCTAACTGTTGGGTATATTATCTGGGGCTAACTGTTGGGTATTTTATCTGGGGCTCACGGTTAGGTATATTATCCGGGGCTAACTGTTGGGTATATTATCTGGGGCTAACATTATGGTATATATTATCTGGGGCTACCGGTTGGGTATATTATCTGGGGCTAACTGTATGGTATATTATCTGGGGCTAACTGTTGGGTATATTATCTGGGGCTAACTGTAGTGTATATATTCTGGGGCTAACTGTTAGGTATATTATCTGGGGCTAACTGTTGGGATATTATCTGGGGCTAACTGTTGGGTATATTATCTGGGGTAACTGTTGGGTATATTATCTGGGGCTAACTGCTGGGTATATTATCTGGGACTAACTGTTGGGTATATTATCTGGGGCTGACTGTTAGGTATATCATCTGGGGTTAACTGTTAGGTATATTATCTGGGGCTAACTGTTGGGTATATTATCTGGGGCTAACTGTTAGGTATATTATCTGGGGCTAACTGTTAGGTATATTATCTGGGGCTAACTGTTGGGTATGTTATCTGGGGCTAACTGCTGGGTATATTCTCTGGGACTAACTGTTGGGTATATTATCTGGGGCTGACTGTTAGGTATATCATCTGGGGTTAACTGTTAGGTATATTATCTGGGGCTAACTGTTGGGTATATTATCTGGGGCTAACTGTTAGGTATATTATCTGGGGCTAACTGTTAGGTATATTATCTGGGGCTAACTGTTGGGTATGTTATCTGGGGCTAACTGTTAGGTATATTATCTGGGGCTAACTGTTGGGTATATTATCTGGGGCTAACTGTTAGGTATATTATCTGGGGCTAACTGTTGGGTAAATTATCTGGGGCTAATTGTTGGGTATATTATCTGGGGCTAACTTTTGGGTATTTTTTTTGGGGCTAACTGTATGGTATATATTAGCTGGGGCTAACTATATGGTATATTATCTGGGGCTGACTGTTAGGTATATTATCCGGGGCTAACTGTTGGGTATATTATCTGGGGCTAACATTATGGTATATATTATCTAGGGCTACCGGTTGGGTATATTATCTGGGGCTGACTGTTAGGTATACTATCCGGGGCTAACTGTTGGGTATATTATCTGGGGCTAACATTATGGTATATATTATCTAGGGCTACCGGTTGGGTATATTATCTGGGGCTAACTGTTAGGTATATTATCTGGGGCCAACTGTTGGGTATATTATCTGGGGCTAACTGTGGTATTATTATCTGGGGCTAACTGTTGGGTATATTATCTGGGGTAACTGTTGGGTATATTATCTGGGGCTAACTGTTGGGTATATTATCTGGGGCTAACTGTTAGGTATATTATCTGGGGCTAACTGTTAGGTATATTATCTGGATCTAACTGTTGGGTATATCATCTGGAGCTAACTGTTGTATTATTATCTGGGGCTAACTGTTAGGTATATTATCTGGGCTAACTATTGGGTATATTATCTGGGGCTAACTATGGTATTATTATCTAGGGCTAACTGTTGGGTATATTATCTGGGGCTAACTGTATGGTATTTTATCTGGGGCTAACTGTTGGGTATATTATCTGGGGCTAACTGTTGGGTATATTATCTAGGGCTAACTGTGGTATATTTTTTTCTGGGGCTAACTGTTTGGTTTATTATCTGGGGCTAACTGTTAGGTATATTATCTGGGGCTAACTGTATTTTTTTTTTCTGGGGCTAACTGTTGGGTATATTATCTGGGGATAACTATTAGGTATATTATCTGGGGCTAACTGTAGGGTATAAGATGTGGGGTAACTGTATGGTATATTATCTGGGGCTAACTGTGGTATATCTGGGGCTAACTGTTGGGTATATCATCTGGGTCTAACTTTATGGTATATTATCTGGGGCTAACTGTTGGTGATATTATCTGGGGCTAACTGTTGGGTATGTTATCTGGGGCTAACTGTATGGTATATTACCTGGGGTTAACTGCTGGGTATATTATCTGGGGCTAACTGTTAGGTATATTATCTGGGGCTAACTGTTGGGTATATCATCTGGGGCTAACATTATGGTATATATTATCAGGGGCTACCGGTTGGGTATATTATCTGGGGCTAACTGTATGGTATATTATCTGGGGCTAACTGTTGGGTATATTATCTGGGGCTAACTGTTGAGTATATTATCTGGGGCTAACTGTTAGGTATATTATCTGGGGCTAACTTTTAGGTATATTATCTGGGGCTAACTGTTAGGTATATTATCTGGGGCTAACTGTT
The DNA here is from genome assembly GCA_023349425.1 of Anthopleura sola. Classification (NCBI taxonomy): domain Eukaryota; kingdom Metazoa; phylum Cnidaria; class Anthozoa; order Actiniaria; family Actiniidae; genus Anthopleura; species Anthopleura sola. Next base: position 93,327 of record JALHLI010000066.1, on the reverse strand, counting down.
GGATATATTATCTAGGGCTAACATTATGGTATATATTATCTGGGGCTACCGGTTGGGTATATTATCTGGGGCTAACTGTTGGGTATATTATCTAGGACTAACTGTAGGGTATATTATCTAGGGCTAACTGTTAGGTATATTATCTGGGGCTAACTGTATGGTATATTATCTGGGGCTAACTGTTGGGTATATTATCTGGGGCTAACTGTTGAGTATATTATCTGGGGCTAACTGTTAGGTATATTATCTGGGGCTAACTTTTAGGTATATTATCTGGGGCTAACTGTTAGGTATATTATCTGGGGCTAACTGTTGGATATATTATCTAGGGCTAACATTATGGTATATATTATCTGGGGCTACCGGTTGGGTATATTATCTGGGGCTAACTGTTGGGTATATTATCTAGGACTAACTGTAGGGTATATTATCTAGGGCTAACTGTTAGGTATATTATCTGGGGCTCACTGTTACGTATATAATCTGGGGCTATTTGTTGGTTATATCATCTGGGGCTAACTGTTGGGTATATATTCTGGGGCTAATTGTTAGGTATATTATCTGGGGCTAACTGTGGTATTATTATCTGGGGCTAACTGTTACGTATATTATCTGGGGCTAACTGTTGGGTATATTATCTGGGGCTAACATTATGGTATATATTATCTAGGGCTACCGGTTGGGTATATTATCTGGGGCTAACTGTTAGGTATATTATCTGGGGCCAACTGTTGGGTATATTATCTGGGGCTAACTGTGGTATTATTATCTGGGGCTAACTGTTGGGTATATTATCTGGGGTAACTGTTGGGTATATTATCTGGGGCTAACTGTTGGGTATATTATCTGGGGCTAACTGTTAGGTATATTATCTGGGGCTAACTGTTAGGTATATTATCTGGATCTAACTGTTGGGTATATCATCTGGAGCTAACTGTTGTATTATTATCTGGGGCTAACTGTTAGGTATATTATCTGGGCTAACTATTGGGTATATTATCTGGGGCTAACTATGGTATTATTATCTAGGGCTAACTGTTGGGTATATTATCTGGGGCTAACTGTATGGTATTTTATCTGGGGCTAACTGTTGGGTATATTATCTGGGGCTAACTGTTGGGTATATTATCTAGGGCTAACTGTGGTATATTTTTTTCTGGGGCTAACTGTTTGGTTTATTATCTGGGGCTAACTGTTAGGTATATTATCTGGGGCTAACTGTATTTTTTTTTTCTGGGGCTAACTGTTGGGTATATTATCTGGGGATAACTATTAGGTATATTATCTGGGGCTAACTGTAGGGTATAAGATGTGGGGTAACTGTATGGTATATTATCTGGGGCTAACTGTGGTATATCTGGGCCTAACTGTTGGGTATATCATCTGGGTCTAACTTTATGGTATATTATCTGGGGCTAACTGTTGGTGATATTATCTGGGGCTAACTGTTGGGTATGTTATCTGGGGCTAACTGTATGGTATATTACCTGGGGTTAACTGCTGGGTATATTATCTGGGGCTAACTGTTAGGTATATTATCTGGGGCTAACTGTTGGGTATATCATCTGGGGCTAACATTATGGTATATATTATCAGGGGCTACCGGTTGGGTATATTATCTGGGGCTAACTGTATGGTATATTATCTGGGGCTAACTGTTGGGTATATTATCTGGGGCTAACTGTTGAGTATATTATCTGGGGCTAACTGTTAGGTATATTATCTGGGGCTAACTTTTAGGTATATTATCTGGGGATAACTGTTAGGTATATTATCTGGGGCTAACTGTTGGATATATTATCTAGGGCTAACATTATGGTATATATTATCTGGGGCTACCGGTTGGGTATATTATCTGGGGCTAACTGTTGGGTATATTATCTAGGACTAACTGTAGGGTATATTATCTAGGGCTAACTGTTAGGTATATTATCTGGGGCTAACTGTATGGTATATTATCTGGGGCTAACTGTTGGGTATATTATCTGGGGCTAACTGTTGAGTATATTATCTGGGGCTAACTGTTAGGTATATTATCTGGGGCTAACTTTTAGGTATATTATCTGGGGCTAACTGTTAGGTATATTATCTGGGGCTAACTGTTGGATATATTATCTAGGGCTAACATTATGGTATATATTATCTGGGGCTACCGGTTGGGTATATTATCTGGGGCTAACTGTTGGGTATATTATCTAGGACTAACTGTAGGGTATATTATCTAGGGCTAACTGTTAGGTATATTATCTGGGGCTCACTGTTACGTATATAATCTGGGGCTATTTGTTGGTTATATCATCTGGGGCTAACTGTTGGGTATATATTCTGGGGCTAATTGTTAGGTATATTATCTGGGGCTAACTGTGGTATTATTATCTGGGGCTAACTGTTACGTATATTATCTGGGGCTAACTGTTGGGTATGTTATCTGGGGCTAACTGTTAGGTATATTATCTGGGGCTAACTGTTGGGTATATTATCTGGGGCTAACTGTTAGGTATATTATCTGGGGCTAACTGTTGGGTAAATTATCTGGGGCTAATTGTTGGGTATATTATCTGGGGCTAACTTTTGGGTATTTTTTTTGGGGCTAACTGTATGGTATATATTAGCTGGGGCTAACTATATGGTATATTATCTGGGGCTGACTGTTAGGTATATTATCCGGGGCTAACTGTTGGGTATATTATCTGGGGCTAACATTATGGTATATATTATCTAGGGCTACCGGTTGGGTATATTATCTGGGGCTGACTGTTAGGTATACTATCCGGGGCTAACTGTTGGGTATATTATCTGGGGCTAACATTATGGTATATATTATCTAGGGCTACCGGTTGGGTATATTATCTGGGGCTAACTGTTAGGTATATTATCTGGGGCCAACTGTTGGGTATATTATCTGGGGCTAACTGTGGTATTATTATCTGGGGCTAACTGTTGGGTATATTATCTGGGGTAACTGTTGGGTATATTATCTGGGGCTAACTGTTGGGTATATTATCTGGGGCTAACGGTTAGGTATATTATCCGGGGCTAACTGTTGGGTATATTATCTGGGGCTAACATTATGGTATATATTATCTGGGGCTACCGGTTGGGTATATTATCTGGGGCTAACTGTATGGTATATTATCTGGGGCTAACTGTTGGGTATAGTATCTGGGGCTAACTGTATGGTATATCATCTGGGTCCAACTGTAGGGTATATTATCTGGGGCTAACTCTTGGGTATATTATCTAGGGCTAACTTTTAGATATATTAGCTGGGGCTAACTTTTGGGTATATTATCTGGGGTAACTGTTGGGTATATTATCTGGGGCTCACTGTTACGTATATTATCTGGGGCTATTTGTTGGGTATAGTATCTGGGGCTAACTGTTGGGTATATTATCTGGGGCTAACTGTTGGGTATATTATCTGGGGCTAACTGTTGGGTATTTTATCTGGGGCTCACGGTTAGGTATATTATCCGGGGCTAACTGTTGGGTATATTATCTGGGGCTAACATTATGGTATATATTATCTGGGGCTACCGGTTGGGTATATTATCTGGGGCTAACTGTATGGTATATTATCTGGGGCTAACTGTTGGGTATATTATCTGGGGCTAACTGTAGTGTATATATTCTGGGGCTAACTGTTAGGTATATTATCTGGGGCTAACTGTTGGGATATTATCTGGGGCTAACTGTTGGGTATATTATCTGGGGTAACTGTTGGGTATATTATCTGGGGCTAACTGCTGGGTATATTATCTGGGACTAACTGTTGGGTATATTATCTGGGGCTGACTGTTAGGTATATCATCTGGGGTTAACTGTTAGGTATATTATCTGGGGCTAACTGTTGGGTATATTATCTGGGGCTAACTGTTAGGTATATTATCTGGGGCTAACTGTTAGGTATATTATCTGGGGCTAACTGTTGGGTATGTTATCTGGGGCTAACTGCTGGGTATATTCTCTGGGACTAACTGTTGGGTATATTATCTGGGGCTGACTGTTAGGTATATCATCTGGGGTTAACTGTTAGGTATATTATCTGGGGCTAACTGTTGGGTATATTATCTGGGGCTAACTGTTAGGTATATTATCTGGGGCTAACTGTTAGGTATATTATCTGGGGCTAACTGTTGGGTATGTTATCTGGGGCTAACTGTTAGGTATATTATCTGGGGCTAACTGTTGGGTATATTATCTGGGGCTAACTGTTAGGTATATTATCTGGGGCTAACTGTTGGGTAAATTATCTGGGGCTAATTGTTGGGTATATTATCTGGGGCTAACTTTTGGGTATTTTTTTTGGGGCTAACTGTATGGTATATATTAGCTGGGGCTAACTATATGGTATATTATCTGGGGCTGACTGTTAGGTATATTATCCGGGGCTAACTGTTGGGTATATTATCTGGGGCTAACATTATGGTATATATTATCTAGGGCTACCGGTTGGGTATATTATCTGGGGCTGACTGTTAGGTATACTATCCGGGGCTAACTGTTGGGTATATTATCTGGGGCTAACATTATGGTATATATTATCTAGGGCTACCGGTTGGGTATATTATCTGGGGCTAACTGTTAGGTATATTATCTGGGGCCAACTGTTGGGTATATTATCTGGGGCTAACTGTGGTATTATTATCTGGGGCTAACTGTTGGGTATATTATCTGGGGTAACTGTTGGGTATATTATCTGGGGCTAACTGTTGGGTATATTATCTGGGGCTAACTGTTAGGTATATTATCTGGGGCTAACTGTTAGGTATATTATCTGGATCTAACTGTTGGGTATATCATCTGGAGCTAACTGTTGTATTATTATCTGGGGCTAACTGTTAGGTATATTATCTGGGCTAACTATTGGGTATATTATCTGGGGCTAACTATGGTATTATTATCTAGGGCTAACTGTTGGGTATATTATCTGGGGCTAACTGTATGGTATTTTATCTGGGGCTAACTGTTGGGTATATTATCTGGGGCTAACTGTTGGGTATATTATCTAGGGCTAACTGTGGTATATTTTTTTCTGGGGCTAACTGTTTGGTTTATTATCTGGGGCTAACTGTTAGGTATATTATCTGGGGCTAACTGTATTTTTTTTTTCTGGGGCTAACTGTTGGGTATATTATCTGGGGATAACTATTAGGTATATTATCTGGGGCTAACTGTAGGGTATAAGATGTGGGGTAACTGTATGGTATATTATCTGGGGCTAACTGTGGTATATCTGGGGCTAACTGTTGGGTATATCATCTGGGTCTAACTTTATGGTATATTATCTGGGGCTAACTGTTGGTGATATTATCTGGGGCTAACTGTTTGGTATGTTATCTGGGGCTAACTGTATGGTATATTACCTGGGGTTAACTGCTGGGTATATTATCTGGGGCTAACTGTTAGGTATATTATCTGGGGCTAACTGTTGGGTATATCATCTGGGGCTAACATTATGGTATATATTATCAGGGGCTACCGGTTGGGTATATTATCTGGGGCTAACTGTTAGGTATATTATCTGGGGCCAACTGTTGGGTATATTATCTGGGGCTAACTGTGGTATTATTATCTGGGGCTAACTGTTGGGTATATTATCTGGGGTAACTGTTGGGTATATTATCTGGGGCTAACTGTTGGGTATATTATCTGGGGCTAACTGTTAGGTATATTATCTGGGGCTAACTGTTAGGTATATTATCTGGATCTAACTGTTGGGTATATCATCTGGAGCTAACTGTTGTATTATTATCTGGGGCTAACTGTTAGGTATATTATCTGGGCTAACTATTGGGTATATTATCTTGGGCTAACTATGGTATTATTATCTAGGGCTAACTGTTGGGTATATTATCTGGGGCTAACTGTATGGTATTTTATCTGGGGCTAACTGTTGGGTATATTATCTGGGGCTAACTGTTGGGTATATTATCTAGGGCTAACTGTGGTATATTTTTTTCTGGGGCTAACTGTTTGGTTTATTATCTGGGGCTAACTGTTAGGTATATTATCTGGGGCTAACTGTATTTTTTTTTTCTGGGGCTAACTGTTGGGTATATTATCTGGGGATAACTATTAGGTATATTATCTGGGGCTAACTGTAGGGTATAAGATGTGGGGTAACTGTATGGTATATTATCTGGGGCTAACTGTGGTATATCTGGGCCTAACTGTTGGGTATATCATCTGGGTCTAACTTTATGGTATATTATCTGGGGCTAACTGTTGGTGATATTATCTGGGGCTAACTGTTGGGTATGTTATCTGGGGCTAACTGTATGGTATATTACCTGGGGTTAACTGCTGGGTATATTATCTGGGGCTAACTGTTAGGTATATTATCTGGGGCTAACTGTTGGGTATATTATCTGGGGCTAACTGTTAGGTATATTATCTGGGGCTAACTGTTGGGTAAATTATCTGGGGCTAATTGTTGGGTATATTATCTGGGGCTAACTTTTGGGTATTTTTTTTGGGGCTAACTGTATGGTATATATTAGCTGGGGCTAACTATATGGTATATTATCTGGGGCTGACTGTTAGGTATATTATCCGGGGCTAACTGTTGGGTATATTATCTGGGGCTAACATTATGGTATATATTATCTAGGGCTACCGGTTGGGTATATTATCTGGGGCTGACTGTTAGGTATACTATCCGGGGCTAACTGTTGGGTATATTATCTGGGGCTAACATTATGGTATATATTATCTAGGGCTACCGGTTGGGTATATTATCTGGGGCTAACTGTTAGGTATATTATCTGGGGCCAACTGTTGGGTATATTATCTGGGGCTAACTGTGGTATTATTATCTGGGGCTAACTGTTGGGTATATTATCTGGGGTAACTGTTGGGTATATTATCTGGGGCTAACTGTTGGGTATATTATCTGGGGCTAACTGTTAGGTATATTATCTGGGGCTAACTGTTAGGTATATTATCTGGATCTAACTGTTGGGTATATCATCTGAAGCTAACTGTTGTATTATTATCTGGGGCTAACTGTTAGGTATATTATCTGGGCTAACTATTGGGTATATTATCTGGGGCTAACTATGGTATTATTATCTAGGGCTAACTGTTGGGTATATTATCTGGGGCTAACTGTATGGTATTTTATCTGGGGCTAACTGTTGGGGATATTATCTGGGGCTAACTGTTGGGTATATTATCTAGGGCTAACTGTGGTATATTTTTTTCTGGGGCTAACTGTTTGGTTTATTATCTGGGGCTAACTGTTAGGTATATTATCTGGGGTTAACTGTATTTTTTTTTCTGGGGCTAACTGTTGGGTATATTATCTGGGGATAACTGTTAGGTATATTATCTGGGGCTAACTGTAGGGTATAAGATGTGGGGTAACTGTATGGTATATTATCTGGGGCTAACTGTGGTATATCTGGGGCTAACTGTTGGGTATATCATCTGGGTCTAACTTTATGGTATATTATCTGGGGCTAACTGTTGGGTATGTTATCTGGGGCTAACTGTATGGTATATTACCTGGGGTTAACTGCTGGGTATATTATCTGGGGCTAACTGTTAGGTATATTATCTGGGGCTAACTGTTGGGTATATCATCTGGGGCTAACATTATGGTATATATTATCAGGGGCTACCGGTTGGGTATATTATCTGGGGCTAACTGTATGGTATATTATCTGGGGCTAACTGTTGGGTATATTATCTGGGGCTAACTGTTGAGTATATTATCTGGGGCTAACTGTTAGGTATATTATCTGGGGCTAACTTTTAGGTATATTATCTGGGGCTAACTGTTAGGTATATTATCTGGGGCTAACTGTTGGATATATTATCTAGGGCTAACATTATGGTATATATTATCTGGGGCTACCGGTTGGGTATATTATCTGGGGCTAACTGTTGGGTATATTATCTAGGACTAACTGTAGGGTATATTATCTAGGGCTAACTGTTAGGTATATTATCTGGGGCTCACTGTTACGTATATAATCTGGGGCTATTTGTTGGTTATATCATCTGGGGCTAACTGTTGGGTATATATTCTGGGGCTAATTGTTAGGTATATTATCTGGGGCTAACTGTGGTATTATTATCTGGGGCTAACTGTTACGTATATTATCTGGGGCTAACTGTTGGGTATGTTATCTGGGGCTAACTGTTAGGTATATTATCTGGGGCTAACTGTTGGGTATATTATCTGGGGCTAACTGTTGGGTATATTATCTGGGTCTAACTGTTGGGTATATTATCTGGGGCTAATTGTTGGGTATATTATCTGGGGCTAAGTTTTGGGTATTTTTTCTGGGGCTAACTGTATGGTATATATTAGCTGGGGCTAACTGTATTGTATATTATCTGGGGCTGACTGTTAGGTATATTATCCGGGGCTAACTGTTGGGTATATTATCTGAGGCTAACATTATGGTATATATTATCTGGGGCTACCGGTTGGGTATATTATCTGGGGCTAACTGTATGGTATATTATCTGGGGCTAACATTATGGTATATATTATCTGGGGCTACCGGTTGGGTATATTATCTGGGGCTAACTGTTGGGTATATTATCTGGGACTAACTGTGGGGTATATTATCTGGGGCCAACTGTTGGGTATATTATCTGGGGCTAACTGTTGGGTATATTATCTGGGGCTAACTGTTGGGTATATTTTCTGGGGCTAACTATCGTATTATTATCTGGGGCTAACTGTTGGGTATATTATCTGGGGCTAACTGTTGGGTATATTATCTGGGGCTTACTGTTGGGTATATTATCTGGTGCTAACTGTTGGGTATATTATCTGGGGCTAACTGTTGGGTATATTATCTGGGGCTCACGGTTAGGTATATTATCCGGGGCTAACTGTTGGGTATATTATCTAGGGCTAACATTATGGTATATATTATCTGGGGCTACCGGTTGGGTATGTTATCCGGGGCTAACTGTATGGTATATTATCTGGGGCTAACTGTTGGGTATATTATCTGGGGCTAACTGTAGTGTATATATTCTGGGGCTAACTGTTAGGTATATTATCTGGGGCTAACTGTTGGGTATATTATCTGGGGCTAACTGTTGGATATGTTATCTGGGGCTAACTGTTGGGTATATTATCTGGGGCTAACTGCTGGGTATATTATCTGGGACTAACTGTTAGGTATATTATCTGGGGCTGACTGTTAGGTATATCATCTGGGGCTAACTGTTAGGTATATTATCTGGGGCTAACTGTTGGGTATATTATCTGGGGCTAACATTATGGTATATATTATCTTGGGCTACCGGTTGGGTATATTATCTGGGGCTATCTGTATGGTATATTATCTGGGGCTAACTGTTGGGTATACTATCTGGGGCTAACTGTTAGGTATATTATCTGGGGCTAACTGTTGGGTATATTATCTGGGGCTAACTGTTAGTAATATATACAATTTGAGTGGCCGTGTTTTTTGTCAGATATACAACCACGAGCCGAAGGCGAGTGATTGTATATCTGATACAACACGGACACGAATATTGTATGTAGTATATAAAAAACGAGTAGCAGTGTTTTATCAAGGATAAAAACCCGAGCGCAGCGAGGGTTTTTGATCCTTGACAAAACACGTGCTACGAGTTTTTTATATGGCTTAAAAAGGCTCATTAATGTTCAATAGCCATTTTGTTCAATATCGATAGAAAACAATGATTAAAAAATGCTTTTGAAATAAAAAGAGATGCGTGGTTTTCACTTGGGAATTTGCTTTATTGAGCAATAACAATGAAATGGCAATCGTGATGTATTCAGTACTTCGTATATTCAGTATTGCAATCAGTCGCGCAGAAAGCAATTTATTGCACATTGGCAAGATCGACGAACATGGCACCAAAACGGAAATTTCGACTACCAAAAACATCTGAGGAAGAAAAGAAGGTGATTTTCAGTCCTTATTTGATTTAGATTTAGATATTGCCGATGATAAACTTGCAAATATATCAGAACCGTCTAGCTCTGCTAATCCTGAAAGCACATTGTCAGCACCCGGTGGAATATTTAATAATTGCGTATTTCATTTCACTCGCTAATAGAACTTGAACTGACATAGTCAAGCATAGTTATAAATAAGATAAGAAATTAGGTTACCAACAAATACAGTTATGTTCAAAGATAAATAGCATGATTTGCAATTCGTATGATATAAATACTGTGGAACTATAATATAAGAACGTTGTATTTCTTTATCTATCTCCACACGTACCTTTATATAAAGACACATGTAACTTTAGATATAGATTAAAGCTCATTAAAAACCATTGTCTGTGTATTATACCCCGTTATTCCCCTGGGCTGAATTCAACTCCCTCCCCGCGCTTTAAATTTGTATAGTACTTTATAGAGTATAAAGTGCTCTCCACGTGACTACTGATGAGTATCGGATTAGACAAAATGGCTATTGAATATTAATGAGTTTTTTAAATTACTTATGAAACGTCTAGGTGTATACATTAATCTTCTACTAAAATTTTAAACATAAAATTGAATTTGGCTGAGAAAATTGGAGTAAAAGTTTATGCAAAGCAGGACAATTTTGTATCAGATATACAACCTCCTCCACGGACAATGATTTCTATTGTGTTTTCCTCATTAATTATTCATGAGTTTTATAAGGTATATTATCTGGGGCTAACTGTTGGGTATATTATCTGGGGCTAACTGTTGGGTATATTATCTGGGGCTAACTGTTAGGTATATTATCTGGGGCTAACTGTTAGGTATATTATCTGGGGCTAACTGTTGGGTATATTATCTGGGGCTAACTGTTAGGTATATTATCTGGGGCTCACTGTTAGGTATATTATCTGGGGCTATTTGTTGGGTATATCATCTGGGGCTAACTGTAGGGTATATTATCTGGGGCTAACTGTTGGGTATATTATCTGGGGCTAACTGTTGGGTGTACTATCTGGGGCTAACTGTTAGGTATATTATCTGGGGCTAACTGTTGGGTATATTATCTGGGGCTAACTGTTAGTAATATATACAATTTGAGTGGCCGTGTTTTATCAGATATACAACCACGAGCCGAAGGCGAGTGATTGTATATCTGATACAACACGGACACGAATATTGTATATTACTTATGAAACGTCTAGGTGTATACATTAATCTTCTACTAAAATTTTAAAGATAAAATTGAATTTGGCTGAGAAAATTGGAGTAAAAGTTTATGCAAAGCAGGACAATTTTGTATCAGATATACAACCTCCTCCACGGACAATGATTTCTATTGTGTTTTCCTCATTAATTATTCATGAGTTTTATAAGGTATATTATCTGGGGCTAACTGTTGGGTATATTATCTGGGGCTAACTGTTGGGTATATTATCTGGGGCTAACTGTTAGGTATATTATCTGGGGCTAACTGTTAGGTATATTATCTGGGGCTAACTGTTGGGTATGTTATCTGGGGCTAACTGTTAGGTATATTATCTGGGGCTAACTGTTGGGTATATTATCTGGGGCTAACTGTTAGGTATATTATCTGGGGCTAACTGTTGGGTATATTATCTGGGGCTAATTGTTGGGTATATTATCTGGGGCTAACTTTTGGGTATTTTTTCTGGGGCTAACTGTATGGTATATATTAGCTGGGGCTAACTGTATGGTATATTATCTGGGGCTGACTGTTAGGTATATTATCCGGGGCTAACTGTTGGGTATATTATCTGGGGATAACATTATGGTATATATTATCTAGGGCTACCGGTTGGGTATATTATCTGGGGCTGACTGTTAGGTATATTATCCGGGTCTAACTGTTGGGTATATTATCTGGGGCTAACATTATGGTATATATTATCTAAGGCTACCGGTTGGGTATATTATCTGGGGCTAACTGTATGGTATATTATCTGGGGCTAACTGTTGGGTATAGTATCTGGGGCCAACTGTGGTATTATTATCTGGGGCTAACTGTTGGGTATATTATCTGGGGCTAACTGTTAGGTATATTATGTGGGGTAACTGTATGGTATTTTATCTGGGGCTAACTGTTGGGTATATTATCTGGGGCTAACTGTTGGGTATATTATCTAGGGCTAACTGTGGTATATTTTTTTCTGGGGCTAACTGTTTGGTATATTATCTGGGGCTAACTGTTAGGTATATTATCTGGGGCTAACTGTATTGTATTTTTTCTGGGGCTAACTGTTGGGTATATTATCTGGGGCTAACTGTTAGGTATATTATCTGGGGCTAACTGTAGGGTATAAGATGTGGGGTAACTGTATGGTATATTATCTGGGGCTAACTGTGGTATATCTGGGGCTAACTGTTGGGTATATCATCTGGGTCTAACTTTATGGTATATTATCTGGGGCTAACTGTTGGGGATGTTATCTGGGGCTAACTGTATGGTATATTATCTGGGGCTAACTGTTGGGTATATTATCTAGGGCTAACTGTTAGGTATATTATCTGGGGATAACTGTATGGTATATTATCTGGGGCTAACTGTTGGGTATATTATCTGGGGCTAACTGTATGGTATATTATCTGGGGCTAACTGTTGTGTATATTATCTGGGGCTAACTGTTAGGTATATTATCTGGGACTAACTGTTAGGTATATCATCTGGGGCTAACTGCTGGGTATATTATATTGGGCTAGCTGTATTTTATATTATCTGGGGCTAACTGTTGGGTATATTATCTGGGGCTAACTGTAATATTAATGAGTAGAAATTATATTGCGATGAATAATAAACTCATACTGCCGTTATGATACTCGCTTGATCTCTCAGAATTTTCATTTATTTATTTCAACTCCTGTTGAAAGCAAACCTTGTGGTACTTTGTCACTCACTTTTATAGTGTTGCAGTGATCTTTTCTTTGCCGGTGATGGTGGAAGTTCATAGTTACTCACTACTATAATCATTCTCACTTTCACTCGAACTGTCACTCTCTCTCTCAGCATTTCTTCACTTTCACTGCACCATGTTTCGTGTCTTCATCACTTTTATCATCGCTTCATTGTCGCTAATACCTGTCCCCTTACTTCTAAATATGACTTGTTACTACGCTTGGTATGACCGAAGTTTTATCACGAAATTTTTTCGTTGAAAAGTGCATGTTGTTAGGGGCAACGCGAGCATGATACTGATGTCACCGCGGTGGCAAATTAAGCTCGTGAATTTTTCACACGCTATACGATTCAATAATTTTGACCGGTTGCCCCTGACAACATTCACTATTCACATTACCCCACATTACATTACTACCCCAACATTTCCCTATTCTGCACATCACCGACAGCAAGTGAAAACCACATAAACTCAAAATATTATAATATAGGTTTAACTTGTCTGCCAGTGACCTAGCTATCAGCGAGATTCGCATTCGAATTCAATTTGTAACTTTGGATGCATGGTCAGGTTTTCCAGACTTTCAAATGCAAATATCATTGCCGTCCACCACACTTCCTCCGCCCAATTCACCTGCCTTCTTCATTATGACAAGCACGTTCTAGTTCACGCAGTCAGCTTTCCGACAACTTCGAATATGCCAACCGCATATCCTGCACATTTCTAGCGTTTTCGCCTGGTGACAAATCTTAAGTGCCTACATATTCGCACTTTAACTCTTCTTCCGATTTTCGATTCACGGCAGGGATAGATCATTTGCGCATCTGTTTTTCATAGCTTTTCAAGAAACCATATAGGACCGGTCATTTGCAGCTCATTTATCTAACTGTATGGTAGTGCCGACTACTCAAGCGTCTATTTCAATAGCTTTTCAATAGCATCTCATTCATATGGTCCATTCTGCAATCTGTGACCATCCGGCACTCACGTCTTACGACTGTTAATTGAGAGGCAATTCTTAGAACTCTTGAGCAAAAAAAAATTGGGTTCCGTAGTTGTTCCCAAACAACATTATTGCGGACTTTTTTGTTTTGGAATTTGTTAGAATAAGCTAGTATATCATAATAGACACTGCAAACAGGAGTGCCTGTTTAGTGCTGTTCCTTCCTTCCTGAGAGGAATAATTTAATTTTCAAGTCATGGAAATATCTAGGGGCAATACAATTTCTCGAAAAAACTATATCATTTAGAAAACATATAAATAGCAGGAAAGCATGGTGATCATTTACTCTGGTCCTTCTCAGTCTTAAAGCAAAACCTGAAGAAAAGAATTGAGGTTAGTATTGGAAAATAATTATATCATCACTCTATATCCCATATCACAACTATGATACTATTTTCAAATTTTCATCCTGTCCAAATTACAGATTAACTTGGCTCATTTTCGTTCGCGTTTTTCTTGAAAAAACTGGAGCTGTCCAATTACTCAGTAATTGGATAGTTTCTCTCAGCCAATCAAAACTCGAGTAAAAAAATCATTTCTGATTTTCATCTTGACCAGGCTGCTCGATTTAAGAGGGGTAGGGTCATGTAACCTGTCGTTGCAAAAGGCCTAAACAAAGCTGTACGTTGTCAAACCTTTTCTGCATGACTCTTGGGTCGAACGAAACCTCTATTTTATGGACTCGACTACTGGACTTCGTGTATATATATGTTAATTATCTTTGCATCGCAAATGCACGCAGATGCTAAATGTTTTTCAAACGTTTGACATGTCTATTTGTTATGGTTTCAGGCAATCACGTGTAAAATATCAAAATGAAAATGATGGTAGTTCTTTGCGTTCTTGTCATTCAAAGCTGCATTGGCAGCAGTGTTATGGGAGCAAAATGTAATTTTCTAAATAAAAGAACAAATGTTTGCGGAGGTGAAAGGAAGATGAAGAGGTATGTAACTCAATATTAATTTTTTCAACGTCCTGAATTTCCAGCTGTTTCTCTGTTTGTGTTCCTGCATATACAATACTAGCACCAACTTCCAGTAAGATGACTAACTGTGGGTTGCTTATAAGTTTGATCCATCCCTTTTCCCGCTTTTGTTCTTCCTTTTCTTTCCTGACCTTTCCTTTCCTTTCCTTTCCTTTCCTTTCCTTTCCTTTCCTTTCCTTTCCTTTCCTTTCCTTTCCTTTCCTTTCCTTTCCTTTCCTTTCCTTTCCATCCTTACCTTACCTTACCTTACCTTACCTTACCTTACCTTACCTTACCTTACCTTACCTTACCTTACCTTACCTTACCTTACCTTACCTTACCTTACCTTACCTTACCTTACCTTACCTTACCTTACCTTACCTTACCTTACCTTACCTTACCTTACCTTACCTTACCTTACCTTACCTTACCTTACCTTACCTTACCTTACCTTACCTTACCTTACCTTACCTTACCTTACCTTACCTTACCTTACCTTACCTTACCTTACCTTACCTTACCTTACCTTACCTTACCTTACCTTACCTTACCTTACCTTACCTTACCTTACCTTACCTTACCTTACCTTACCTTACCTTACCTTACCTTACCTTACCTTACCTTACCTTACCTTACCTTACCTTACCTTACCTTACCTTACCTTACCTTACCTTACCTTACCTTACCTTACCTTACCTTACCTTACCTTACCTTACCTTACCTTACCTTTCCTTTCCTTTCCTTTCCTTTCCTTTTCTAATTCTTTTCTTTTCTTCTGTTCTTTTGTTTCGTTTTCTATACTATTCTTTACTTTTTATTTCTTTCCTATTATGGGCAGCCGTTCTAATGCATATCAAGTGCATTTGGACGGCTGATATACTTCTGATCAAAGTAGCTCCACTGTTAGTCCCCGGGGGATTGGGAAAGAGGTCGGAGCTGTAGGGTGCGTATTTCGTATAGAAGTTTACGTTTACGTAAGTTATATAGACCTAATTGCAAGAACGTTGTCATACAAATATGGAAAATAACAAATGAAATAACAAATAGAAATCAATTAGAAATATGTTTCTTATTTTGATTCTAAAGCTCCCTAGATAGATGAGAATAACTGTTTTAGTAATTTAATACCAACAAGATAGTCTCAAAAATGTTAATCTTGCCTTCAAAACAGTGAAATAACTACACATCTTTTTTCTTTGTATTTGACAACGTTCTTAATTGATATTAGGTGTATATATATAATGTAATTATCGCTGTGTAGAACATAATTTCGGATGCTCCTTTCCGTAGTCTTCCCACAATCCCTTATGATCCCAGCACGAGCTTGAGGTCAGGGTAAAATTTGCATATTTTTTATACATTTTTATCAGGAAATTTTACCCTGAAATCAACCTCATGCTAGGATCATAAGGGATTGTGGGAAGACTATGGAAAGGTGCATTGATTCAAAATACTAATGTTTTTAAATTTTAATCCTAGAGAAACTGCCAGCAAGTTTTTTATGCGTGACAACGCTGAGCTGAGGAGTGCAATGCCTCAGGTACCCAAGAGCCCGTTTAACTCCCCCATGAAGAACATATATGGTCAATTGTGAGAATGAAAGCTAAAGTACGACAAGGATTGGCCGCCGCGGGACATGAAATTTAAAAACGTGGCCTTTAGAACACTTTAGTTAACACAAGTATTATCAGTTATAGTTATCCTGATGTTATAATTAATAAACAGAAACTTATACACGCAATAAAGAAATAGTATTGAGTGATACTTTTTGGCTATTTTTTATGTTGTTTCTATATAACTTGTTTATTTTTCTTGGTACTTCAACGAATTCTTCACAATTACATTGTTGCTTTTTTCAAGAGGCCCTCCTTCAAAATAGCCTGTTCAATCTTGCAACCTTACTTTAACTCTGGTTAAGACGTTTTAACCAGAATTAAAGTCGGGTTGCAGGGAGACTACCTTTGGAACTGTTAACCAACTGAAAATACAAGCGGCACGTAGAGATAAGCAGTATAAACGTTTCCTGACTTTTCCTAATTCACTTGGTTGGCCTAGAGCGGTTATAATGATTTTTTTCAAAACGTCTTGATTACGTCACAAATCGTAAGAAAAATTCCCGATCTAGTCAACGCATGCGCAAAGATTACTCAATGGGTCCCAAAAGTGCTGGGGGTGTTGAATAGTGTGTAGTGCAGAGTCATTCACATTCATTCATTCATCACAAATTTCCGATTGTTTCAATGCGATCCAGATATGGTCCGGTTGATTGTCATATGAGGGACTATACCTTTAGACTAAATATCCCTCATCACTATTCATCCAGAGTGATGTTATGCATCAGTCAATGTAAACCCCGACCACCCCTAATTTGGTATATATTTTAACACAAAGGGATCAAGATGTAGAAGAGGAGGAAGAAGATGTTGATGATCAAAACACGACAATGGTAATGAGAAACCTTGGATTAGGGTTATTTTTTTCACAATTTTCTTGTTATCTGGGTCAGCAAAGTCCTACAAGTACACTTTGCTGTGCAAAATGAACAGACAAAAAGATAACTTCAAAGAGAAGAGATAGAGTGTGTATAGGAAATGGTATCAATAGGTTGATTTTTATACTACAACCTAGTCTCTTGCAACACACCGATCCCAGCTTTGCTCGAGCGACCACCAAACAATGTGTTAGTAGTTTCCCCAATATAATTTAAAATGTACGACAAAAAAAAAAAAAAAACTTTAATTCAGAAGGTTTTTTAGTAGTTATTGATTTTTTTAAAGGTACCTCGAGGCTTATTGAGGCCTAAATATAAGTACTTTTAAAGAATACGTGAATTATAAAACTGAAAAATGCCCTTAATTAGTACATTAGTTTTCATATGGAGGTTTTATCGCCTTCCGAGGTGATTTATACGAGTTTAGTAAACGGGCAACTGCAAATATCAAAATCTCCAAAAAATGCCACTTAAGATACTCAACGATAATTTAGCAACCTCAGGCTGAAAAATTAAAGACTCCCTTCCCCAAACGCACTAAAAACTAATGACCCTCCAACCAAAAGTAGTTGCCCTCCCACCAAAAATGATGGCCCTCCCGCCAAAAATAGAGGCACTTCCCCTAGTTAAATAAATAATTAAAATAAATTGTAACAGTTAAAGTCAGCCACTAATTGCACGCATTTGATTATTAAGGTAATCTCGTCAGTTTCTTCTTTATTTCAATCACCTGTAAGGCTACTTGTTCTTTTAGTTCGGGATTTGAGAAATAATCTGAAAAAAAAAAAAAATAATGTGAACATCTATTTATTTTCTACTTTCTAATACCTAACTTGACAGAAAAAAAAAAAAAAAATCTGACGATGGTATCAAATCACATATTTTGTGCATAAACCACATAGTTTGTTGAAGTGGAATTCCACTTAAAGTACCTTCGAGGCCTTCGAGATTTCTTTTCGCGCTGTCTTTTCAATATTATTATTTAAGGAATAAAAAACAGTTTTCCGTGTATTATACTCTGATAAAGACACGCGGGATGTGGAGAGAACACGAGAGAAGCGTAGGAAACCACGACGCGTAGCGGAGTGGTTTCCAGCTTCTCAAGTGTTCTCTCCACATCCCAAGTGTCTTTATCAGAGTATAATACACGGAAAACTGTTTTTTTATTGCTTTTATAAAATAACTAGCGCTCAAATGCTTTTAAGAAGCAGAGAGAGAGAAAAACAAAAATAGCGCGAGCATGTATTATACTCTCATAAAACATGGCTTTTTGACCAATCAGAGCGCGCGTAATATCAAAGTTATTTTATAAATAAAAGTAAACATTTTCTGAAAGCTAAATAAACGTAGTTTCAAAAATCAATTGAGAATTTTCTGTTTTGCGAAACAAAAAAAAATATTGGGTTTCTCTGCGGTTTTTGAGTGACCAAAATATCTTTTTAAAAACATTGCAGCACATTCGGAATACATTGGATCGAACTGAAACTTTGGATTATGATAAATCACAACGCCATCTAAAATACGTTGTCCCAGAAATTTACTTAACTTGGGCCCGGTTTAGACGTTGAAGTTCAAATGAATCATGATGATGATTTAAATTCCTTTTTGCTTGAATAAGTTAAAATTTGTATATTTAATGAAGACTGGTATGAGGTCACAGTCAAACTTGTCCCTTTCACAGTTAACTGCGCCATCTTGAAAGGTAGCCAGGCCTTTGCATCGAAGTACAGTAAGACGAACGGTGAGCTTGCAATGATAAAGACCTTTTTTAACACCTTGGAAAATTATTCACGTCTCTGCTATCATCGTAAAGTCACCGCACGTCTCGCTTCGATGAAAGGGCCTGTCTACCTTTCTAGATGGTGCAAAAACTGTGAAAGGGACTATTGTAAACCTTCATAACTTAAAGACGCAGCACTCTAATGAAAAAAATATTTTACCATTCAACTATCCACTTCAGTAGAATCAGTACTGATTCACCCCTTTGCATTGAAAATGTTTTAATTCTACTATCAGTAAAGTTGTTTTTAAAAATGTATTTAAAACTTGCGCTCTAATATTTGTGGGGAAAATGCTGCAATATCTTGACCATCTAAGACATAGACATTCACATTTAGTATTGTTAAATATTGAAATGACACTTACTAGCCGCAAATTCCCTCACGCTTCCAGGTCTTTGCTGAAGGATACTTCTAAAATACAAACACAAAGAACAATGTTAAAAACAAAGTACAAATATTTGTATAAAAAGCCTTCTTTAGGCTCCAAAATGAAAAACATTCCTGTAAAAAATTCTCATTTCCCCCGAAGCCTTGGAATAACACTACACAGGGTTAACAGGGTTGCACAGTAGTAATGGAAATAGAGCATAGATTTCGTATGGGTGTGAAAAGTTACGACACACGGTACGGTTACGGTGCGACGACGGCACTGTATACCGAATGTTTTCATACACGGCACGGCACTGTCATAGTTAGGCATGGTCCGTGTCGTAAATTTTTCATAGTCATACGAAAACTGATTTACAGACCCCTTGCGCGTGGGCAAAACAAAAGAATTTTAATCTCCTGAGAATTGGAATCTATAGTTTTGCCCTCCAAATTGAGCTGCATTCCGACGTGCTGAAAGGGGTCTATAGCAGCAGGCTCTTCAGGAGTCTATATAGTCTATGTAGTCTATGTAAATGACAATGTATGGAAGTTTTAAGTGTTGAAGAAAAGAAACAGATCTAAACGAGGTTCGGTACATATCTAATTGCTTTGAGCAGTCATTTGAATATTGCTTTGTCATAATCATTTCACAGATTGAATTTTTACATATTAAATGCCTCATAAATTTCACAGATGTTATATTTCCCAATTTTGGTGTAATTTTCTAACATTTAACCATTTATGCATGGGGGTATGGGAAGCTGATAACAGGGCATTTGTTGGAAAAAGCCTACCAAACCCTGACTTTACAACAATACTTTCCCTTAAGTGTACATAATTTCCCCATTGAATTCCCTAATTATGGGTTTTCATTGATTGGGATTGCCATGAATTGGGTCATAAGGGAGCACTAACTTTTTAGAAGGGGGAGGGCTGGAGGAATTAAGGGGATGGCCATCAAATATTTACATAGTGAAAAAGGGAGGGTCACTTTGATTTTTTTCTGGTAATTATCAGTTTATTACATTATTTTATCAGTTAGGTAGTAGAGGGCCATTTCAAAATTTCACAGCTAAGCTGGGGGGCTAACAAATTGGGCACATAACAGTATCCATATGGATTCCTTTCTGAAAATTGAATCCTCCCTTATAAAAACTAAGAAAGGGTTATTCTCTCATAGAATGTAAGAAAAAACTGAATTTTAATAGCCCTTTTTCGATATTCTGGTTGAGTGATCATGCACAAAGCAATTCAAGATGAGGCTCCAGGGAAACAAAAGAATATATTAGGTTACTCTGAATTGTTTCCTCGGAGCCTCACCTTGAATTGCTTTGTGCGGGATCACTCAACCAGAATATAGAAAAAGGGCTATTTGTTTTCAACTCCCTGGTTTTTCTCAGTGTTTTCCCAAAGAGGAACCACTCCAATTTATGGGACAGATTTTCAACATTGAATTTCCATTGTGATGGAAAGAATTAAAGTTAACATAAATATGAATTCTCTTCAAAATTCTTTGACAAAAAAGTGATTAACTTAGAAGTTACTTCAGTGTTTACTTATTCTAATTATTGGTTGGTCCTTGGTCTCTTCTGTTTGTTTTTCAACCATGAATCAGAATGTGAATTTGACAGAGAAATTTGCACTGTATTTCCTTTTTTTCCCTGCACTGTATTTCTAAATTAAAAACTGCACTGCTTTCAGCCAATCACAATCGAGATTTTTTTTTCATATTATTAATAATGGTAATAGAACTGAGTGGAGTGCAATTTGGGCTGAAATCACAAGAGTGATTACAAAATTGCACGACCGCGCAGCGGGACTGCAATTTGTTAATCACGAGTGTGATTTCTGCCCAAAATTGCAAGACACTCAGTTCTATTACCTATTAATCATTTCCATTTTGAAACTTAATATATTCAAATACTCAACAGTTATATGTAGCTTCAAAAGTGATTGTTTGACAAAATGATGCAATTAATGATTCAAAATAGTGCAATTAATGCTTAAATCGCACACTTTGTAGCCAATCAAATTGCAGGATTTGCTAATGATTTCAAAATGGATATGATTAATTCTGTAATAACTTTCATCTTTAGAATCGGTGTACTGTAGGCAAGGGATCTATGGGCCCCAAACCTCCTTTAGTTATAAAAATTTATTAAATATTGCAAGTAATAAGTAGTGCGAAAATATGTGAAGTGAAGAGATTTTGGCAGTTGTTGTTCATAATTTATATACTGTTTTATACATGTCGTTTATTTGTTATGGTGCTAATGATATGACCACTATATGACACACATACAGTACAGATAGGGGAGGGTGTGGCCCACCCCCATGAGTGGGTTGGAGAAGAAAGGGGTCTGTGACCCATGGGGACTTAGCAAGGCTGTCAATCAAAGAGATAATAAGCTAATCAAGCTAAGGGATGGACCATTAGATAATAATAATTGATGGGGGGGAGGGGGGTTGCAGGAATTCTAGTTGCATGATATTTATTTTTTGTCTTCCCCCCCCCCCCCCCTGGATGTTATTTTTTTTGAACGTCATGACCTTGATGATTAATAATCATATTAATTAATCATATTATTAATAATCATACATAGGGCAAAATTACTGTTGGTCAATCAAGGAGGGCTTTTAGGCAAAATTTGAAGTCTAAATTGACGACTGAACATGTAAAAAAATCAACATGTAAAATGATAATTTATCTAACTAGCTTCTTGAAACCATACTAACCACTGAAAGAGAATATATCAAACAACTACTATTTCAGGAATGGAAACTGAACATTAGAGTCAGAATTCTGTAAGTTCTAATTTATTATATTCTGTTTTCTAGTGCAATCAGTTATGCATTATCAGGTGCAAAGGCAGAAGGATAAGGGGGGCATGGGGGCCTGCCCCCTCAAAAAAAATTTGAAAATTCACCTTCTAGAGACCCTTAGAAATGTGATTTCCATTGGTTTCAGGGTCATTTGCAACATATTTATAAACCCTTGACCTGTGCTTACTCAAATTTGTTTTTTCACAGAAGAAATATTTTTTTGAGGTTTAAGAGCTTGCCCCCCCCCCCCCCCCCCCCCATCAACTATCTAAGCAGCCATGTCAAGCAAGTCAACAGTTAGCTGGTACTAAATAAAACATAAATTACTGCACTAAGGCAATTCAGGAACACATCTCTGACGTGTTAAGGATAGATCTAGATCAAAGAATATCCAAATAAAGTTGATCTTTGACAAGGATAAGATTTATTGTGGCCAATGTCAACAAATCAGTCGGTAAACTTTGACAACATAACATTGACAAAAAAAACTTGTAAAAACTGCCATAAAGTTTCTCATTTGTGACCACCAGACAAATACTTCCAGACATATATAAATTTACATGATAAGACAATTTGCGAAAAAGATATGAATTAGCTTGCTTGCTTGAACAGATTATACAATACACACTCAGTTGTCTTAGACCAAAAAAATCAAAAACATCGACATCCACACTGCATGCTCAAAATCATCGCCAGTAACAGCACAAAGGGAATTCAAGCATCAAGATTGGTGTCGCTTCTTGCCTAATGGCTTGCAGCATTAAAATCAATGTTTGAACATGCCAAAGAAAACTGACAATTCACTTAAGAATTTAAAATCCATGAAATACTCTCCTCTATGTACAGGGGTACTTACCCAAGAAACCCAGCGAGAAGGCAAGATACTTCTGGATGATCTCTAAGATACTTCTCATTTTCAATTCTTGTGCTAATCTGAAATTAAAATTAATATTAAAGCAATCAGCAATAATTATTTATACATGACACTGTACAGATGTCAGAGTATGCTCCATGTAATTTCATTACAGACAAAAAATCTTCAAAAATATTCGGTGAAAAAATGAAACATATACTTCTCAGAGCATATTTTCGAGCCGATGAAATTTATTTGAATTGTTCACTCATTGAAAGTCAGATAACCTCACAGCCCACTTTTAAAACTCTGCACTTGGGCTACCTGTGGAGTAGTCTATAACCAATAGCAGATATCAAAGTTACACTCCATACACCCTAAGAAAAAAGAGTAAAAGACTGGAAACGACCAATATGAATGATCAATCATTTCAAAAAAATATTTAGAATATGAGAAAGAGCATTTCTAATTTAGTAAGTTGGTAGAGTTCTGTTGAACATAATTTATATATTAAATCACTACATTACTCATCAACAGCCAATCATAGCCAGAATTACAATTAATTAATTATCCCTTACCATTTTTATGTAATTTAAATGAAGCAGAATATAAAAAAACATTGTAATTCAAAGAAAAAATGCTTTTTTGATTATTGAAATGGCAAGTAAATGTTTTTAAAGCCAAATTTGTGTATTTTGGGAGCATTTATAATATCTGAATCAAGTTCAGGGTTGCCTTGGTGGCATGGGTGGCGTAGTGGTTTACCGCTCACCTCTCACCGCCGTGGCCAGAGTTCGAGCCCTGGCTCAGGTCAGATCATATGTGAGTTGAGTTTGTTTGGTGTGTTGTTCTCTCCTGTGCCACTAGAATTTTCTCCGGCTTTTTCAGTTTCCTCCCTCCGTAAAAATCAACATGTGAGTTGAGTTGCATGCATAGAATATATAATGTAGTGGTAGTGTGTGTGAGTGACAGTGGGCCAAATTGGAAACCAGTATCATTAAGTTACTGAATTTGAATCCCACTATAAAAAAAAGTAATCTTATTTATCTATTTTATTTTGCCGGCTACATAAAGTTTTGCCTAAACCCACTCTTTTAGATACATGTATATATATTTTTTAATTTTCATAAAGTTTGCGATTCGGTTATATTTCCCCAAAGAACATGGTGACTGCTAGAATTTGCAACACAATTCTTTTGATTATTTTTACAATTTTTTTTCTTTGACATCAAACGCCACAAATTTTCTAGACCTGATTACTAATATTATTCACTTGTCATTTTCACCATTAATTATTCCAATCAGGGGGTGCATTGAAACTACAATGTAAAATGGTATTCTGGTTCTAAAGGCACGATTACACAGTGCAATTTTCTCTGCAGCTTGTCTCGCAACGGCATTGCGACACAAGTTGCATGAAGCATTGCACCGTGTAACCTACAGCGCAATTTGAAAAATGTTGCGAGACAAGTTGCAGCAATCATTGTGAAAAGTAGAATTTGTTTCTACTTTCGGCAAGGATTGCATCTCCATTGCACCATGTAAACACTCTTGCAACAGCGTTGCAAGACAAGTTGCAGAGAAAATTGCACCATGTAATCGTGCCTTAAAGCTATCAATGTCGTAGGTCCAATGATTTTCCCTTTCTTCACAGACCTGGCCAAAGACTCAGGCTGACAATGAGCCTAAAAAAAATATTTTTTACTTAAGGGTACAGGTGAACATGTGACCAGTTTAGGGATTTAATTTTTCCCTAGAAGGTATATTTTGCACTGGCAAGTTTGAATAGGTTAAACAATGGATTTCACTTCAAGGCCTTAATAGATTGTCGTTTGCAAAACTTGGTTATCACTTATTGTTCACTCGACAGGAAATATTTTGTTATCTCATGTGACCAAAGTTTTTACTTAAAATCCCGTTAATATCTCCCTTCCCAGCAATCAAATCATGTCTCCTGTGCAAGTATAAAATTGCTTGTGTACCTGTGGCTTTAACATGAGTATGCAATCCTTGTTAAAAAAATTTTCAGAAAATATGTAAGACTTTGTAGTGATTTTATGTATGTAAACTAAAAGCAAACCAATAGAGGAAATATCACTTGTATGTCATTAATAACTCAACCTCAACTCAACTTTCAAGAAGGGGTTCTAATCCCATTTCCCCATTTCCCAGCACAAAATTTTGCAAAATCCCAGTGTCAGTGCATGCAGTCATAGAGTTCAAATAGCTAGATATTTTGCAAAATCCCAACCCCAGTAATGGCTACATCACAGACCCAGTGCATGAAATGCCATTTTCCCAGCCCAAAAAGGTGAATCCCAGCTCCTAATTTACCCCTTCAGGATCCTCTTTCCACTTAATTAGGCTGGCCTTACATGGTACCAGACGATTTTTTAACCGTTTAAATATTTGAGCACATCTCTTCTGTTTACACGGAACCAGGTCATGGACTAGTCAACCAACTGCACCGTAGCTTATCTTTCACGGCTGTTTATCAACCTCCCTAGTTTGTCGTACTAAATAAATCTAACTTCCGAAAGAGCTACGTTGAAGAGCAATTTTGTGAAGGAAAATGGTTTAAGCTTAAAGCAGCTTACCTACCTTAAACTTGTTGAGATGTGTTTGTTGTTCATCTGTTAAAGCTCCCGAATCATGGCCTTCACTTCCTTCAATTCCCAACATGTTTCGATCGTGTTGTGTGACTTTCTCCATTAGTTCACACTTTGTTTTCTCACACTTAAGATTTTTGTGAGGGCGCTTAAAACTGGTGGTTAAAAACAAATCACCTTCTTTTCAGCATCTTTTCTATTTTGAAGATTTGAGCCCTTTGAGCCCTCGGTTACCAAGGTCCCCAGTGGAACCCAGAGTCGCGCTCGAAACAAAACACAGGAAGCCCAAGCTATGTTATTGTTGGACGGCAAAAATCGCAAAAATAAAAGGAAAACAGCGCGCGGCTGGTTGTAGCTAGCCCTACCACTTTTCTCATACCAGTCTCCTATATTTTCCTATCTTAGCCACACCACTTCTTAGGGTTCTGCTCTCCCTAATTCATGGATGAAGGGTTTGTACTGTATGAAAAACTATGACTAATAAGAAAGTGCAGTGTATTTAATGTAAAGTATTTTTGATTGAAAAAAAATGAAGCCTTTTTAATATCTAAAAACAATTGTATTTTTCAAGATACAACCCCCACAGGTATGGCAATGTAAGATTTCATTCAGCATCCTTGCATGTACATGCATGTTACATAAACAATTTTTTTCCCAGCCTTCCCCTCTGCAGTTCTAGTGAGCACTCTGTTTTAATCTTTAGTATCCCAGACCATGAAGAATTCCATGCATCCCATCGTCTAATGGGTCCATCTCACAAAGCTGTCTTCTATACTCCCATACCTTATAATTATTACAGCATTAATAGGATTGAATGGTCACTAATGATAAGTGCCTATAGTCACTAATAAGTTTCAAGCAAAATAATTCACTATAACAAGCTTTGTTACATTAGTGGAAGTTCAGGCCCACAGGCATCACGCCTTAGTCCAGTCCCGGACTCCCTTTCTGTCTGCTCAGGTTGTCGGAGAGGACAGAGAGGGAGTCCGGGACTGGACTAAGGTATCACTATGTTATACAGTAAATGTCTACTAATTGAAAGATAAAACATGTAAATAGTCTACCATGGTAGTTTATATTTTTTGGAATTTGGGTCAAACCACTCTAACAAGACCCCTTTCTAATAGAAAGTATTCTCTCTAATAATTTAGCCCCCTATCAAATAAGCCCCCTATCAAATAAGCCCCCACCCAACATTCTTAAAGGACAGCATAGACACCATAACAGTGGCTTCAAAAGAAAATTTTATGTACCAGTATGTCATACACATATGTTTACCACAAATGTTTTATTACAAATACTTGAGAACATTCATTTAATTTTTGTTTTTTTAAGACTTCTAACTTTATGTACCCCAACTTCTCTACTTTGTGTAACTTTATTGTGTCAAAAAATCTTCTAGTGTGCCACACTAATCAGGGACACTGCTTGCTATTGTGTATAATAAAAATCATCTTATTGTTAGTTGAGACACTGAGCCCTGGGGGGGGAGGGGGTACTTCAGGTTGTTTTATACAGTGAAGCTCGGCCTGGACTCTCGACCCCTTACTCTTTTATATAACAAGTTTCAGCAAAAAGGTACCCCTTTTATATACCTTTTTGCCTGAAAAGATACCCCATTCATATACCTTTGAAGAAAAGCTACCCCTTTTTATACCAAAACTCACAAATTCCCACCCCTTTTCTATACCTGTGGTCTGAAAGAGGTACCCCTTTTGGGCAGAGCATCCCCTATAAATAAATAAATAAATCACTTTTTTTTATAGTGGGATTCAAATTCAGTAACTTAATACTGGTTTCCAATTTGGCCCACTGTCACTCACAAACACTACCACTACATTGCATATTCTATGCATACAACTTTCAACTCAAATGTTGATTTTTAGGAGGCAGGAAACCAGAGTTATTCAGGGTATACACTTTCTGGTGGGTCCTAGATAGGTCCATTTTGTTACAGTGTGGTGACTTGATCAGGGTATGTTTTTTCAAAATATTCCTGTCTTAGATAGGGTCAGGGTCTAAGCAATCACTCCCTACCCTAACTGATTAGTTCGATATTAGAAACGTTGTGATCTCCCATGTTTTTCTTGAGTTCACTGTTTTTCGCCACGCAGTCTTAGGGCAAGTGGTGAGGGTACATCGTTTGGGATGGCATATGGACCCGAGGTAAGTTCATCAAACAGACTGTTATCATCCTGTTTACCAGTCAGTACTACATTTCGCAGTTCTGGTAACTCGTGAAATGGAAGATAAAATTCGCCATATGGAATTCCTTGACTCTTCCTCATTTCAGCTGTTTCAAATACAGTTTCGTGTTCTTCCCAATGTTTATCACATGCACAACAAAGAAAGTTCGAGAAAAACGTTGAACATCGACATCCTTTTACGCGGCACCTCTTCATCCCATTAGGTGCATGCTCTTCGTGGGTGTGTTTACATTTGCACTTTGCTCGCCAAGTGGTCGGGTCGAAGTTAACACGACGCTGAAGCCAAAATTCGCCTGCTTCCTCTGCCCTAGATGGCACAAAAGCAAAAGCCTTGCATTCACACTGACCCAAAGCGCAAGGAACACGAAAACTATGTCCATCGTATTTTCTGTGCTCGCTGAGTAAGTGACCACAAAAACATTTAGAAAATTTGCCAACGCGTATGCAGTCGTGTTTGAAGTCCTGGCACCTCCATCCGATGTAAATTCCAGTCTTAATGGCATCTAAAGCTGCCTCTCTTTCAGGATCAAAAAGTTTTTTCAACCGCGGCGCAAAATCCTCTCCGTGCATAGCATGGGCGACTGGTAAGAGTTCAGCTTTAGAAGCTGGTACAATCGGACGACATGTGTATTCTATCGGTGCTGATCTGGGCGTTGAGCTAAGAGTAGAACGAGGCTTTACAACTTGCTTTTCAGTCGTTCTCTGCTTGCTAAATGGACGAATACTCACTGATTCACCTGAAGAATGTTTTGGTTTTGTTTTCTTATCAACATTCTTGGAAAGCCTTGAGTCGCCTTTGCTTGATGCCCCTAATCCCGGAGAAGACCTTAGTTTACTTTTTGACTCCGCCATCTTGTTTAGTTTGCTTGACAACAGTCTTGACAACTCAAGGTAACAGAGTGAGACAGCGCGCAAAGCATCATGGTTGTGAACTTGACCAGTCAGAACCCACTGATCAGAACCCTCCCTAGGCTAGACCAGTGAAAATGAAATCAGAAAAGAAATCGGCTTATTTCTTAAATTTAAACTCAAGATAGTATCCTTTATTACGGAAGCCCTGGAGTGACATTTTAGGCTTCAGACTTATTAATATATTTCAGACTCAGTCAGACTTTAGCGCTGCTTTATGGTTACATTTTGTGAGATTTAAACTTAACTTTTGTTCTTTTCCAGTTTCAACACTTCTTATGATCGGTATAAATCAGCCTTTACGGTCAAACTAAGAAAACCGTGAACACCTAAGATATGTCTGGAATGTTTATGTGTTTTATCAGAGCGCGGTCACGCAAAGTATTTTCCCGTTTAAAAGTTTCAAACTTTATATTTTAGTTTTATTCTCGTGAAATTAGAAGTTTCTATTCGAGACAGACGGATACACGAGAGAAGGATTCAATACAATCTTTTTTCATGGTGGTGGGTAACATCTGTTTCATACGCAACGGCCTAAATTAGCATTGTGTATGTGTATGTGTATGTGTATCTTGGGGGAGGGGGGGGGGGGGGTAGTTATCCTCCCCAGATAATTTTTATCCACACGCCCCTTGTGGAAGCTATAAAGAAGAAATGTCCATAGAATTGTTTGGATTTTTTCTTTATTAATCATCATTTTAAGAATTTAACATTACATATCAAATTATTCTATCGTTAATTTTGGAATGTTTTTTTTTTTCGTAAATCGATCGCAACTCGCACAAAGCATCTTTATGAATTTTTTCTTAAAATAACTCAAAAACCATTGTCATGGACCTTTTTCACAAAGTAATTATTAGCTTCGATGGAGATCTTAATGTAACCTCTTGACAAAGGAATTTAAATGTCAATAAATATACTGATCTTATGCAAACGAATGAATGAAAAATAATTAAGAATAAAACCTTTAAAGGTTCGGTTAACGATATTTTGGAAGTGCCGTTTTAATTAAACAAGCCAATCCAAAACATATTGCTTCTTCAATTTCAATTATGTATACAAGTTAGCCATTGAACAGTGATGAAGCCATTAGCTTAAGATATTACTGCCTTTAGGCTAGCATGAAAATTTTAACAAGCAACATTGACCAAATAAGAATCTATGGCTATAAAATTTTCTGGTTATTTTCTTCATCGTAGTGTGGGAGGTCTTGCTTCTCTCTCTCAGTCACTTCTTCAAATCTTTTCTATGTAGTTGGAAGGAAAAAGTCCTTCTTTGCCCTTCAGCTTCCCAGTCCACCAACCAGATGCATCTGTAGAAAATTGAAATAACAATTAAATATTCAGTATATAATGAGGTGGCTTCAACGTGAAAAATACTTGAGATTCTACGAGGTACGAATCGATTCCCAATGATGTGTTTCAGTTAGTATTTCTTTCTCTCGACCGCAGGGCCCATGCATTCTTACTGCAAATGCTCGACTAAAATGTATCCTCGGCTCAGGTAACAGCAGTTTTTTCCTCGATGCTGATTGGTCCAAATAGCCTCGCATGCACAACGGACGGCTCAGTCGCAAAGTAGTTAATTAAAGCTTTCGAGTTGGGAGTCGTATATAACAAAATATACCAAAAAAAGTTGTTATCCAACAAATTCGCAATCAACAATATCAATTATATATCCATATTTTGTCGAAGGAAAAAAAACAGAGTTCATTTTTTCGACTCTACATATCAGGAAGAAAGAGAATTTTAAGTAGTTAATTTACCTGTTTTGACTTTCTAATTTTATCTAAAGCTGCTCAGCTGGTACATCTTTTTGGAGTAATGAAATTTTTTTGAAAGAAATTGTGATATTTCAAAATATTTGGTCGACTAAAGTTCGCTATGAGCCGTATTTTTGGACTATTCCCTTAATTTGTTCTTTCGAATTTCTGTACGTTTACTGAAATATATAGGCAACTAATACCAAAGTTTCATTTTCATTGAATCATTTTAAACTTGACCCTGAAATGAGGACAATTTAGGGCCGGTAATTTTGCTTAACGCTTGTTTATTTGATTATTCATCGCTATTGTCATCTTTTACCACATACTTGTGGTTACCAGTGTGCTGTGTGAGCCAGTCAATGCTTGATTGCAGAAAACATAATGCATGGTACGAGAATGGATCCATACAGACATTTAAGTGAAATTTGAGTATGCGCATTACGTAATAGGTAGCCGGGTTTTTGCTTAGTTTACCCTGGCGCCCGTTACCAGTCTCTGATATTTTGACGAGCATGCGCGGTAAGAATGACAAGCCTCTGGGGTGGAGATGGGGAGATAAATATTTCATTATACAATTTTAAATGCAGTTAAGGCCCTGTCATACTGTGGAATTTTCCCAGCAACTCAGTGTCTGCAACAAGTTACTGGAGAATTGCACAATGTGACAGGGGGTTGCCTCGCAATTTTTTTTGTTGCGCGTAGCGTTGCACGAAGTAGAACTCAGTTCTACTTTTCGCAACGGATTGCAGCAACTGGCAACGCCATTGCACAGTGTATCGCCCCTCCAACAACTTTGCTCGCAATTTTAAGACATATTTCTAAAGTCGCTGCAAGTTACTGAGATCGCGTAACACCTCACCTCGACAACCTGCAACGCTTCATTTTCAAGCATCGAGAGACAAGTTGCTGAGAAAGATGCACAGTGTAACAGGACCTTTGACATCACCATATAGCATTATCTTACCTTCTTTCACGAGTTCAATTATTTCGCCTGGTTGGAAAGTCAGTTCGTCAACGTCTGCAGCATCGTACGGGTAAAGAGTTCGACATTTTGGAAGGCTTGGCATTGGTTTAGGAGGCAGTCGGGGCTTGTTTGGTGCTGGAGGGCGCTTTTTCTTTCTTGAAGTATCTCTTTGGACGCTGTTTATTCAAAGAGCGTTTAAAACTATTAGCAAAACTGTATTTGAACATTGCTAATCTTAAAGTTAATGTTTTTGTGCCAATTGTTTCACACCTGACGAATGATTAATACGGCAACAAAACGTGCTACTTGTCGCCCAATATTGACCCTTGTAAGTTGCTGACCGAAACTTGCCTAACGCGTGAAAAAATTGTTCTTCGTTGCAGGGAGCAGAGAAAGTTTCCACTTCATATAATAAAGCACACGATATTGTGCGCTAATTGATGATGAAACGGGCAGCACTCGCTCAGCAACTAACAAAGACAAGCTGCACGGTTTTGTATTACCTCCATACGTTATCGTCCAAATGACCAACAATAAACCAAGAAGTACTCACTAGGGCAAATGTATCGTACTCAAGTATAGATAAAAAAAACTTCATACATTGTAACATTTTTGCGGCGCAATGACCCTTCTCTGATATATCCATAAAAATTTTCGTTACGATAAATTACCTATTTTTTTCCCATTGGGCATTATGGGTAATAGAAAAATGTTCATGAACAACTGGCACTACTCAACCCGGCAACCTTTACAACAACCGTTTAGATTTAGATGAAAGGGTAACAGGTTTAGTTTATTGAGTGAGCAAAAAATGTTTTATATTTTTATGTGTAAAACTTAAAATTGCTTCGAATCACATAAAATTTAGCTTTGATTATTAGATGGTTAAGGTGACTGCCTACTATAGAAAATTGATATAAGCCATGAAACAGGAAATTTGACGCCACGATGTGCGCCCGCACAAAAACCTTTGTTGAAAAACCATACACGTTTTGAACTTCAACAAGGCAAAACGCTCAGAGTACTGACATAAAAAAGAAACTTTTGAAAAAATAACATGGGTTTTACTCAGAAAATCGGGAACTGTACTTGTTTTGCACTCGTATTAGACAAAAACTGTCAACGCGCGCTCCGATTGGCTGATAGCCGTGTTTACATGAGGCTATGTAAACACGGCAATTTCAATATTTTATAAAACAAATAGAAAACGCTATGCCTTGTTAACATAGTCTGATACAAACACTCGGGAAAGTTTGGAAGAAGTCTTGAGCTTTGTGTAAACCTCGCCTGAGGCTCGGTCTTACACAAGAGTTCTCGACTTCTCCCAAACTTCCCTCGTGTTTATATCAGGCTATGTAAACACGGCAAACGTTTTCTATTTGTTAAATATTTCTCAACATTTTCCAAATCTTTTGACTTATATTTGTAAAACAATGGATAATTTACCAAATGGACTTAAAAGAAGCAAATGAAAAATAGACTTCAAAAAATGACGACATTTTAAAAGTTTTTTGACATCAGTGTTTCGATAGTGCAGTGTCAATGTCGAAACATGCCAAAAAAAACTTTTAAAATTTCGTCATTTCTTTGAAATGGATAATTTAATTTTTTTAAATATATCTCAAAAGCTTGATTACTGGTCACATGATTTTTTTTCGTGGAAAGTTGTTTTTTTCTTCTTTTTAATTAAAAAGTTGTTGCCGGATACGCTTGTGTTTAATCGTGAATATCTCGAAAACGACCGAAGTGTACCCCTTTTCCTTTCCAGATTTGAAATCAGCATTAAATTAGGGTTAAACTGAAAAACAATTGTGGTTCAAAAACGTTTTCATGGATTTTTTCTATAGTAGGCAGCCACTTTAAGAACAATCACGTTTTACGCCAACTTTATCATGACTGAACTGGTAGGATTAAAATTGTTATTTGATTTTAACTTTTAGTGTTTATTATTTAAGTACATTATGCTTATTTTTAGATTTTTGCCTCCCTTTGAAATCTCACCTTTCATGAAAGTCAGTTTCATCATGCTCACTATCATCCCCGTCAAAATCATCATCAAATTCGTCATCATCACTGAAGTAGTCATCTTCAGAATATGAAGCATTTAAATTATTGCTACCGTGATTTGAGTGATAATACTGATTATACCAATCGTAGTTGACATAATCAGGATTCGTCGCACCAGCACCGCTGTTTTTCCCGTTAGAATCAGGAGATACGTCAGATGACACGTTCATGCCACTTCTTGCAATTTGTCGTAGGTATTCGATTAATTGTCCATTTTGTTCAGGCGGTCCCCGTTGTTCTTTCTTATTTTCTTGCACAGTGCTTGTTGGAGCAATGGTTACATTCCCACCATGCTGTTTCGTTTGCTGCGACCCTGTTGAATTACAGTTTCCTGTTCCTTCAGAAGGTATATTCTTAGTTGGTACGGGTGGAGCACGTCTTTTGTGTGAGCGTGTTAAAGTTGTTTCATTTTCATGAGATTCGAAAGAGGTATAGCTTGTCAGAGCGCCTTGTAAAGGTGGTGGAGGAGCAGGCCAAATGGGTTTCTTAAGATCCAAGCAAGAATGTTCAGGTTTTGAATCAGAGCGGCTCACTTGGTTTCCTGTTTCTGAACATCTGTCGTGTGCACCCGCTGCAGTGCCTGTTTTCTCGGAAAGAATTTTCTTGAGAGATCTGTTAGTGTCTGTATTCCCGTGACACTCGGCTTTAGCTGTTTGACTTAATTCGTCACCCGAATGATGAATTAATGCTTTGTGGTGCAATACGTTATTACTTCCCGCGGTTTTTAAATTGAAGACTTCTTCTTTGGAGCTAATCTTCTTTGTAACTGGTTTATCAGGGCTAACCGGAAAGGAGGTCAAGAAAATACCATTCTTTTCTACAGTAGGAACATTTCCATCACCCGAAGATGATGATGTTAAGTGGGGTGTCTGTTTTGCACCAAGGGTAGAAACTCCGCTTTTACTCTTCACTTCTGTATGCTTGGTAGGATTCTTTAGAATACCTTTCAATGGTGTTTTCTTACTTCCACTCGTAGGCACTGAAACGGATTTCTTGGAATAATCGATGTTTATGGTTCTCGGTGCATATTCACCTTCCCTGCTATCTTTGTCAATAGCCAAGGAATGTACATCAGCTGCTAAGCCTTGCTTTGCCGCTCTAGCGGAAGTGGTAGCATGCAGATTGTCCATGCTCACATAATCGTCATTCTTAGTTAGTCTACTCTTTGTGGGATGAGCAGACGACACAACATTACGGGAAGCTTGTTTCTCAATAACGTTTGAATGTCCTGCTTCACTGATAATTTCATAGTTTGATTTCGTAGCATCTCGTAGTACTTTGTTATGCTTTTGACCTGTCATAGCCATTCGATAGCTAGTTGTACGATATCCATGAGGAATAGTCGCTAGACGAACCTGTGCTCCCTGCTTCTGTAAAGCATTAAAATCACGACTAGGGTTGTTTTGCCTATGGCAGGACATAGATCTTTCCGAGTTACTTTCACTGTAATAATCAGCAAACGTACACTCATGGGTTGTGACCGGTCGGGATGAACGGTGTTTAGAAGGTAAGGTACCGTGAACGTAAGCCATCTCGCCACTTTTGTACACATTCATATCGTTCGCAGTGGATGCGAAATTAAGCTCATGAGCAGTTGCAGGTCTAGGAAAACGTCCTGTTCTTGAGCCATGTTGCTTGTTGTTAGAATGACAGTGTGGCAAGATTCCAGTTCTACATTGTAGGTTGATCGCTTCATCAGTCGATCTCTGTCTTGCATATGCAACCTCCAAGACTTGATTTCCCGATACGTCAACGCGTTGCCTTGCTATTCCATCTGGTAACTTTTTAGTTGAACAAGTTTCATTAAAATCAGTACAGTACATTTCGAAACTAGTCGGAGGGCATACATCTTTATGGTAATGGCCATTTGGTTTGGATTCTTTGATCTGGAGATCTTTTGTAATGGCTGCGACAAAGTCTGAATCTCTGTACTTGTTTCGCTGCATTTGTGGCTGCAGGGTTCCATAACCAGCTCCAGGTGCGTCATCGCCTGCGTTTTGCAGAGTGGCCCTTACTGCTTCAAAATGACGTTGAACCCTCTCGTTTTGCATCGAATCACTCTCACCAAATGATACAGATTTAGCGCGTACTGCTTTCACTCGTTCAACAACTTTGCCACTTCCAGCGGAGTAGCTTACACAGCCACGGTTTGGAATGCGTTGGACTTTACCAGGCCCAGGGTTAGAACGGTTGAATCTGTTCACAGTTGAGAAGTTTTAAGATGTTATTTGGTTAGAATTGATTAACTGAGACGAATCGTTGATTGGTAAAGTGAATGGGATTGGGCTGTTAGTAAAGAGTGGTGAGCAAAAAGAGAAAAGTGAACGAAAAAATGAGCAGTTGACAAATTCTAGTGATATGGAAGATTACTATTATGAAAGAAAGACAAGACAACGACTGAACTTGATGTAACATGATTTTAGGACGGTTCCCACATTATTCATGAAGATAACTTTATGTTTTAAAGAAAGGTTAACACTTTATGTAAAACTGAAAACAAGTTACTTATAGTAAACGCCTTGAACCGGCAAAACGTATTTACATGGTATTTACGTTTTATTTCAAGGGAAGGTTTAAATTTATAAGATTTTATACTTTATGAATATTTTAACACAGAAAGAAGCAGCAGTTAGAAGAATTCCTTGCGTTTAAATAAGTAAACACCAAGTACGATATCTAATAACAAAAAGTACTAAAACTACGAAACTTCAGAAAATTCGCGGTCACTTTCCCGTCGAGCATGCATGCATACGTGTTTAAAGTGCCACTACGATCAAATTTTGATTTGCTGTTTTTATGCTTGAATAGAAAGACCTTTGAAAGTAAGGTGAAAGGTCACTTTCCTTTTTCAAATATTTTCTCCCCTTCAATAGCGGATATTGGAGTTTTTTTTAAAAATGGCGGCCATTTTTCCTGATGACGTCATATTCTCAATACTTGTCCAGCGTAGGATTAATTTAAGCTATATCTCGGCCCAATTTCAATCAAAATCAACCAAATTTAGAAGTATCATAGTACTCTAAAATTTGAGGTAGAGCGTATAGTTCCAAATCCACTCCTGATACCTTAAGCTCACGAAAAGCACTTGCCATTTCTTAACGAAGATAGAGTAGTTTGATGTGTCGCAACTTAGTTACTGAATATTTCTAAAGAAATCAGACTGCCGTGCATTTAGTCTTTCGAAGGCATTGACCGTTTGCCGGGTACCTAGACACATGGTATCTTTTTACGTGTGGTTTCCCTATTTATGTATGCATCTTTAGAAAGCTTTACTTTGATCATAACAAAAACTTTCAGTAACACTAGAGATCGCAATTTCAAATCTAACTTTATTGGGTTTCGACATCCGGGACATTCTCATTCTCCTCGTTTGACGTCATAGACGCCATATTCGAAAGAGTCTATTCTTTAATACAAAGATAAAAGCTTTCAAAGAATACTAAGCAAGTAAGCACCAACAGCGTTGCAAAAGGAGAATATCTTTTACGCAATTTTGCACGCAATTTCACTAGCAATGGCGCGATGCACTCAGGAAGTGAAATGCGAAAATTTTGGCCTGTGCTGGACAAAAGTTCGTGATTTTTGGCTCGTTTTTTAATTTCTCAAGAAATTAACAGGACACACATAACGGAACAAACAGTTAATACGAAACATTACAAAACTGTGTTTAAACAAGAGGCATACGACAACAAAGACAATCCATTCCAGTCAACGCAGTATGTTACCCACTTTTATACGAATAATTTTGACATTAAAAGTACCATATTTCCATTTATCCCAAAGGAAATAAGCCTTACGTCAACATTTCTTGTTCTACGATACGATGATCATTTGTCAATCTACATGTACTTACCCACAAACTCCAGATTCTGGTGTCATCATAAAACCAGAATGAACATCAACTTGAGCCTGTCCTTTGGCTAAATGTTGTGCACCCGAAGATGGAAGATGAGGCTGGATAGAAGACTGTCTAAAGGCGTTGGAGGTGCTGCGAGAACGGTTACTATGAGGACGTGCGTATGCTGCGCTAGACGGGGCTCCAGGTGCGGACCGATGTGGTTTGGCTGGACTGTGGCTTATTTTCGTTGGTAATCTCCCTGGTCCTGATAATTTAAAAAAAAAGTATAAAAGAAAGGAAAAGAAAGGTGTTTGGCTGAATAACGCTAGATTTGCAAAGCATGCTGTATTATGCCACTCAGAGCTGCCGACGAGGTTAGTTTTGTTTATGCCCCCATAGGTTATGCCGCCAAGCACAGACAATGATGGTTCCAATGGTCAGCATCCTCAGTACGTTTTTAACGTCTACCAAATATAGGCCCTACGTTTTAGTTTCCTTATCCGAGAAAACATTCACGGGCCTCAATTATTGTCCTCTATATGTTGAATATAACATGCTGGCAGTCTCATTACAAACTAGACAGATGACTACAATATTTTTTTTTTCACGTATGAATACATAAAAACAGTGTCTTACTTGTATCTTTGGGTAGTCCTGTTGCTATACTGATATTCAGAGTTTTGCCTGATGCTTTCATGAGCGGGAACTCTGAATCACCCTTCGAGAAGGTGATCGCTCTTGTTCCTCCACCACCCCAACCCTCCTTCTTGACGGCGAAAGTGATGCTAAAACAGTAACGGAGAAACAAAAAAACGAACGAATGAGCATGTAGAATAACAAATCTACCGAAGCTGCATTGCTCAGACAACGTACGGAAAAATAACAGGAGCCTATATTCAATTTAGTCAAGATATCGCAACTATATCATTTGTTAACAGACTATGATCGAGTATCACAAGGACAGACAGGTAGTTTACATAATTGGCGAAACGGGCAAAGTTAAGTTATTCCAGGACATTTTTAATGTTCATAGTAAGCTTGTTTCATCAACCTTTTTTTTTTACTTTATTTTATTTTTACCGAGCTTTCGACCTACGCGGTCATCCTCAGCGTAACAATACCCCACTTTATAATATCCCGGTTGAGTAATATTATGCACAAAGCAATTCAAGACGAGGCTCCAGGGAAACAATGAGTAACCCTAATATGTTCTTTTGTTTCCCTGGAGCCTCGCCTTGAATTGCTTTGTGCGTAATAACTCAGGTCGTCGAAGTTTAGACGTCGAATTTCACGTGCCGAATCTAATGCAAATCAACTCGAACAATAGGTTTTGCTCATTTGCATTAGATTCGGCACATGTGAAATTCGACGTCTAAACTTCGACGACCTGAGTTATTACACACAAAGCAATTCAAGGCGAGGAGTGAACTTCGACGTCTAAACCGGGCCTCATCTAGAATATCGAAAGTGGGCGATTAGAACGCTCGTTACAACTTTGGTTGAGAGAACAGGCTTACTATAAATCTCAACATAACGTACGAAAATGTACTTGATTTTTAAAGTGCAAATAAACCCTTTTCCAATACTTTCAGTACTGATTCTACATGAAGTAAGTAATTGAATGGCAAAATATATTTTGAATTGAGCTCTGGGTATTTAAGTTATGAAGGTTTAACTTACGTCAGGTAATATACCATTATACTAACCTTCCCAAAATTTCTATCCTTAATTGTTTTCCAGTTGATTCATCATACTTGGAGGCCAGCAGAGTAAGAAATTCTGTCTTAAAAACAGTTTCTAGAACGCTGTCGTAATCTGGCAAGTGGAGAACTAAAAAGTCGTCCTGCAAATGACTGGAAAATATGTAAAAACTATAAATTTCGTCTCTTTAGAAACTATTTTTGCAATAGAATCCCATATCACAAAATAAACTCGCGCGCTGATTGGTCCGAGATGACGAATATGTGACGTAGATAGCGAAGGATTCAGCGCGGAATCCAACGATTTCAAAGCTGAATTCAATGAAAGATCAGGGATCCCGCACAAACAAAGTTTGCTTTTGTCTTATTATCACTTGATTTTCTTAACGTATGGCATTTAAAACAATCCAAAAAAGAAGATTAGTTTGCAAAGAATATAAATGGAAATAGCTGACTTTGTTAAAAAGCGAATTTTGCTATAAAAACGAAGAATGTTTGATAGCAGTCTGAAAAGATGAATTCAATGAAAAATCAGGAAGCCCGCGTTTTGTTTTTCTTTCTCTTGCTTTTTATCCTCATCCGAGTCGCTGTTAGAGCAATTATTTTGTGATATGGGATTCAAGAAAAATTCATTGTCTGACTCGGGAATTCCACGATGAATTTCACTCGAAAAAAACGATATCGCACTCGTCGCTTTGTCGTCTGCTACGCGTCGTGGTTTCCGCTACGCTTCTCTTGTGTTCTCTCCACATCCCGCGTGTCTTTTTCAGAGTATAATACACGGAAAACTGTTTTTTATTCCTTAAACAAAAAATGAATAACTCACCTAAGAGAAACGGATACAACTGACTTGATGTCTAGCTTTCGCTTAATGACTTCAAACACTCTGCCTTTCTCTGGGCCCTTCTTCACCTGCATCAAGTGCAATGAGAAAGTTAATAATTCAAATACAGCAAAAGTTGTCTCTTTAAAGTCATATCATCATCAACTTTATTGAGGATAACCTACGTCACAAAAGCGTTTTACAGAAGGGTCCTTAGTGTACATCTACATAGCCTCCTTCGCAGACGTTCTTAGGGTCGTCACGTCGTCACGCAACGATTCTCTAGAAGCATTGCGTGACGACCCTAAGAGCATCTGCGTGGGAGGCTAACATCTACACAATGTACTGTACCTTCTCTCGTCCAATCAGATATATGTGCTTGCTAGACAACAGCAGGTCTCTCTTGGTTGGCTTAAAGCGACGGTCGTACTTGTTGACAGTCGCGGCAAACTCAATTCTCTCTCGCTTTTCTGATAAAAGGCGATTAAAATGGTCAGATTTAAAATTTGATGTTAGCACCACAAATCATTAAACTGATCCACGTTAATCATTAGGGATCTCAAAACACAAAAAAGCAGTGTTCAAAACAACAATGTCCACAATTCAAAAATGATTTTAAAGGGGCACTTGGATGAAAATTAGAAATGCCTTGAAACTTGGTTA
This sequence comes from Anthopleura sola, assembly GCA_023349425.1. Classification (NCBI taxonomy): domain Eukaryota; kingdom Metazoa; phylum Cnidaria; class Anthozoa; order Actiniaria; family Actiniidae; genus Anthopleura; species Anthopleura sola. The sequence goes on along the minus strand of JALHLI010000066.1, from coordinate 52,664 downwards.
AACTAATCTATACGGCCCCAATAGTAGCCAAGCAACATATTTTCTTCACAGTCAAAATTTGCGGATAAAACTTATATATATTTTTCAGTATCTAAATTGTGAGTAAATGACGTCATTTACTCAACCCTATTATTCCTTTAGTTTTTAAATCAAAATTTCTCAACTGCGAGTGGCTCCCAGGCTAAAATTTTTGCCAATCTGGTTTTCATAATCATGATTGACTCATGTTATCCTCAAATACTTGAACTATTCGGACTTTCAAAATATGGGGCGTTTTCATCCAAGTGCCCCTTTAAAGTACTGTAGTTTAACAAAAAAAAGTATCGTGATATCCGTGTTCAGTTGCACTTTTAATATAAAATCAGTAACAGGCAATTACAGTATTCAAACTGTGTGGCTTGGGATACCTATTCCTTAACATAGCAAACTGATACCTACCAACCAAACTTCTTAGAGCTGGATTTTCATCATATCCAATGTAATCTCCAACAAAATTACGGTTGATACTACCCCGCCGCCTTTCTTTCTTGTTGAACAAAATATCTGAGGCTGAAAATAAAACAATTTAAAATTAACAATGTATTCAGTTAAGACACAAGTGAAAAGAAAGCATGAAAATTCCATTCATTTGACAGGACTCGGTGTCCCATGCTACACTGTTAACAGTCCTTCTTTTCACTTCTAACTCAGTCGAGTCGAGTCGAGTATTTTCCCTAACTTGGACACGCAATGAGTGGGGTGAGTTTAAAGCGGCACATGGGTAGAGGAAAATAATTGGGAAAATAGGGACTTTTCCTCTCCAAGCGTGCTGCCTCATTTGCCCCCACTCCCAAGCGACCAAGTTGGGGGAAAAACGACTTGACTGAGCTAGGAAGGAAAAGAGGGACTGTTAACAGTCGAGCCCTATGCAAGAGAGTATGAAGTAAGAGAGCGCATTTATTTGAAAATCTAATTTTAGCTCCGCAAGCAGCCTGAAATATTTTATCATGCGATTCCTGATTCAGTCAGTCAGGCTGTAAAAATAGCTGCGCGCGGAGCTAAAAAATAGATTTTTAGATCATTTTCATGTGGATAGACCTTCCAGCTGTATGAAAAACTAAGCGCGAAAAGGATTGTTGTGTTAATTCGAGCGGCCGTCGCTCAAGTCTTTTTTTCCTCTAAATTTTTGAAAACGAGTATATTTGTGTTGGGTAGAGACTTGGAGTTAGGGCCGCTTGCCTAAGCATCGAAGTGCGCTGTTATTGGTCGGTTCGTGCGTGCACCGGACACGTGGACGTATGGGAGATTAATATGTTCTCTTACTTCATATTCTCTAGTCTCATAACAACGTAGTTACCTTGCTGTTTAAGCTCTGCGAAATACTGTCGATGCTTGTACATTCGATATGCTTTCTGGATCCGACGGGCAAACCCATCAAACTTACGTTCCCTGAGTTCTTCCAGCAAAAACAACTAAAAAATTGAAAAACATGATTAATAGTGATAGTCTTAAAATCTACTAAAAGGATGAAAGCATTGCATGCAACTTACCGATTCTGGAGCTTTGATAAACACTTTGGATTTTCCAAGCTGCCACTGATCTCTCTCCATGTTGACTGCATTCATCAAATGCGTGATACCTTGCCTGACCTCCCCTCTCCATTTAGGCCAGGTCTCTTTTGTCAAGATTGCATATCTGTAAATATGATATAAGAAAATGACAATTAGGATACTAAAAAGAACCCCACAAAAAGGTATTTATAAACCACATCTTAATAGACCATTTTCGAGATGCGCGAGCGCTTTCAAAAATATTGCAGGCGCAGACATGAACAAGAGGCATTTTAAGGCAAGATCACGCGCGAAAATGCCTCGAGATCATCAGTACGCGCCTGCGATATTTTCAAAAGCGCTCGCGCATCTCGAAAATGGTCTATTTAGCCTTGTAATTCGGATTCTATTACCTTTGTAGAAACTTATCAAATGGTCTTCTGTATGCAAAGCCAGCTCGTCGAACACGAATGTTTTCTTTAAGCCCAAGGTATTCCACTTGATGCTTCACACGATCTCCTTCCCAGTCATGAGCCCTTTTCGTTTCATTAGGCTTGAGGCAACGGATGTAATGTGGAGTGCACTTCATAAGCCTTTCAACTAGAGTGTTGCATTGTGCCTGTTGAGTTCATTAGAAATGTTAAATTGTGTACAATGTTCTCAATGGTGCTCAGGGGTGGATCCAGGATTTTACAAAGGGGGGTGGCTAACTCTAAAAAAATATTAAAAGGATAGGTCTAGAGTTGTGGACAACTCTTTAGGTCCAGGCAATGCAAAATTCATATCATACATTTATTATTTGCAAAAATAACTCGATATCTCTGACACCTCTAGTATATTACGGACTTTCCCCCAGCGCTTGAATGTCTGTAAGATAGAGGTTCCACTGTACGTGCACCTATTTTTCCTGTTTAAAGCCCTGCAAAGAGGGGGGTGGCTAGCCACCCAATCCCACCCCCCTGGATCCGCCCCTGGGTGCTCGATATCATGTGATTACTTGTGTTTATCATTTTTGACATTGCATGTCAATCATATTGACTCATCTTTAAATAAAGGTATCTATTTTATATTTATGAGAAAACAACCTTCCGTGTTTTCAAGCAGCTACGTACCTTAATCTTGGCACCAGCTGTTGTTGGCCTTCCTCTTTTTTCACTCTTAATGTCATCAGGGAAAAGTGCAGCAATAAAAGGACTAGGAAAAAAATAGATGGTAGATCTCAAGGTTATCAAGGTGTTTGAAACTGGGGGATTTTGAAACATCAGTGTACTATTTTCCCTTATGATAAAGTACTGATTTTGCTTTCAAATATCCGCAAATGGCAATGGCCAGGTTAAATGGTAGTCTCGTTCGTACTAATTCATTTTCAAAATGGTCCCGTCTCAGCCTCGTAACCGATATGTTTTGCGTCCACACCCAGTATTTTTGAAGCCTTTTCGACCTGACCACGGCCATTAATCCATTGAAAAATATGTATTTATTTCATGCATATTTAATGACTCAACTAAAACAATGGGAAAACGAAAACTGTAGCAGCATAACCAATAGACCTTCTTAGCTTAGCCATAATGTTTTCTCATTTTAGACAATGTGACAACATAAATACGATGGAAACAATTGTATTCTCAAAAGAATGACACGTGATCGGAAATGAGAAAGATTGCAATCAAGCAATCAACCAAGCTAAGAACAATCGTATTGAAGGATATATATGTATATATACATTTAGAGTAAATCATTTTATGCCAAAAATATTCGAAAATATTCTTACTTTTCACTGCACTGCATGAGTTCGATCAAATCTTTGAAGAGCACATCCCGATTTCTTTCACAAAAACCACCACAGTCATAAGAAACCTGTTGAGAAATACAAACCTCGTTTCAAATTCTCTATACATGAGCATAAATGGAATATTTATTTATTTATTAAACTTCCACTGAGTACATCTGTAAATTTAACAAATTTCCGATGGTTTAGAGTGGTATGTCCTCTTATTTACCAATATATGACGTCAAAAGTTGGTCAAAATCAGTGTTATGTAATCACGAGGCGTAGCCAATTTTGACCAACTTTTGACTTCACATCGTGGAAAATAAGAGGACATACCACGCGCCGGCTCAGTGCCCAAGCGATTCGTCATTCTATCGGTATGTCCTCTTATTTACCACGCCTCTCGACCAATCAGCGCGCGAGAAATTTCGCAGTTATGGTAAAAAAAAAAAAAAAAAACGTACAAAACAGTTGAAAATTAACAAGAAAAAAACTAATTATTAATAAGAAACGAGAATAATAACGGGAAAAAAATCTCAGCGAGGGCCAATCACAGCAGAGCAAGCTCCAACTAGGTTAAAGCCCATGCATTTCAATACGATAAAAATGATTTTTTTTGGTATGCAGACGTAATATTGTATGTCTAGCATACGTGAATGCTTCTTTTAAGAATTCTTCTATTAAAATACCTCCTGGATGAAGAGCCGAGAAGTTGATATTATTAAGGGAGTACAGGATTTTGTGAGTGCCATTTAAGGGAATATTTTAAGGGAGTATTTTCAGATAGATACTATATTAAACATTACATAGCATCCAATATTAATGAGAATAAATATATATTCCATAAAAGTATTGCTAAAGCCGCCTTTAAAGGAGCACTTTTTCCTTGACAAGTTTTATTTGCCTTTGTATAGAGAAGAGTAACTTACCTTGCCAGCATAGTGATGGATAATAAACCCACCACTACAAGATTGAAAATGTTGATGCGTTCCCACTGAATTGGCCAATTTCTGTGGGGAAAAAAATGAGCTTGATTTTTGAATTACTGCAAATACTTCAAACCCAATAAGACTCAAAAAAAAGGTCAACATTACAGTGTCTATTAATTGTTAGAAAAAACCTAATAATGGTCTACCACCAATCGAGCCCTGTGATTGGCTGAGCTACTAGGGGTCTATTAGTGATAGACCTCTAGTAGCGAAAAGCGCCGGTTTTGAAAACCAAAAAAATATATATTTAAAGCAAAATCCAAAACTTTTTGCATCCTCTTATTGGACCGATTAGTAGGTTTTTACTAATACAATTAGACCTCTTGCCCTCATGGCCTACGAGTCAATAGCCTATTCAGCCTTCGGCCTCACAGGCTATTGACTCGTAGACCATTCAGACTCGAGGACTAATAATTGTTAATTAATTTATTACCTCTAGCAAGGTTGCATCAGCACCTTCTCCCACTGCATGCATTGTAGCACAGACATCATCCATTACACAGAGAATTCCAGGAGGTCGCTATTTAAATAAAATCAAAAATTAAAATTAATGAATTAACCTGAACTTAACTTTCTTATTGCTGGTTAAATTTCACATGGCATCATAGCTGCCATCTTTTGTTATATCAACCAACATGGCCGCCATATGCTTTTCCTTTCTCTTGGGAATGATTGAAAATGAGCAACTAGACTCTATTTGATTAGATGTTAAACTTTAATGTTAATCATATCCATGTGTTAAGCAAAAAAAGGTGTACATTGATTTAACCCTTTGACTTCTGGATATTTGTTTAGGTTTCTCAGTGTTTTTGTAGACCTAAACCAGTCTTCAAGCCCTAGTAAAACCATATTTGGAGTCTGAATTAATGCTGTCAGTTTTTATGTAAATGAGGAACAAAGTTCACCAGTGGTATGATCAGACCAGGGAAGAAAGCAATAGTTATACCATGATTTGTGGCACAAAAAATGTAAAGGTTTCTGTGAAAACTGGACATTTGAGAGCCTTTGTACATCTATGGGTGCTGGAGGGCATCATAAAGCCCCATGATTAAATCAGCATTATCTCGAAAAACTGATAGATAAACAATTGAGGATCAAGCAGGGACAAACATGGACACTATAGAGTACCTTAGTCTCAATCAGGTCACAAACAATTTTGTTGTTGAAATAATCAATAGGAGACCAATTGATTCCTTCTTCTACATATTCTTCCTGTTGGTATTGTGAATTACATAAATTAGCACTTAGACAGAATAATGTAATAAATAATTATATAAATATATAATTATAGAATTATATTAAAAGTTCTAAATAATACTGGTACAATACGTGTACTCCCAGCACCCCCGGCATTTCCACCTTCCATAAAAGAAACCGACAGATATACTGTACTACTTCCCATCTCACCACTTTTTTTTTTGCTACATGCTGATTGAGACAAAACCTTACCACAACTGGTTAATGGGCAATAGACTACTGCACAAGAACAGGATCTCTCAACTATTGTCAAGATTAATATCATATTAAGTAAAGTTACATGGGAATGATTTATATTATAGGCCGCAGCAGTTAATTGCTGATTGTGCTGTCATAACCTTTTGTCTCGATTAGCTTGTAGCAATGAAAACTGTGATCATAATTTCATAATTTACATTGAAATAAGCAAACCAGTGGATTGAAAATCAATTGAAAATCAAATGTTTTGATTGGCTATTGTCCACTTAGAGAACAATACCTGTTTTCAAAATTTAAAAAAAATCTAAAAAATAGAAAAGCAACCAAAATATTTTTCTTCCTGTGTCATTTTCTAACATGCCCAACTTGTTTGCTGTTTTGTTTACACCTTGTGGGCCACTGATCCTGATTGCGCTATGGGTCTAACCATTAAATAGAGAATGAAACTCAGTAATGCTTTCAATGAAAGTAAAAACCAACCTGTTCTGCCTTGAGTGTCAATTCAATGAAGATTTGCTGAAGTTTCTCATTGACAAAATTGATACAAAACTGTTCAAAACCATTTTTCTGTGAACAAAAAAAAAACACATTTATTTCAAAAAATGCTTAAAACTACCTGAGTGCCAGTGAGAATTATCCATTAGGTAAGCCATAATTAATGCAAGTTTCTTTCAGGGTGCACAGGTGGCACAGCAGTGAAAGTGCTTGCCTCTCATCAATGTAACCCGGATCAAGTACTGCCGGCTGGTGTTGTATGGGAGTAGAATTGCTCGTTGGTTCTCCTGTTCTTCAAGGGGTTTTCTCCAGGTTCACTGGTTTTCTTCCCTCCACAAAAATGAACTTCTAAATTTCAGTTTGATCTTAGGAGATCCTTTATTTTTACGTTAACCTCTTAAATTTATCTCCTTTTGCACTATAATGCAAATAAATTGGTTATTATTATTATCGTTATTATTATTATTACAAATATTAAAAGTCCTTCCATCCCATCCCCAAGCCTGCTTGTTATTAACTAAGCACACCGTTTTCTTTTGATATCCCCCCCCCCCTAAAAAATTGTATGCCCCTTTTGAAATTATATCTTTTTACCTGGAAGATTTCAAATCCATAAATATCAAGTACACCAATTGTCAGCTCAACATAATCCTTCTGCATAGCTTTGTTCACAGACTGTAATTATAATAATAATATAGACTTTATTTATCCTGCATAAAAAATGGATCAGAATTATGAATGAATGCAAAGAATCATCTGGTATTAACCTATGTGCAGCAGACTGTAAATAGTGATCATGCTCCATCATGTTCAGAAAATAAATACAGAAATGTTTGTAAATGTATAGGCATAGAATTAACAGGTAACTAGTTTGGACCGTGTGGGTGTTTATGCAGAATACAACAAGTGTATCAATAAGAAAGAGTCTTGTATACACCATGTAAAAAAATTATTTATCTGTACTGAAGTTAAGGATGTCCTTTACTCTGACAGAAGATTAACGTCAAAAATGTCAGAACATGTTGTTAAAATATTTATTACATAATGTTACTAGGTATCGTTTTATTCACATGTTAGAATCAACTTACTTGAACAAGGAAATCAAACAGCCTGGAGTATAATGCTTTGGAAAGTGCATCCCTTGTGTAACAGGCCTAAGACAAAACATTGTTTTAGTAATAAAATTAAAGATCTACTGGCTAAAAAATGCTCTTACTCATAACACAAGAACAAACAACCCAAGTTTTGATAAAAAGCCATTGGTGGGTTACATAACAATACAAAATACTGCATCATAACCTGTTCATTCCAAAATTAAAAATATCATCTATAGTAAGCACTCCTAGTCTAGCTTTGTCACATTACTGATCACCAAACCATAAAACAGATACTGCCCTTGAATGCCTTTTGCAAAACTTGAACAAATTAATTCAAATGAAATAAAAGCCAAAAGAACATGACATAAAACTAATATTCTTAAAACAAAGTCATATGGTTGTATAAAATTTATATTCTTAAAGCAATAGTCATAATTTACTCAACTCTTACCTGTTCAACATTTAGCTTCATGTTAATGGTTTCAGATTTTCCTCCCCATTTGCTGTCCATTACACGACTATCATGAAATACAAATGTTATAGAGATTCAGTGGGCTTTACAATAGACGCATCAAGAGTTCCGTGCTGCTGCTCAATGGGCATGCTCAGGGGATTAAAAAGTGGGATGATATTTTGCACAATGTGCAATTTTTTGGTATATTTGATTCAGAATTCGCTTAACGGTATGCGATCTTGAATATTTAGTGAAAATTGTACTTGACAAGAAAGATACAACTAAAATATAGCCTATTTTACAAATTTTATCCCACTTTTTAATCCCCTGAGCATGCACTTAGAGCAGTGGCGCGGAATGCATGTATCATATGCAAGCAACTAATGGATGATTATAATAAAGATAATAAAAAATATCTGAAAAAGGACAAAACACAGTAAATGTACAGTACTTAAATTATGATATTATTCTTGAATAAACAGCACACGTACATGTATGTTGAGGGGAAACTGTTGAGGGATGGCCATAAAATGTTTTTAGATTTAAGTTGATCTCATAATCAAGCATCAGAATGGAATTTGCATATTTTGAGACGAGGCACATAATGGATTTCTCATTGCTTTGAGTAAGTTTCCTATTTCATCAGAGCCTCTTGAATAATGATAAAAATCCAAGCAGTCAATATTAAATAGTATTTCTAAATACCTTGTCAGTTTGTCTTTGAGTAAACTTGGTTCTACAGCCAGCAAAAATCCAGGGTACTGTAAAACTAGAAATTTAAAGAGGCAAGGGAAAAAGGCCATGTGAATATACAATGTATGAGGCACTTTTTTTGTATTAAAATGAGTTGATATTTAAATAAACTGTATTTCAGAACATTATAATTATCTTATCAAAATTAGTAATTCAAGTACAATTATTATAATGTAGATATTTAATCATTTGAATGCCATAATTGAATAATTAAATAATTATTTGGTTAAAGTGTATATGACATGAACATTTTTTCAAACTTAATGAATAGACCTCATCGGCTTGGGTGTAATGTTGTCCCATTTCAGACCACATGTCATTCCCCAGAGTATCATTTCATTGTTTAACGGTTGCGCATGAGAGGATACATGAATATGGATACAACTCAAACAAAGAATCTTATTCTCAAGAGAATGACACGTGGTCTGAAATGGGACAACATTACCCCAAGCCGATGAGGTCTGTTACAAGATGAATCAGGAGCCAAAGATATGATACTAAGTATGGTAAGCATTTCTGCAAATATTTTCTACAAGAGCCTCACTTTTTAATTGAGTTGAAAAAAGCAATACAAAGTGAGGGTATATATGTATATTCGTTTTTTAATTGAAGACATTTTGATTTACAACATAACCATTTAAACCAATCCTAATTTAACATAACAATCTATTATTGTTTGGCAGATCCTCTAAACATTTTAGAAGCAAGAAGTTTGTTAACTTACATTCATCATCAGCTGGAATAGCATAGTTACCATCCTCAGCAAAACAGATGTTACCTATGTGAAGCACCCCAGCCACTATTGCAAAACAATCAGCTTGATTCTCATCACTGATACCAATCACCTCCATTGCTTTCTATTGAAAAAAATAACAGATAAAAAAGTGATAAAAAATTATAACCGGCAACCTGAAGTTTACTCCCTCCAGTTGAAAAATACATTTATCCTGTGAAATAATTCTTTAAGGGTGACCGACTACTTTAAAGGAGTAATTAGAAAATTTTCTTAGAAAGGTATTAATTTTTATACAGAATTTAATGCTTTTTCCAAAAATAAAAAAAATGGGCTGTCCCAAGCTCATTTTCCAGATAATGAATTTTGAATATTATAATCATCTTGGCAAGTTTTTGAAAGAAAAATGGCAGAAACCAAGCTTTGGACAAAAAATACATAACTTGAAAACTAAAAAATGATTATTATAATCTAAAAACATAAATACCTAATATCATATTGATATATATATATATTTATCCCACCCCATAGAAAATACAGCCAATTAGAAAGCAGGAAAGCCATTGTACTGTATATTCATCTGTATTTCACTCTTCCTTCCTATCATGCACCGCAGATGAATCTATGTGGATATCCTACTCACCACTTGTACTTTCTTTGTATGCACACTCACCTAAAGGCTCGTGTGTATGCTAGAAACTACAAGTGACTCGTGGGATATTCCACTGTATACCACTCGAAACCATTGTATAACTAGTATATATTTTTAGCCATATCATAATTATAGAACCAACCATGAAACATAATATTACCCTTGTTTCTTCATACTCCTGAGAGTCATTGGTCCCATCTACAGTATATGTTCCACTTTGATTAAGGTAGTAATAATATGATGGGTCTGTTAGGCCAAACTTTCCTAGGGAAAAAATCACGATTACTACATTTAATACTTAGCATTGTGCCAGAGAGTAGTGAAAAATCAATAAGCGAGAAAATAGGTACAAGAAAATGGTTGTCACTTGCTGTGTAGAATGAATTGATAGGAAAGAAATTACTAAAAACTAAGACCTAGGTCTGAACTTTACTGTGAAAGGGTATTTTTTGGGTAGAAACTGTCGTTAATTTCAAGCAAAGTTAACTTGGAGGGTAGTTGGTCAGTGGCTTCCAGTCTGCGCATGAGTTCCAGTGACCTCATCTCTGTTCGCCATTTTGCTGTTGTTTGTAGCTTTGCTCTTGTTTGCCATTTTGCCCCACCCGCCCTCCTCAGGTTGATGAGGTAAGTATTGTATTTTCACTGTTTATCAGTATGACAGGTGCCAAGGTTGACTCGTGGCTAGGTTGCCATGGTTACCTCCTGCCACTTGCTTGCTATTGCCTGCCGCCATTGCCACAAGGCACCTACCCTCCATTGGAATGACAAGTTAATAAAAATTGAAAGAAAAATGGTAGGATGAAAATAATGAAAATGTTTTAAGCTTTTTTGTATATAATTTTCGACATTTCTCCAGTTTTTTTCATTTTAAAAGTTGTTCTGTTTCCTAGTGAAAATTTTACACTGGTACTTCATGATCAACTTGCTCAAAATTGTTGAAGCTAGAGTTTTTCATGGTGCATTTTTTTACTGGCAGTTTCAGTATGAGTCAAAGGGTTAAGGAGCATCAGTCTACAGTCTTCTAATAAAAACTTTCATTTGGTGAAAAACAAAATTTGAGAAATCTTAATAAGATATTTCATTTTGCACCTAGAAACGAATGGAAGAATTTTTTTTATTAATTTATTAATTGTAAACACATTCTAGAGGAACTACAGGCAAGAACTTTTTTAGTGAACAAAAAAGTAGTTTGTTGTGAGTTATATCAAAAATGAACAATTCCTCAAAGTACAATTCTGAGTAGCAACCAAAACCATGCACCACACACATCAAAGGTATGAGGATTAGACCCAAAAGCAAAGTAATCCTTTGAAACTCATTTTAGGGCCTACCTTTGTCTTCAGGGGAAGCCCCAACGATTAGCTGGTAAAAAATGTGAAAGCTTCTTTCTGTTGGGTTCTGCATGACCACCCTTGACTGTCAAATTTAATGCACAGACATTATTTTAATATTGGTAAGCAGCAAGAATTGTACTCACACAATAATTTGTAAGCCGTGCATACGATTTAGATTTTCATCATAATAATAATAATAAATTATGAGCCTCATAAAGGAAGGTCTAACGTATGATATCACCTGTAACCTATAGAACGGTTTTCGTATGAATGGGGAACTATGGTACTGGCTTACAGCATGCACATGGTACAGCATGCTTTAACATTGTCTTCCAGTAATTCATCCAATCACAATGCATAGTTACAGGTACAGTAAAATATGGTACAGTTACAGTATGACTACGAAATTGTTTCATACTCATACGAAAACCACTCTATTAAACAGACTTTTAACAGACTTTAAAAAAACCTTTTCAAGAAGAAAATTGGATATTTTTCCACCATCTGGCTGCCCTCCTCTTGTAAACTGAATCTCTACATACTTTCCCTGTTGAAGAAAGTAATACTACTAAGCAAGACTATCAAAACAGGGTACCCACTTTAGATAAAAGTGAAAGGTGAAAATAAAATTAGGGGGAAAATCTCTTTTAATTGATGAATGATTCTTATTCGTATCATCTAATAAACAATTATTGGATGAGGTTGAGCATGATATCGTAAATTATCAAGACCAAGGTCGAGGTCTTGATAATTTACGATATCATGCAAAAACCAAATTCAATAATTATTTTATTATACATTTTTCAAACTGAGAATGAAGATTTAACTCTCCTTTTGAAAAAATAGCAAACTCTATATTTCAATTTCCATTGTGACCTTAAGTACGCGTATTGCAGATAAGCTTACAGATAATACGTTTATCATGTCGAGTTCACACAATATCAGGGATTGGCTGAGGGCTCTTGGCCAATCAGAAGAGAGATAGTGAGTAAAATGTATAATAACAAAAATTATTGGTTTGATTTGAGATCACGTAGCAATTTGTTTAATATTCAATGAAATCCCTATAACAGATAATATATTTATCATATCAAGTTCACACACTACCAGGGATTGTGTTCAGCCAAACAGAGTCATGATAGTGATTACTGTATCAGTACTTTATAATGTTAATAAAATGAAATAATATAATTTGTTGTCTAGAAAAAAATGGCAAAATGGACTTGAAATACTGTAGACTTCATATCATATCAGAGGTGTTAGGTACAGCTAACAACCAACTTGTAAATTAGGTTTCGTAAATTATCATAAATTTTGTTTGATGAAAAACATTACCTGCTTTTTTACGCTAAATTGTTCTTTTATTAAAAAGTAGTAATTTGATTAAGTAATACTTACAAATCTGCTGGAGTTATTGTTCCTGACAGTCTTTGCATTCCCAAATGCTTCCAAGAGAGGATTTGACTCCAATATGATATCTTTTATTCTCTACAAAAGCCAAGTTAACCCAATTAGACCCAACTTGTTTCTAGAACCTACAGTAAGATCTATGTTGCTCTAATAAAAGTGGTTTGAAATTTCTAACAGTAACAGGTCACTTGACCCTACCCCATAAAAAAGATCAGCAGTGTCAAAATAAATACCAGAAATGAAAAGAGCACATTGATATATAGTGTACTAACAAGAAGGGAAAGTTTTGAGCTCTTGCCTTAGTAGCCATTGAAGATTTCCCCATAAAAATCCTTAATACATAATAGTTGATTTGATATTTAATGCCATTTCTCCTACATGTAGTATACAGTATATTATTAATGCTCAATTTATGGGAGTAGAGTCAAATGACCTGTTAGTGGAAATGATAAGTAATTAGCAAAATGTTTCTACTTTCCTCAATTAAAGTTTTCTTTTTTTCACTGTCACAAGCTCATAGTCTGAATTCATATTAATACCTGTTTTTTTAAGGTGCCTAGTATATGATATAACCCTTCCACAGTTTTTCGTTCTTGCACAAATTTAAGTGACCCTCCCTTTGAGTTGGTATGAAAAATAATGACCCAAACCCATCTGCAACAGCCCTCCCTACTCTAATTAATGACCAATCCCTTATTGAAGGCGATTTCATTTTGTACCTGCACATTTTCTCCACCTCCTGAAACCTTCGCAAGATAACTCATAATGAACTTTGCACAAACAGTCTTTCCTGCCCCACTTTCTCCACTATTAACATAAAAATGAAATCATTAGACCATTATCTTCCATTAAATAAGCATAAGGTATAACTAGTTGTTACATATTGCAAGTAATCTGCTGCAAGTAGTGATAATGGTTACTATAGACATGTGTAAACTCAAGACAGGGGTGCTAGTTGTCAAGATTTCCTGGGTTATCTGTGATCATATGCAAGTTTTATTGGGTATAAAGGTAACTGCATGTGATGTGTAGAATACCAGTTGTTTCGTTATGTGTCTGTTTCGATACACAGTATTTAGCCAGTTTCAATACACATTAGTAGTGGTTTCGATACACATGGTATAGCTGATTCGGGACATATATTTTTTCAAGTCATATCATACTATATATATACTATATAAGTTATAAAGGTGTTTTGTGATAATTTAAGGAACAAATTCTGCGATGTATGAAGATAATCATCAAGTAAAACACTACTCTATTATTATCGTATCGCAACAACTCACGATCAACCCCAAGATCCGTTACGTTTTCAATGCATTTATTAACGAAAAATCTCTTAAATAAAACCTTGGAAATATATCAAAAACATTATATGGATGCATTTGAAGTTCTACAATGATGCTAAGAGAGTTTTGGTCAATCAAAATCTACCAACTTTCAACTTATCATGTCACTCGAAAGATGCTAAGGAAACTCTTATCGAAACAACTCAAGCTAAAGATTTCTTTTTCAAGTGCTTAAGGAGTTGGCAAAAAGGTCTTTTTTCCCCTTCAAATAAAGACTCCTTTACATGTAATAATTGTGTTTACGAACTTGATGTTTTGATTTTACGAAAGGCAAGTTTAGAAATGAGCATGAAACTGGTTCGGATGCTAGGCAGTCAGTCAAGTAAAGTGACACCTCGTTGTAATGTCTTAGCTTGAGTTGTTTCGATAAGAGTTTCCTTAGCATCTTTCGAGTGACGCGATAAGTTGGTAGCTCATAGCGGTGAAAGATTTTGATTGACCAAAACTCTCTTAGCATCATTGTAGAACTTCAAATGCATCCATATAATGTTTTTGATATAATTCCAAGGTTTTATTTAAGAGATTTTTCGTTAATAAATGCATTGAAAACGTAACGGATCTCGGGGTTGATCGTGAGTTGTTTCGATACGATAATAATAGAGTAGTGTTTTACTTGATGATTATCTTCATACATCACGGAATTTTTCCTTAAATTATCACAAAACACCTTTATAACTTATATAGTATATATATAGTATGATATGACTTGAAAAAATATATGTCCCGAATCAGCTATACCATGTGTATCGAAACCACTACTAATGTGTATCGAAACTGGTTGTATCGAAACTGACACGTAATGAAACAACTGGCTACCGATGTGTATGGTTGCTCCAGTTGGACCAAAGGCTTATGAATTGTTCATGCCTGGGCTTTTAAATGGATTAAATTCACAAGGCAAAGCCATTATAAAGAATACATATGCTTATGAATAACATTTTCAGGTATAAATGTCTATTCACCCAACATATGTTCACTCCTGACCAGTTATCCCAAGGGTTTATAAATCATTCTAGAGTTTTTGAACTATTTAACAATTAGACCCACAGTCCAAATGGTCTACGAGTCAATAGGACTGTTGAGTGTGACGTCATCCATAAAGAAAACAACTTCCGGGTCCAAAATGAAAAGCAGTTCTATGAAGATTTTTCTTACTTTTTCTCCAGGACAGGATTTTTTGTCCAAAGTTCCAACTGTTTCATGTCGAGGTTAATTCATTGAGAATATTTTTTGCTTCGTTTTAGCAGGTTTTGTGAGCAGTTGGACCTGGAAATCGTCACAACTTAACAACTCTTTAGCCCATGAGGAGGAAGGCCAAATGGGCTATTGATTTGCAGACCACAAGGATGAGAGGCCTTATTGTTTTAGTATAAAGCTACTAATCAAAGTAAAATATAATAAAAACAATAGACCACTAATAGCTCAGCCAATCAGAGCACAGGACTGGTGATAGACAAATTTAATAAGAAATATGCCATCTCTGATATCACAAAATTAACATGTCAGCAAAAAATGTATAAAATGTATAATCATAACACAAGATTTTACTCACCTGATAATAACACACTGGTTCTCATGGTCAATTAACATGTTTCTGTACATGTTGTCTGTTAGTGCATAAATATGAGGAGGATTTTCATAGGAAGCCTAAAAAATATTAGACAAAACTAAGTTATACAATAAGACATTTGATTAGTGATTTCCTATTAATCAATATTTCATTTTGCACAAATTAGCGATTTTTCATATGTGAGTAAATCCTCAAAGTGTGCAATACATCTCGGATGCAAGTGGGCTTTTAAATGATATAGAAAACTATTATTGATCTACAGTGTACTTACTGCGCCTTGATAGAGTTCAACTTCTTTATCAGTGAAGTATGGCATCTGTTTGAAAGGATTGACAGAAACCAATACTGGACCAATATAGGTCTATTTAAAAGTGTTAAGGGAATCTCATGTTAGAAAGATACACTGTTCTTATCAGATCCTTAGACAATTTTGTATATTTCTAAAAGTTGAATGACAGTGTACCAATTAACCAGTTACTTGTACAACCAATGTCATGTATGTTTCCAAAAAAAATAATCGCAGTCAGGAGGATTTAAACCCCAGCCATTCATCACCAAATGCTTGATACAATGTCTATCCAAACCCCAAACACACAGTCATGAAGTGAATTTGCTTGGTTGGTCTCCCTTTTTTTCATATTTAAATACATATCATTAGTATATGCACAAAAATATCTATTGCCAACGAGTCAGACGAGCAAAGGCGCAAGGCTGAAGAGGCAGCAGCATTGGGTGGCATGGGTGGCATTTGTTTGCTGTGTTGTTCTCTCCTTAGCCACAAGGGTTTTTTTCTCCAGGTTCTTTGGTTTTTCCTCCCTCTGAAAAAATCAACATGTGAGTTGTGTTGTATGCAAAGAATATATAATATAGAGATAGTGTGTGTGAGTGACAGTGGGCCAAATTTGTATCCCACTATAAAAAAGGGATTTATAAATTATTATAGAGCTGATGCTCTAAAAGGTTACCCAAGCTTAGAGATGTGGGCTGTGACATCATCAGATTTAACTAGTGAACAATTGAAAATTCTCTACTTTGAGACTAGATGTATAAGATAACTACTTTTCCATTCTTATCATACAATTCCTTATTGCATTTACGTCAATATTACACTCAGTAGTATTTAAAGCTACCGTAGATACATGCTTATACATTGTTTTAGCACCTATCTTTAATCTTTATGAGAGTATTAAAGAAACAAATAAATCTCAAAAGCTGCACTCTTTAAAAAATTATGATGTATCTAAAATGTGTGTGATGGATGCTATTTCCTTGTCATGTGGTTTTATATGTAAGCTTATGTCATGCAACATCATGAATACTTTAAAAAATATTTGAATATTCATATCTTAGACTCTTTAAGCTAACTTCTTCCCTATTGATGTAAATTTTAATTTGACTGCTAAATCTTAATATCAATTCCAACGAATATGGTAAAGAGTGGTTCAAAATGAATACAATATGCAAGGGTCTTCTTTAGGGACATAGAAAAGCCTCCTCTTAAATGTTGTCTGTAAGTCTTATTGTAGCTTCCGCCAAGCTTCGTTTTAGTGTTATGCTTACTGTATTTAGGAACGCCTACTAAGTTTTGCATCTAAGCTCATAAGACTTAAACATTAGCTTGGAGTTCTGAAATAACAACCGAAAAAGTAAAAATGACTAGTCATACAGCCCTCTGTAGGTCTAAAGTTATTCAAGAAATAAGAATACTCAGTCACCGCTTAAATTTTTTATAGCCCACTTTCCTTCATGTTTAAGCTTGAGGCGGTTTCTCTGAATAGCGCGTCCTCAATAGCGTATAAAGTAAAGCATATTTACACTGTTTCGTGAATAATTATCGAAGGGAATAACGAACTGATGAAGTATCGGATTTGAAAGTAAAACGCCTATAGACTGAAAAAGAAAACACAATTTCAACTGTTCGGGTAAACTTGAACTAGAACATATTTAACTTAGCTTAGTGTAACTGAAGTCTATGAAAATATTTTTTCATAATATCAGCTGTGATATTGGTAAGTTTCAGCAGTTTAGGATACAAATATGAGATCGTCCATGTAGCGTTTCCTAAGGTTTTCCACGATAGCTGCTTCTTGGATCTTAGGCAGCAGCACCATGTCCTCAACTCCACTGGATTTGACATTTCCTTTGCTTTGCCAATGGTAAGACGAAGGCTATAATCACAAGACAATATCAGTTAAAAAAATCACAGAAGTTTTATAATTTAAATAAAGTTCAAAACTTGTGTAAACTTACCATCGTAAAAGACTTTTATGTCATAAGAAATAGGGGGGAAAATTCTATAAAGACAAGATAATCCTATGTGTTGGCCATCACATAGTGAAATATCGCATGATTCTCATGAACGTTTCCTGTACTACTCATTTCAGCGGTGTCCAAAAAGCCGAGTGTTTTCGTTTGACATCGACAACACAATTTACGACCAATCGATTTACGCTCGGTGTCCGATTATCAATAGATTCGAAGCTGATTGGTTCTGATTATTACGTCAGCCAATCATGAAACACATTGGTTTCCGAATGATGGTTTCGGTTTCATTCTAAAAATAAATCTGACCTAACAGAGAATGAATGGAATAAAATTAAGGTCATATGTTGGTTGTCTTACATTTATTTCATCTAATATTCCTTATTTTCACATTAAATAACTTCGTATTTTCAAAAAAACAGACTTTCAGGGGAGCAAATTTAGTTGTCGGGTAAAAATAGGCTCACAAGAGAGAAGCCACCTCGAAATGGGTTTCCGAAAATGTACTTTTTCTCTCATTTGAGTATTTTTCACTATGGAATTCGAATGAATTAATTTGGCAGTTGTTTACGTGGCTGCCTAGCTGCCGAGTATGACAGCATTTTTTAGTGGTGATGTAATGCCGTAATTAATGGCAACAGGTGAAATGCCAGAAATAGTCAGGTCTGTTAGTGAAAAAATCGTGCACTTCAGAGTACAAGCACGAAACTTGGCACAAATGGTTTTTGGGGCATACTAAATACATTTGGGGATGGATGCCAAAAACAGAGTCAGTCTACGAAACATATAATAAAGAATTAAACTGTGCCCAGACAGCTATTTCAAATAAAATTATAAAATATCTCTTTTTAATTAGAATTGCTGAAGAAATGGCTGTAAGAATTATCCTCTGTGTTCATAGAAAGGATTATTTCAGTCTTATTTCTACCAAAGAATGGCATACCGTCGAATATTCCACAAGTCACTTGTAGTTTCTAGTATAAACACGAGCCTTTAGGCGATTGTGTGTACAAAGAAAATACAAGTGACGAGTGGGATATCATTCCACGGTATGCCATGAGAAACCATTGTATAACCATTTTATCCTCCCACACCATAGAAAATAAAAACGCGTAGATTCAACACGCAGTGCATGACGGGAAGGAAGAGTGAAATACCGACGAATATACAACGGCTTTCCTGCTTTCTGATTGGCTGTATTTTCTATGGTGTGGGATAAATCATTTTATGACTGATTACGTCATTATTCACTAATTTGCATATTTGGAAAACTTCTGATATCTCCGCAACAAAAAGAGATATCATCAAACTGTAAACGCCATTCTGACTTTTTTAAACAACTCTTCCATGTTAGAGGTAAAGATTTTAAAGGAAGTGTTTCGTTTCATATAAATTTTGATGTAATTTAACCATCTAATTTAGAGTGTGGCGTGCCTCCCCCTGACCGCCATTTTTTGGCAACCACCCCTAAATTTGTTTAATATGCCCCATGGAACATTAGTGCCAAGCTTGGTGCTTGTACTCAAGAGTGCACGATCTTTGCTATTTTTGTCGCTAAACTGAAAAGAGTGGCTATTAGCATATCGAAAAATACTAAAACATCAGTCAATGTGTACTTTTGATGAGCAACGTCAAAAAAGGAAAAGAAAACAATTTTTGTATATATGAACAAGGACAATTTCTGTTTTTATTATGTACAATTTATGTTTTTTATTAAATTGCCTTATATATTCAGTCAGTATAGATTCTATACTTGAGGTGAGCTGTTGACTGGCCAGAAAAAATATATAGAAAGGAAATAAGTTTTAACTTTAAAAAGTTTTAACTTTAAAAAGTTATAGTGCTTAGAGAAACGAGGTTATTCCGGGCGAAAAACCCTTGGAAATAAATTCGGAAAAATTAATTCCGACCTCGATAGGATTCGAACCCACGGTCTTCGGATTGGTCAGAAAAAATATATAGTTTGAGTGATGCGTCTTGAAGTTATGTAGGTTTTTTCATGCCATACGTTAGGGACTGTGACGTCAGGGGAAGCATCATTTAATATAAAAAACTTAACTGCTACAGATAAGTTGAGTTTGGAATGCATCGCTGTTTTACCTTTAACTCTTATACAAATTATTGAAAATTAGTTTTCACATAGTAGCCATTGTTTCGAATTACAAGCGACAACTAATAAACATAAAAGACTCCTTTGACGTCACAGTCATTACAGCGCGACACGCAAAAGTAGAACCACATTTAAAGGGGCACTTGGATGAAAACGCCCCCATTTTCGAAAGTCCGAATAATTCGAATATTTGAGGATAATATTACTCAATTGTGATAAGGAAAACCAGATTTGCGAAAATCTTAGCCTAGGAGCCACTTGCAGTTGAGAAATTTTGGTTCAAAGGGTAAAAGAACAATGGGGTTGAGTAAATGAAGTCATTTACCCACAATTTAGATGCTGAAAAAAATGAACAATTTTTACCCACCACTTTTAACTGTGAAGAAAATATGTTGCTTGGATACTATTAAAGCAATATAGATAGGTTTAACCAAGTTTTAAGTCATTTCCAATTTTCATCGATTTTCGTCCAAGTGCCCCTTTAATGTATTCACATACTTCTATGCACTTTGATGCCAAGCTGTCTGGTTTTACCAAATAAGGCTCGTAAAAACTCGTTTAGCAGCAAAAAGCCCGTGCATCGAAGTGTGATAATATATCAAAAGTGGTCATACTTTTGCGCGTCGTGCTGCAACATATGGCACGGAAAAACCTTTATAACTTCAAGATGCACCACTCAAACTTTAAATTTTTTTAAACCACACAACAGCTCAGCTGAAAATATAGTCAGATGTGTCATAGGCACTTTAAATTCTAGTTTTTAGTAGACTGCTGTATTGCTTTTCAGTATGGTCAAATTCGCCTGTTTCTAACATAAATAAGCTTCAGCAAGAGAGTATAAATAAGAGAGGAAAACTTGTATTTGTATTTATCCCAAACCATAGAAAATACAGCCAATCAGAAAGCAAGAAAGCCGTTGTATATTCGTCGGTATTTTACTCTCATATATATGAAGAATGTTTTAAGGTGACTGGCTACTTTTGGAAAAAAAAATTAAACTTTCTTTTAAACTACGATTTCTTAAAGTGAAATTTAATGCTGATTCCGAAAATGAAAAGAAAAATGGGGTTTCCCTTGCTCGTTTTCGAGATAATCAGCATTTAATGGGCGCCTACGCGCAAGTTTTTGAAGCAAAAATTGCGCCATCGAATTGATCAGAAAAAAAATTACGACTCCTAAGATACTAGTTCTTTGCAGACCTTATCATGCACAAATGCCAGCTAGTGAATTATTCTACAATACAACATGGATATTTTAGAATTAAATACAAAGAGGTACATCGATTTGTCATATTTCGCCCTTTCAGCGCCTTAAAAATCTCATAAAGTCAAACAAAAATTCCTACAAAAATCAATTTTTTCATGCGTTAACTTTTCTGAAAAAATTGAAATGACGTAGATGTTTTAGAAGTTCTTTCAATTAAGCTTATAAAAAGTATAGAGTCCCGTGCAAAATTTGAGGGTTTTGCGCTGTCGAAGTTCAAAACGTGTATGGTTCCTCAATAAAATTTCGTATTTTATTCAGCGGTTTTTGTGCACGCGCTCAAAGTGGGCTCAAATCGAGCGTTCAAAAGTAGGCAGTCACCTTTATAAAAGGGGTTTTAAGATAGATAAATAAAGGGCGTGGCCTGAGGGAGTGAAATGAATTTTATTCCAATCAAAGGAAACACTTTTATTTAATTATTTTGATTATAATCGAATGATATGAGCAGTTTCTAGTAGGGCATGTTTTTGCAGTTGGTCGATTTGTGCATTTCCTGGTAGATGTTTGACATTGCTTTCTAGATACTGATTAAGGAAGCCTATAATGGCCCAATAAGTATAATTTGGCAGTCAGAGGAATGTTTTGAATTCATTAATTTCCAAATCGGACTAGCATGTAGTCATAAACCGCCACCCGGTTAGCTCAGTTGGTAAGAGCGTCGGTCTGTTGTGCGGCGGTGTTTGTTTGACTAAAACATCGTTAAAATCAAAGAACAATTTTCTTCTTCCTCGATCCGCCATCTTGAATTAAGGACAAAGTAAACAAAGCCGACAAACATAAGCTGCGCGCTGATTGGCTGAAAGGTAATTGCTATTGTTTTACTCGAGTTTTGATTGGCTGAGAAAAACTATCCAATTACTAGTAATTGGACAGCTTCAATTTTATCAAGAAAAGTGCGAACGAAAACGACAGGATGAAAATTTGAAGATAATACCATTCACCACTTTCACATTCCCATAATACTTTGCGTTTTTGGAGCCGGCGGCAATAGCAAAAATTATTTGAAAATTCAAAACTTTTCTGGAGATGTTGAGTATATTTGCTATTATTATTGAAAAATCCAGTATTAGTTTAATCAGAGTTAATTTAACTTGCATGGGAGAATGAAACGTTTGGTGCTACAGACAATGTATGGACTTTCCAAGAAATGTTATATCTTTCTGGTTTTGTTGATTCTGATAGAATCTTTCATAGATGCATAAGTGTTTTTAGATGTTTTTTTCTTCAATTCTTATTAATCTTTATGGTAATATTAATGATTTTGTCTCGTTGTTGCCCCCCCCCCCCAAAGAAAAACGCAAAGCATTATGGGGATGTGAAAGTGGTGAATAGTGCCTCACTTTTATTATGAAGACGACTGACTACTTTTTAACGTTCGATTTGAGCCCACCATGTGCGCGCCCACAAAAACCGCACAAAACCGCATAAAATTCAATAAAATTCCGTAATTCGGTAAAACGTTATACATGTACACCTAAATCCAAAATGGCGCGCACATTATTGGAAACGAGGCATCCAGGGCCAAATGCAAAAAGCCAATATGGTGTCTATGCAAATAGTACACTTGTTAAGTCTTTCTTTCTTTCGTACAAATGGAAACACAAACATTTTGCGGCATGAAATTATAAGAAAACACTATAATTTTGTAAATCTGGCCCTGGATGCCTCGTTTTCATGTGTGACGACACGGAATTCTAGTCGTGTTCTTTCAACTCTTGCCCATATTAATCACAGCTGTTATCGTATTCAATTACTGTAACCCTTGGAACATGAATCAAACATGAAAAAGGATTACTTAATAATAGGTAAAAATGTACTGCATGTCCAAACAATGAAGAATCTGGAATCGGCCTTCCGATTATTCCGATAATTGTGTTTATCTCTAGTGTGTGCTAAGTTAATATGTTCATTTAACAAATAGCCTTTCAGTACCATTCATTTTACGTTGGAAACTGCGGTTGCCAGAGACGCTATAAATTGGGAAGTCCTTAAATGTAATTCTAATTGCTGCCGCAGCGGAGCGAGCCTGAAGCGAGCGAAGCAAGGCAGCGATCCTAATTCAGACAATAGGCAAAAGGCAGGAGAAATCGAGATCTGCACTTTACCCACAATACAGCTCGTCGACAGTTTAGAACAATACATTTCTTTGTTGTCGCCATCCCAGAATGCACCAGCTTACTTGTACCGCCATGCAGTTCGGGCGCTGACTATAAGTATTCGGAAATTCGTGGTCTTCGTTCCCTTTGCTCCAGACTGTTTCAAGGTATGTAGTTTGTATTGTTCTTGCAAGTATTACTTCGCTCTGTTGTATTTTCGAACACAAATACCAATATTTATCTAAAATATTTCATTGAACGAGGTAAGCCTCTGTCTTTACAGAATTAGTTCGGCACAGTTTGTGTCAATAAACCATAATCAAAACTTTATCTCGCGCTCTGTTGTATTTCCGAATAAAAATACTGATATTTATGTAAAATATTTCTTTCTTCACTTCTAGCTTTCGTGCTGAAAAGTAATTGAACGAGGTAAGCCTTTATCTTTACAGAATTAGTTCGGCAAAGTTTGTGTCACGCACGTCACGCTCTGTCTTTACAGAATTAGTTCGGCACAGTTTGTGTCAATAAACCATAATCAAAACTTTATCTCGCGCTCTGTAGTATTTCCGAATAAAAATACTGATATTTATGTAAAATATTTCTTTCTTCACTTCTAGCTTTCGTGCTGAAAAGTAATTGAACGAGGTAAGCCTTTATCTTTACAGAATTAGTTCGGCAAAGTTTGTGTCACGCACGTGCTCGAAGTGCGAAGTAGACCTACGCCAAAACTTTATCTCGCGCTCTGTTGTATTTTCGAACAAATTAGCAATATTTCTTAACCATTTATCTTTCTTATCTTTAGCTTTATCTTAACGACTCATCGGACGACGAAATCCAAGCCTTCATGGATTTAGTGTGTCAACTCAAGCTATAAAATTCCTGTTCCAGTTATTAAATAGATTTTCCCGTTATTACGGGAGTTTTTTAAAGAAACAATGTAAACAACTGTTTCTAAATAAAATTCAATTTGATATAAATCCGTATGTCTTTGTATCTTGTGTGCTACAAATGATAAGTACTGTTGCGGTCAAAATAATATTAAGGCAGCACTCTCCAGCTTTAAGTTACGCTAGTATTTTAGCTAATTTATGAGTTGTTTACGATATTTTCTGTTTACTGTTACCAAAGTTTTAGCTAGCTTATTCTCATAACGAACTCCGCTACAACTTTTGATAGAAAGTCGTACAATCAGTTGTTCTTTGCATTTGCTGTTTTACTTCAATGTACTGTTTAACGAATTTGTAAGAAAACTTAGGAATTACTTCTTCATAGCTACCAGCCGGGGGGTGCACACCTTATCAGTTGTTAAGAGAAGTTACATTAAATTGGCACCTGTCCATCATGGCATAGCGCTACTATTTAAGTCGGAGCGCGCGCCAGAGAGATGATAGTTGAGATGATAGTAGAGATAGAGCTGAGTAGCCCAGAGAGTAGTCGCAATATAGAAGAGTGCCCCAAGAGTTGAGCAGAAGTAGAAGATTTAAGGGACTAAACAACATGTAAGGACACACTAACATATAAGTTAACGTGAATCCCTTACAATGGCTATCTCGTGAATCGTGCTTACCAGTTATGAGATTAGCGTATCAATAAAAGTAAACTATTTGTCTTGATGTAATGTGTAACATGTGATTGCCTAGCACAACTCAACGAACTCGCGCTGTCGCGGACAAGAAATTGTTCCGTCACAAATGTAACTCACATAATCGTGTACCATTTTGGCCTTAGGTGTATATCATATATAACCAACGAATGCCAATTTGAAGGATGGCATTATGTTAACATCCTTGACATCTTTCAGAATAATGTATCTATTTCAAAAAAGGTTGTCGCAGCTGAAAGCAACAAGCAACAACACAATACGACGAAGAATATCTGTATTTTACTCCTTATTCACCACTTAAACGCGATTATTTCAGTCCTGAAATAGAAATCAAAAAACCCATGTAAGGCTTGATCTTTCTCAACAAGAATAGAGTAGTTTAAGGACTTTGAATTGAGTTATTTTACAGAACTATCTGTGTTAAAAATTTAGACTGCCCGGCATTTAGTTTATTTTAAGCCGTTCCTGGCAGTCGTCGATAAAAATTATCTTCCCGTCCACACGTATCCGGATATTTTCGTATCCGCAAACTTTTTTATTCGGATACGGCTAGCGTCCACACGTATCCACCGTATACGGTCGATGTATCCGGATATTTCTGTATACGCTCTCCAGAGTGGAAATTTCTGTATACGATTCGTATCCGCATACGTGTGGACGGTCGTATCCGCATATTTTTATCAGAACCAGTCTTTTCCCCGCGAGATTTTTCAAAATGGCGGCGAGCAGACACGTTGTGTGTTCGCTGTTACTAGGACTACTTTCAAGCTTAATGGCGTGTCTAGAACTGAATATTGCATTATTAAATCTAAACTTTAGTTACTTGAGAAGACGTCTCAATATTATGCGACTTCTTGCCGTATTTGATTCTCGAATCAGAAGCCAAAGACTGCTCAAAAGAGCGGGAAGACAACCAGCACGGCCACGAAGATTTTGGGTCCGACCAGGACGAACTAGATCTTCAAGCTCACACGTGTTGAAATTTCGAGTGTAAACAAACAAGAAAGACGCGAATTTGCCGCCAAAATTATCGCAGGCTCAGCTTTTTCGTTGATACGCATGCTCTGTTGGCTAATCCCTTGAGATATCCGGATACGAATCGGATACGTGTGGACGGTCGTATACGATTTGTATACGGTACGTGTGGACGCAGATACTTTTGTATCCGCATAAAAAAGTTTGTGGATACGAAAATATCCGGATACGTGTGGACGGGGCCTAAGTGCCACGAATAGTATATTTAGTGCTAAAAACGTGACAATTGTGTGACGCGGCATAACCGCATAATCGTTTGATTTTACCAGAATCCAGGAGGAAAAACTAAAATAAAAAACCTTATTTTAAGCCTTCAAAAGCATCAGAAAACTTTTCAATTCGAAGAAAAATAATCATAGATTGTAGAATATATGAATACATGTATAGAACAAAGGATTTTATTCAGCAAATCTTAGTAATCAAAGTTGTAAGTTTTTTTAGGTGGAAAGTGAACTACACTGAAAATTGTCCAAAAATATTACTGATGAGCTTAAGCTTACATTCACTTGAACTTCACATGAAACAAGAGACATATTCATTAATGCAAGATAAAATTTTCTTTGCTAGTAAGTT
Source organism: Anthopleura sola (assembly GCA_023349425.1). Classification (NCBI taxonomy): domain Eukaryota; kingdom Metazoa; phylum Cnidaria; class Anthozoa; order Actiniaria; family Actiniidae; genus Anthopleura; species Anthopleura sola. Next base: position 26,131 of record JALHLI010000066.1, on the reverse strand, counting down.
GGTCTTTGAAAAAAAAATTTTCTGATTTATTCTTAACTTTATTATCCAGCGAAATATCTTACAAAAACATAAGCTTATCCATAAAAAAAAACAAGCTCATCATTTTTGCGATTGTGTAATGGTAATAGCTGGAAAAGCCCGATAAATAGCAAATGTTTGGTGTGATATGTATTCCTTTTTCATATTTCATTCAACATTAAAATAAATTATCTATAAAAATGTCAAAATATTCATATGATTATGAAAAATGGAATCTTTTTTGACTTCGCGTGAGTCTCTCTGGCCGTCTCAGCGAAATCCCAATTTTTTTTCTCACCAAAAATTCGTGTTTTTATCTCGTGAGGTATTTTCATGGGCAAAAAGTGGTGTTTTCAGAAGACAGGTCATCCCGTCAGCGAAAAACGTCCTTTTGAGAGCCAAAATGGATATTTTTCAGTTTTTTGGGCTAAAAAGCTTTTTTTTCCATCAGCAAAACAGTGTTTTTGACACTCAAAATGTGCTTTTCTCGCCCAAACTGTGCTTTTAGCAGTGAAAACCTCGTATTTTGAGCTAAAGAAAATTCTCAGCAAACTTGAAATTTTCTCAGCAAAAAACACCTTTTTTGACCAAAAAGCACCTTTTACCAGCCACATCTCAATTTTTTTTGCGTAATCACGTCGTGTTTTTATCTCGTAAGGTATTTTCATGAGCAAAATGTGGTGGTTTCAGGAAACAGGTCATCCCGTCAGCGAAAAACGTCATTTTGAGAGCCAAAATGGCCATTTTTCAGTTCTTAGGGCTTAAAAGCTTTTTTCCCATGAAAACAGTGTTTTTAACACCCAAAATGTGCTTTTCTCGCCCAAAATGTGCTTTTAGCAGTGAAGAGCGGTTGTCTGTAAATATCGAGAATCGGCGGACAGTCGCATAAAACTGAAATTCTTTTTCTTTCACCAATCAAACCCCTTTGGTGAACTATTTTCAAAAATCGTATCGAAAGTTCAAACGGGTTTTGTATTTCCTTCAAAATCGAAGTTTTTCGAAATGCACTAAATTGACCTTCAGCAAGCCTTATGACTAAGCGAAAATCCTGCATTTTTGCCGCGCTCGTTCACAAAAACCAAACAACAAAAGGCATTGACATTTAGCCACGAGCAACATCATTATTTCCTCTTTCTAAAACATTGAAAATATTGCCGATATTTGGAATTGTACTATTTTTGGAGAACATTTTATTAGATGCGGTGAAAGCGTTGCTGCTAGAGCGTAAAATTTAACTGTTTTTAAAGTCATCGAATCCAGCTTGGTACATAGAATTTTAGCCTAAAACCTTAATTTTCCGAAAGCTCAACCATTCTAATTTAAGGGGTAAAAATATTATTGATGGCACTCAAAGCGTATTTTATTACGAAGCGTAAACGCGAAGCACATTTTAGTACAAATATAGTGGTAATTCGTATAAGATCGCACACAAATAGAGCATCGTTTAAAGGATGAGAATAAAATAATGGATGACAGGCAAGGTTGGATATGTTATCCTGGTTTCTTGGCAAGTACAGTTGAAATTTATATCGACCAAAAAAGATTATTTTTCCAAGCATCAAGTCAGCACGCTTACTAATAAACTAGACGTGACAACAAGCGTGACAACAAGCATTCTACAAACAGGTTCCAGCTGATTTCGCAAAGCACTTTCGGTTTAAATTAGCCAATCAGAGCCATTTTTGTAGCACGGCCAAGCGTTCCAAACAAATTTCAATATGGCGGCGGTCGAAATATGTGCTTCGTCTGCCGTTGAGATAACTAATTTACAAATTCCAGATTTAATCCTACATTTACCCAAATTTTGACTTAATTACTGGGTTGCTATGGTAGCAAACCAGTCTTAAAATGAGATCCGTTTTTCCGTGGTCAGGTAGACCATAATTTCACACGTCATGATTGGTCGAGAACTTGTAAACAATGTCCAATGTCCAATGAAGTTGCCACACGACATCGAGGACGATGTTTTTATAGCTTTTAGCGTTGTGTCTCTATAAATTCATTCGTTCAGGGTTCGTGAAGTACTATTTTGTCTGTAGGCACGTTGCGTACTTTTTTCTTTAGGTTTTTTAACGCTACGCTTAAACTACTTACAAACACACACGCCGTACGTGGTAGACACAAACTAAAAGATGTTATTGAGCGATTTTGGAACGGGTTGGTCCACATACTCAAAGAGAGAAGCCTGAGAATCTATGAGCAAACTACGGTATGAGAATCGTAGATCTAGACAAAATAGTCAAAATAGACTAAGATAATCTATAAACTACCTAGCTATGATCAAACTAGATCTTACCAGATCTCAGATACGAAAAAAATATACTGAGACAAACTACAGAACGAGAGACAAACTACAAAACGAGTGACAAACAAAGCTTTGATGAAAGCTGACTCCAAGAACTTCTATGAGTCAGACGAGCTGATAGTGATCTACAAGAAAGCGAATTGCCAAGACTTGTTGAATATTTCCATTTATGAAAATACAGAAAACAAAAACTGAGGGAAAAACAAATGACCAGTTAAACACGTTTTGGCTAAGAGTATTTACATCGATAAAACGTTTGTTTTGCAGCGAACAGTTTCGATACTGAAATAGATATGTTTATATCATCAGCTAGTCTTGAAAGGTACTCTAGTAGGTCAAGTAGAAATATAATATGCGTTGACAAGTCAGTAACGCAACACTAATGTCTTACTAGAATTTAAAATGTTTTTAATAAATGGGGACTTTGAACCCAAAAGGAACACTTTGGTAAGAAATAATAGAGTGTGAGGATTGGTGAGTGGGGGAGCTCTCGCACAGGCAACCCAGTGAAGGCTCCAAGAGCGTCTAGTTTAGCAACAGTCACTGAGCTCTTATAAACGACCAGAAAAATCGTGAAAATTCTCATAAAATCGGTTCATTATTCTATCTTTACTCAATAAATCGATAGATTAAACATCAGTTCATTCGTTTGAAAGGTTTTTTATTAGTTTTTAATTTTGATTTTATCCTTTTACAATGTGATGTTTATCAACGTAAACATCGCGCAGAAATGATAGTCTTCGTAGTGGCCGCGCGGGGAAAATATATTTGGAGACTGGGTGCTAGGAACGTCTCGATTTGACAAACAATGCTTTGCGCGCCGCTAAGAGAAATCAGCTGGTTGGAGGCCTTTGATGTCACCGAATTATTTTGCATGTCACGCTCGTATTTGCAATGAAAAGCAAAATATATTCTCCACATTTTCGTTTCGCCACGAAAGAGTTTTGACGAACAAAGAACATAGTTTTTACACAGTCATAATGGAAGGTCATATTGCCAGGAAAAATTATTTTCGGTCTCAAATGAACAAATAACAGAGGTCTTTGAGTGTTGCTTTTGAAAGTCGGGATTATTATTTTGTCATGTGATTCTCTCACTCCCTTCGAGTCACACTCATTTGATGTTCATTATGAGTGTTCATACGCGGATTTTTCAAAAGATTTTCAATGTTTTGAAATGATTAAATAATGCTTTAATACTAAACCAAATCCCGAACTCGGCCAATACTTATTTGTCAAACAACAGCTCATCAAAAACGCCTTATTTTACAGACAACCCCTCAATGTAGACTTCAGTTTTATTAAAACATGTTTCGCGTTTACGCATCGTAATAAAATACGCTTTGATTGCCATCAATAATATTTTTACCCCTTAAATTAAAAGGGTTGATCTTTTGGAAAATCTAAGTTTGGGACTAAAATTCTATGTATTAAGCTGTATTCGATGACTTTAAAAACAGTTAAATTTTACGCTCTCGCGCCAACGCTTTCACCGCATCTAATAAAGTGTTCTCCAAAAATAGTACAATTCCAAATATCGGTAATATTTTCAATGTTTTAACAAGAGGAAAAAATGATGTTGCTCGTGGCAAAATGTCAACGCCTTTCGTTGTTTGGTTTTTGTGGAAAAGCGAAGCAAAAATGCAGGATTTTCGCTTAGTCATAAGGCTTGCTGAAGGTCAATTTAGTGCATTTCGAAAAACTTCGATTTTGAAGGAAATAAAAATCCGTTTGAACTTTCGATACGATTTTTGAGAATAGTTCACCAAAGAGGTTTGATTGGTGAAAGAAAAAGAATTACAGTTTTATGCGACTGTCCGCCGATTCTCGATATTTACAGACAACCGCGCTGAAAACGTCGTGTCTGCACCAAAAGAAAATGCACAGCAAAATTCAAATTTTCTCAGCAAAAAACGTTTTTTTGACAAAAAAGCACCTTTTCTCAGCCAAAACCCAAATAATTCTTCGCCAAATAGTCGTGTTTTTATCTCCTGCGGTGTTTTCATGAGCAAAAAGTGGGGGTTTCGGCAAGACAGCCATGCCGTCAGCGAAAAACCTCGTTTACAGGGCCAAAATGGTCATTTTTTCAGTTTATTGGACCGAAAGGCATCTTTTTTAAGCGAAAACCCAATTTTTTTTGCCAAAAAGTTTCGATTTTATCTCGTCAGGTATTTTCATGAGCATAAAGTGGGGGTTTCGGCAAGACAGCCATGCTATCAGCGAAAAACCTCGTTTTGAGGGCCAAATGGCCATTTTTCAGTTTTTTGAACCAAAAAACTTTTTTTTCCAGCAAAACCCTGTTTTACTCACGCAAAATGTGCTTTATTTCGTGGAAAAGGAGCGTTTAGCAGTGAAAACGTCGTGTTTTGACCAAAAGAAAATTCTCAGCAAAATTCAAATTTTCCCAGCAAAAAACAGTTTTTTGGACCAAAAAGCACCTTTTTTCAGCACAAACCCAATTCTTTTTGCCAAAAAATTTGTTTTTTTATCTCGTGAGGTATTTTCATGAGCAAAAAGTGGGGGTTTCGGCAAGACAGCCATGCCGTAAGCAAAAAACCTCGTTTTGAGGGCCAAAATGGCCATTGTTTACTTTTTTTGGACCAAAAAGCTTTTTTTTCCAGCCAAAACCCTGTTTTTCTCACCCAAAATGGGTTTTTCTCGTGCAGAAGGTGCGTTTAGCAGTGAAAACGTCGTGTTTTGACCAAAAGGAAATTCTCAGAAAAATTCAAATTTTCTCAGCAAAAAACATTTTTTTTGACCAAAAGGCATCTTTTTTAAGCGAAAACCCAATTTTTTTTGCCAAAAAGTTTCGTTTTTATCTCGTGAGGTATTTTCATGAGCATAAAGTGGGGGTTTCGGCAAGACAGCCATGCCATCAGCGAAAAACCTCGTTTACAGGGCCAAAATGGTCATTTTTTCAGTTGTTTGGACCAAAAAAAAAATTTTTTTTCAGCAAAACCCTTTTTTTCTCACCCAAAATGTGTTTTTCTCGTAAAAAAAGGTGCGTTTAGCAGTGAAAACGTCGTGTTTTGACCAAAAGAAAATTCTCAGCAAAATTCAAATTTTCTCAGCAAAAAACAGTTTTTTGGACCAAAAAGCACCTTTTTTCAGCACAAACCCAATTCTTTTTGCCAAAAAGTTTGTTTTTTATCTCGTGAGGTATTTTCATGAGCAAAAAGTGGGGGTTTCGGCAAGACAGCCATGCCGTAAGCAAAAAACCTCGTTTTGAGGGCCAAAATGGCCATTGTTTACTTTTTTTGGACCAAAAAGCTTTTTTTTCCAGCCAAAACCCTGTTTTTCTCACCCAAAATGGGTTTTTCTCGTGCAGAAGGTGCGTTTAGCAGTGAAAACGTCGTGTTTTGACCAAAAGGAAATTCTCAGAAAAATTCAAATTTTCTCAGCAAAAAACATTTTTTTTGACCAAAAGGCATCTTTTTTAAGCGAAAACCCAATTTTTTTTGCCAAAAAGTTTCGTTTTTATCTCGTGAGGTATTTTCATGAGCATAAAGTGGGGGTTTCGGCAAGACAGCCATGCCATCAGCGAAAAACCTCGTTTACAGGGCCAAAATGGTCATTTTTTCAGTTGTTTGGACCAAAAAAAAATTTTTTTTCAGCAAAACCCTTTTTTTCTCACCCAAAATGTGTTTTTCTCGTAAAAAAAGGTGCGTTTAGCAGTGAAAACGTCGTGTTTTGACCAAAAGAAAATTCTCAGCAAAATTCAAATTTTCTCAGCAAAAAACAGTTTTTTGGACCAAAAAGCACCTTTTTTCAGCACAAACCCAATTCTTTTTGCCAAAAAGTTTGTTTTTTATCTCGTGAGGTATTTTCATGAGCAAAAAGTGGGGGTTTCGGCAAGACAGCCATGCCGTAAGCAAAAAACCTCGTTTTGAGGGCCAAAATGGCCATTGTTTACTTTTTTTTGGACCAAAAAGCTTTTTTTTCACCAAAACCCATTTTTTCTCACCAAAAATGGGTTTTTCTCGTGCAAAAGGTGCGTTTAGCAGTGAAAACGTCGTGTTTTGACCAAAAGAAAATTCTCAGCAAAATTCAAATTTTCTCAGCAAAAAACATTTTTTTTTTGTCATAAAAGCACCTTTTCTCAGCCAAAAAGCCAATTTTTTTTCGCGAAAAGAATTCGTTTTTATCTCGTGAGGTATTTTTATGAGCATAAAGTGGGGGTTTCGGCAAGACAGCCATGCCATCAGCGAAAAACCTCGTTTACAGGGCCAAAATGGTCATTTTTTCAGTTGTTTGGACCAAAAAAATTTTTTTTTTCAGCAAAACCCTTTTTTTCTCACCCAAAATGTGTTTTTCTCGTAAAAAAAGGTGCGTTTAGCAGTGAAAACGTCGTGTTTTGACCAAAAGAAAATTCTCAGCAAAATTCAAATTTTCTCAGCAAAAAAAACAGTTTTTTGGACCAAAAAGCACCTTTTTTCAGCCAAAACCCAATTTATTTTTGCCAAAAAGTTTCGTTTTGATCTCGTGAGGTATTTTCATGAGCAAAAAGTGGGGGTTTCGGCAAGACAGCCATGCCGTAAGCAAAAAACCTCGTTTTGAGGGCCAAAATGGCCATTGTTTACTTTTTTTGGACCAAAAAGCTTTTTTTTCCAGCCAAAACCCTGTTTTTCTCACCCAAAATGGGTTTTTCTCGTGCAGAAGGTGCGTTTAGCAGTGAAAACGTCGTGTTTTGACCAAAAGGAAATTCTCAGAAAAATTCAGATTTTCTCAGCAAAAAACATTTTTTTTGACCAAAAGGCATCTTTTTTAAGCGAAAACCCAATTTTTTTTGCCAAAAAGTTTCGTTTTTATCTCGTGAGGTATTTTCATGAGCATAAAGTGGGGGTTTCGGCAAGACAGCCATGGCATCAGCGAAAGACCTCGTTTTGAGGGCCAAAATGGCCATTTTTCAGTTGTTTGGACCAAAACTTTTTTTTTTCCAGCAAAACCCTTTTTTTCTCACCCAAAATGTGTTTTTTCTCGTAAAAAAAGGTGCGTTTAGCAGTGAAAACGTCATGTTTTGACAAAAAGAAAATTTTCAGCAAAATTCAAATTTTCTCAGCAAAAAACAGTTTTTTGGACCTTATAGTACGCACGACAAAATTACTCGATTCTGATTGGTCTAGAGGAGTACAATTAGAGCGTTAATTGGTACTCCGCGGGAGTACCAATTAGGTCGCTATGGAAACACGGCCAAAAGCGGCAAATTTCCCCAGTGAAATGAGTGAAATTCCCAAAAAAATCAGTGTTTTATAGATTAAAATACAAAAATTTCAGAAAACTGTTTAATACACACATAGGAAGGCCTCAAAATATGATAACTAGACAAATTCAAGACGTAATAAATCATGTTTTGTAGTAGATAGTCGTTTTTTTCTTTCTAGTTTTCGCCAAACAATTTGAGTTGGAGTTTTGAATGTTCTCGTTTTACTACCTGTTGTCTTCTGTGGTCTTCTCGAAAAATATATTCAACACCACATCTACAATGATTGTATAATATGTAGAAAACAGCTAACAATAGTTTTAAAGCAAATTTCTTTCCGTTTAGCGAAAAAACACAGCGAGTAGAGGCTCGTTTTTTGTTTTGAAAATAGTTAAGATCAAATCTTACCGGCAAACTGTCGAGTAGTTGTAGAGAGACGAATTCAGCTATTTATCACAAGTTAATTGATCCTAAGTTGTCAATCCAGTCTTGAAATAATAAAATCTTCAGATAATTCACCATTTAAAGAAAATAGCAGCGAAATTCTTCAAGCTACAGGAGGGAATAATATCCAAAGCACATGGTCTGATCACTGGCGACTCGTTCACGGCAAGCTGTACTTGAAAACTCTTAACTTGAACGACATATTTGTCGCTTTTATCCCTTTTGATGTTGTCCAGCTAACTTGTTTTCAAAGAAAGTATTTTTGAAGTTGTGTTTTAGCAGTTATTAGCAAATGCTAAGAGGAAAAAAACTTAAATTAGCGAACTGTAAACTCTCAACTTTCGCTTAGTTTTTATTTCACACAGTACGTTTTCAAAGAAAAGTCGCTTCTTGATTCGCTGTTTAGCTGTCAATACTGTCATTCAATAGTTGTAAACATGCATTAAAATGGCTTTTTACTTGAGATGTAAAATTATTTTCTAGTATTTTGTAGTTCAAATCATACATAAAATACTAATCTAAAAAGGTTTTAAAGCAACGTTAACACTTTCTATGCTGTTCTTGACTTAGCGTTCTTGGAGAAGAGTCGGTTATAGCAAAGGCAATGAAGATGAATGAATGCCTTCGCTTCGCATGTTTTTATAAAATTTTGTCGAGTGAACTATAAATAAAAAATCGCACGACCTTCTCGTACAATTTGGAATTAATAGGCACTCGTAATGTTTTGAAAGTTCTTTAATTGCACTCGCCTAAAGGCTCGTGCAATTACAAGAACTTTCAAAACATTACTCGTACCTATTAATTTCCAAATTGTACTCGAGGTCGTGCGATTTCCTATACAAAAAGCACCTTTTTTCAGCCAAAACCCAATTTATTTTTGCCAAAAAGTTTCGTTTTCATCTCGTGAGGTATTTTCATGAGCAAAAAGTGGGGGTTTCGGCAAGACAGCCATGCCGTAAGCGAAAAACCTGGTTTTGAGGGCCAAAATTGCCATTTTTCAGTTTTTTGGACCAAAAAGCTTTTTTTTCCAGCAAAACCATGCTTTTCTCGCCAAAAAGTTTCGTTTTTATCTTGTGAGGTATTTTCATGAGCAAAAAGTGGGGGTTTCGGCAAGACGGCCATGCCGGCAGCGAAAAACCTCGTTTAGAGGGCCAAAATGGTCATTTTTTCAGTTTATTGGACCAAAAAGCTTTTTTTTCTTCAGCAAAACTTTGTTTTTTTTCGCCAAAAAGTTTTGTTTTTATCTTGTGAGGTATTTTCATGAGCAAAAAGTGGGGGTTTCGGCAAGACAGCCATGCCGTCAGCGAAAAACCTGGTTTTGAGTGCCAAAATGGCCATTTTTCAGTTTTTTGGACCAAAAAACCTTTTTTCCCCAGCAAAACCCTTTTCTTCTCACGCAAAATGTGCTTTTTCTCGTGCAGAAGGTGCGTTTAGCAGTGAAAACATCGTGTTTTGACCAAAAGAAAATTCTCAGCAAAATTCAAATTCTCTCAGCAAAAAACAGTTTTTTGGACCAAAAAGCACCTTTTTTCAGCCAAAACCCAATTTATTTTCGCCAAAAAGTTTCGTTTTGATCTCGTAAGGTATTTTCATGAGCAAAAAGTGGGGGTTTCGGCAAGACAGCCATGCCGTCAGCGAAACACCTCGTTTTGAGGGCCAAAATGGCCATTTTTTACTTTTTTGGACCAAAAAGGTTTTTTTTTTCAGCCAAACCCATTTTTTTTCACCCAAAATGGGTTTTTCTCGTGCAAAAGGTGCCTTTAGCAGTGAAAACGTCGTGTTTTGACCAAAAGGAAATTCTCAGCAAAATTCAAATTTTCTCAGCAAAAAAGAGTTTTTTTTTACCAAAAGGCATCTTTTTTTCAGCGAAAACCCAATTTTTTTTGCCAAAAAGTTTCGTTTTTATCTCGTGAGGTATTTTCATGAGCATAAAGTTGGGGTTTCGGCAAGACAGCCATGGCGTCAGGGAAAAACCTCATTTTGAGGGTCAAAATGGCCATTTTTTCAGTTTTTTTTTACCAAAAAGCTTTTTTTCTCAGCAAAACCCGTTTTTTTTTTCGCCAAAAAGTTTCGTTTTTATCTCGTGAGGTATTTTGATGAGGAAAATGTGGGGGTTTCGGAAAGACAGCCATGCCGTCAGCGAAAAACCTCGTTTTGAGGGCCAAAATGGCCATTTTTCAGGTTTTTGGACCAAAAAGCCATTTTTTTCAGCAAAACCCTGTTTTTCTCACCCAAAATGTGTTTTTCTCGTGAAAAAGGTGCGTTTAGCAGTGAAAACGTCGTGTTTTGACCAAAAGAAAATTCTCAGCATAATTCAAATTTTCTTAGCAAAAAATAATTTTTTTGACCAAAAAGCACCTTCAACGTCAACGAAAAACTTCGTTTTGATGGGTAAAATGACCAATTTTCAGTTTTTTGGACTGACGGCATGGCTGTCTTGCTGAAACCCCCACTTTTTGCTCATGAAAATACCTCAGGATATAAAAACGAATTCTTTTCGCGAAAAAAAATTGGCTTTTTGGCTGAGAAAAGGTGCTTTTATGACAAAAAAAAAATGTTTTTTGGTGAGAAAATTTGAATTTTGCTGAGAATTTTCTTTTGGTCAAAACACGACGTTTTCACTGCTAAACGCACCTTTTGCACGAGAAAAACACATTTTTGGTGAGAAAAAATGGGTTTTGGTGAAAAAAAAAAGCTTTTTGGTCCAAAAAACTGAAAAATGGCCATTTTATAATAATAATAATAATAAATTATATTTTATTGAGCGCTAATTCCCCATGGTTCAACTGCGCTTTACAGTTAAGGTTATATTATATTAAAAATAAAAATTGGTAACATTAACTTAATTATTATTTTGTAATTGTGTATAATTGACTTGATGAAGATATCATGTTTAATTTATTTATATATATATATATATAGAGAGAGAGACAACATGATAAAAGAAGTGTATTGATATAAAATTTTAAAATGAAAATGTAAAATAGTATGGTTTCATAATAAAACAACTAATAAAATGCTTGCTTAAAAAGCCAGGTTTTAACCTCACGTTTGAAGTGCAAGAGTGATGTAGATGATCTTATGTTCTGTGGGAGACTATTCCATAGATCAGGGGCTGCAGTGGAGAAGGCTCTTTTGCCATAGTGATTTAAGTTATAATTAGGTTTGGTCAAAAGGTTCTGAGACTTTGATCTTAAGGAACGTGATGGCACATAAGGTTGTACCAAGTCAAATAGATAAGAAGGGGTCTGATTATGTAAAACTTTGAAAGTAAGTAAAATAATCTTGAAAACAATACGCTGTTCAACAGGTAGCCAGTGCAAATCACATAAGATGGGAGTGATATGTTCTTGTTTCCTTGAGAAGGTAATAAGCCTAGCTGCTGCGTTTTGAGCATGCTGCAACTTTTTCAGGGAAGCGTTAGGGAGACCATATAATAAAGAATTGCAGAAGTCAAGCTTCGTGGAAATTAGGGCATGGACAAGAGTTTCGCATGCATTACGACTCAAATACTTTCTGATTTTCCAAATATTATGAATATGAAAAAAACAGGTCTTACATACAGAAAGTATCTGATTATCCAACGACAAAGACTCATCAAAGATGACACCGATGTTACGAGCAGATGTTGATGGAGCAATAGATGAGTTCGAAATTTGAAGAGATTCAATAGATGGTCTAGGACGACGAGGGTTAGTTAAAACAAGAATTTCAGTTTTGTCGTTATTAAGTTTCAACTTGTTGGAAGTCATCCATCTATCAATTTCAGATACACAGGTCTCAATTTGCTGTTTTGCTCTATCTAACTCAATTGAGGAAGATGTAGAAAATGTGAAATAAAGTTGGGTGTCATCAGCATATAAATGAAAGTTGATGTTGAACTTCCGCATAATATCACCAATTGGTGCGGTGTATAAAAGAAATAAAATGGGTCCCAGAATAGAGCCTTGGGGGACACCGCATTCTAGAAATTGAGAAGAAGATGAAGCACCGTTTACTTTCACTCGAAAGCATCTATCACTGAGGTAGGATTTAAACCATCGAAGAGCTTTTCCATTGATGCCGTATCTAGTTGAAAGCCTCTCAAGAAGAATGTTATGATCTACCGTATCGAAGGCAGCTGATAGGTCAAGTAATACTAAAATAACTGCAGATCGTCTGTCAATAGCTTGAAGAATATCATTGTGAACTCTCAAAAGTGCTGTTTCAACACTATGGAATTTCTTATATGCAGATTGGAATTTTTCATGAAGATCATTTTTCTCCAAGTGATCTGTTAGTTGAGAGGCAACCACCTTTTCTACAATCTTAGAGAGAAATGTCAAGTTTGATATTGGTCTGAAACTGGAAAATTCCTCATGAGGCAGATTCTGTTTTTTGATGACTGGTCTCACTATCGCTTCCTTTAAATTGCTTGGCACTGTTGCAGTATTTAAAGATAAGTTGATTATTTTTGTAATCGAAGGAAGGAGCATTTCAATGGTTCTTTTGAGAATAACACCAGGCAGAGGGTCCAGATCACAGGATTTGCTGACAAGTGGAAGAATGAGTTTAGACAGATCCTCACATGCAATTTCAGAAAATGAAATAAGATGTTGAGACACTGGTAAAGCTGGATGAGTGTCCAGGAAGGATGAATAAGAAACAAAACTACTTTGATAAGCCTTAATTTTGCCAACAAAGAAGTCACCAAAAGAGTTAGCAAGATGTTTAGCGGTAGGTGCAGCAGGAAAGGATTGCTCCGGATTCCTGTGTAGCCATTTGTCAAAAGTGGAAAACAAAACCTTCTGATTGGACTTATTATCATTAATAATGTTAGAAAAATACTCATCTTTAGATTTCTGAATAAGTTTCTTTACAACCCAACATTGCTCTACATATAAATCACGATGAATTGTAAGACGTGACACTCGCCAGGTTCTCTCAAGTCTTCGACGCTTAGTCTTTTCAGATTTTATCCTTTCCGTGTACCAAGGAGCTGATGGTCTCATTGTTATAATACGCTCTTTGACAGGAGCATGTGAGTCTAGGATAGACAACAGATCAGAGTGATATTGTGAAGTAAGGCTGTTGATATCCTCTGCTGGTGAGGTTATTAAACTGGAACGAGCAATATCTCTTTTTAATGATTCAACGTCAATTGATTTGATCTTTCGGCATTTTGCAACAACTCTTTCAAAAGATGGTTTTTTAGTAAGTAGTTCACAAAACACAGCAGAGTGATCGGATATTGCAGGATCAGAGACACAAACTTTATCAATTAAATTGCTGTTGGTGTTGGTAATAACAAGGTCGAGTATGTGTTTCTCTTTGTATGTAGGCTGTTCAACATGTTGAGACAAGTTGAAAAGATTTAAGATATTAAGAAATTCAAGAGCATGAGAATTAGTTGGGTCTTCAACATGAAAGTTGAAATCACCCACAAGAAGAAATGAGGCTGAATTAATAGAAAACTGTTCTAGAAAATGAGAAAACTCATCAAAAAACATTTGATTTGAAAGTTTGTTCTGACTTGATGGAGGTGGTCTATATAAAATAAAAATAGAAATAGTAGACGGAGATGAGTTTAGAGACATACCCATGATCTCAAACGACTTAAATTTAGATATCGAAATTTTATTTAATTTTAGAGATTTTTTAAAAAGTAGACCAACACCTCCTCCTCTAGATTTTCTAGGGATGTGGTGAAAAACATAGCCCTTCGGAGTTATTTCATTAACCACTAAATGTAAATTTACATTATTTGTATTCAACCAAGTTTCAGTTAAACAAAGCAACTCAATATCATTTTCAACAATAAAATCATTTATAATCAAAGGTTTATTGCATACTGACCGGCAGTTTAATAGGCAAAGTTTAGAGCTTCTTCGAACATTTGATGATAAAGGTATGCGGAGAGGGTAGCACAAGTTATTGGTATTGATTCCACGATGAAGATGCTTGTGTTTATTCACGGTGTTCAGCCAAGGTGAACGAAGGAACGAATCTTGAATATTTAATTTCCTGGTAGAACGAGAAGAGATTGATTTTATCGATCGAATACCATCGTCTTTTGCTTGAGATCGACCACTACGTTTTCCTCTGAACTGACGTAAGATACCAAGAGATTTCATAGTATTCCAAGTCGAAGAATCCAGTGGAAATTGACCATAGCGATGACCAGTTGTCAAACAATGGCGGGAAGTTTGAAAGCCCACAGAACATTTCCACCACAAACAGCAAGATAGTAAAGAATTTCTCGAATAAGAAAGCATAATTTAACAGTAGAAATACTTAGAAATAAAATTAGCGTGGTGAAAAGCATCAAAAGTATCAAAATTAGAGATAAAACGTTTAAAACCTCAAGAGCCTATTTCTTAAGCAACTACTTGGAGTGCTAATATATGCTAATATATTTTGGCCCTCAAAACGAGGTTTTTCGCTGAGGGCATGGCTGTCTTGCGGAAAACCCCACTTTTTGCTAATAAAAATACCTCACGAGATAAAAATGAAACTTTTTGGCGAAAAAAATGTGGGTTTTGGCTGAAAAAAGGTGCTTTTTGGTCCAAAAAACTGAAAAATGGCAATTTTGGTGGCCCTTAAAACGAGGTTTTTCGCTGACGGCATGGCTGTTTTGCTGAAACCCCCACTTTTTGCTCATGAAAATACCTCACGAGATAAAAACGAAACTTTTTGGCGAAAAAAAATTGGGTTTTGGCTGAAAAAAAGTGCTTTTATGTAAAAAAAAAAATGGTTTTTGCTGAGAAAATTTGAATTTTGCTGAGAATTTTCTTTTGGTCAAAACACGACGTTTTCACTGCTAAACGCACCTTTTGCACGAGAAAAACACATTTTGGGTGAGAAAAACAGGGTTTTGCTGGAAAAAAAGCTTTGTGGTCCAAAAAACTGAAAAATGGCCATTTTTCCCCTCAAAACGAGGTTTTTCGCTGACGGCATGGCTGTCTTGTCGAAAACCCCACTTTTTGCTCATGAAAATACCTCACGAGATAAGAACGAACATTTTTGGCGAAAAAATGTGGGTTTTGGCTGATAAAAGGCGCTTTTTGGTGAAAAAAACTGTTTTTTCCTGAGGAAATTCGAATTTTGCTGAGAATCTTCTTTTGGTCAAAACATGACGTTTTCACTGCTAAACGCACCTTTTGCACGAGAAAAACACATTTTGTGTGAGAAAAACAGGGTTTTGCTGAAAAAAAAATCTTTTTGGTCCAAAAAACTGAAAAATGGCCATTTTGGCCCTCAAAACGAGGTTTTTCGCTGACGGCATGCCTGTTTTGCTGAAATCCCCCCTATTTGCTCATGAAAATACCTCACGAGATAAAACCGAAACTTTTTGGCGAAAAAAACTGGGGTTTTGGCTGAAAAAAGGTGTATTTTGGTCCAAAAAAACTGAAAAAATGGCCATTTTGGCCCTCAAAACGAGGTTTTTGACTGTCGGCATGGCTGTCTTGCCTAAACCCCCACTTTTTGCTCATCAAAATACCTCACAAGAAAAAAAACGAAACTTTTTGGCGAAAAAAAACAGAGTTTTGCTGAAAAAAAATCTTTTTGGTCCAAAAAACTGATAAAATGGCCATTTAGGCCCTCATGATCAAAACGAGGTTTTTGACGGTCGGCATGGCTGTCTTGCCGAAACCCCCACTTTTTGCTCATGAAAATACCTCACGAGATCAAAACGAAACTTTTTGGCGAAAAAAAAATTGGGTTTTGGCTGAAAAAAGTTGCTTTTTGGTCAAAAAAAATGTTCTTTGCTGAGAAAATTTGAATTTTGCTGAGAATTTTCTTTTGGTCAAAACACGACGTTTTCACTGCTAAACACATGGAGGATCCAATCATATTCTGGAGTATGCAATCATATCCTGGAGGATCCGACCATATCCTGGATGATCCAATCATATCCTGGAGTATCCAATCATATCCTGGAGGATCCAATCATATCCTGGAGGATCCAATCACATTCTGGAGGATCCAATGATATCCTGGAGGATCCATGAAGACCGCAGTCAGAACTAGAACATACTGATCACTGAAGAATTCAAATCCGAAACTTTTAATTGCATGCTTGAAGATCTCCGCATCTGGAAAACCATCCAACTGAAAACATCACTCATGGTGTCTGTTACGTTGTCCACTTAGACGCAAATAGACACTAGATCGTTTTGATGTTTTCAAACTAATTTTTCTAGAAAACTCATTACATAAAATCAAAACCGGCAATAGTAATTCCCCCTGCCTTTGTGCCGTAAATATTGAAATAAATAAACAAACAAACAAATGAATGAATAAATAATTGCTCAAGTGCACACGGAAATTGGCGAAAGCTGTTGTGGTGTCCCAGTTTTCACTCCCCAGTTAAATACCTACTAAAGTGATTTCATATTTCAAAGGTAAAGTTGGATGAATAAAAAACATGCCAAAATATACAATCAATCACAGAAAACAAAGTTAACGAAAAGAAAAGAAAAAAAAAAAGGCAATTAAGGGAAAAGGGAACCTGGGAAGGAAAGGGAAAGAGTTTGCTACTAAAGTTTGCGGACGACTCATCAGGTCAAGTCCACACTAATCCGTTTTCAAAACGCTCCGTTCCCGTGACACCACACCGTTGATTACACACATTTTCGTTCGTTCAAACTACGATCAAACACACAGATACGATAATAGGTATCATCTGCTCATGCGATTAACAGACGAAGACTAATAAGAATAATCAAGAATGTTTTATTTACAACTTTTTATGAGTTAATTCATTGACAGAACCTTCAATCGTGCAGATCGCCCTTTGACTATCTGCATGTTTGCACTTTCAAAATGGTCAACAGTGAGTTCGCCAGCTTTTAAAAAGCTTTTAAAAAGGGGCACTTGGATGAAAATCGATGAAAATTGGAAATGCCTTGAAACTTGGTTAAACTTATCTATATGGCCCCAATAGTCGCCAAGCAACATATTTTCTTCACAGTCAAAATTTGAGGATAAAAATTATATTTTTTTCAGCATCTAAATTGTGAGTAAATGACGTCATTTACTCAAACCTATTGTTTTTTTAGTTTTTAATCCAAAATTTCTTAACTGCGAGTGGCTCCCAGGCTAAAATATTTGCCAATCTGGTTTTCATAATCATGATTGAGTCATATTATTCTTAAATACTTGAACTATTCGGACTTTCAAAATATGGGGCGTTTTCATCCAAGTGCCCCTTTAAAAAATAACTCAGCCAGTATCATACACTAAGTAAATATTTCTTTTCAGGATTTGAGGACTAAGACTAATACTTGGTTTTTCTTGTTTATTGGTTGGAAATAGTTTAGCAAACATTTGCCTGTGAACATTGATCAGACCCAATTCTTCCAGGTTAGTTGTCCATCCTTTAAATATTAACGATACATTCATTTATGTTCTTAAATCAAAAAAACACAAATTTAGATATTTTCGTTTTAATAAACTGTACATTTTGGTTACGTGAGCAACCGTAGGTCCCAAACGTAAGTGTTTTCTCCAACAGTAGGAAGATGAAAAGGGGTGATATACGCTAAGTCACAGGAGCCTGTGATACGAAGCCTGAATAGCGCTATCCATCGGATAAATCCTTATCCAGCGGATAAAACCTATACAAATTCTATACACTGGAATAACTCTTATCCGGTGCATAACTTTATTCAGGCTTCCTACAACCAGCACCTGCAGCATAACACATCAGGTTGATCTCGCCTTCCCGAGCGAGCGCCGCAAGAGAAAGATACGGTTTTTTTCGAAATTAAATAATTGCATGCAAAAACTTATATATTAGAGCAATAATATTTTGTTAACCTATAATAAGTTTCGTTTTGGCTTTAGTTTAGCAACTAAATTTGTGGTATTTTACATAGATGGCGATATTTGTTTTCTCGCTGCTTATGGTACAACTATCGTCTTTTTGTCTCTCTAAACTGAGGATAGCATATACGATGTTTTAAAAGTTTGCTTTCTTTATCATTTATACACTGTGCTAAATAGACACACTAAATTGTAAAAATGTGTCGGGTTGAAAAGATTAAATTATTGAAGCTAAGACCCAGGGTTATTCTGTGTAGTTTGTCGATCAGTATTCCTGGGCATTTTGAGTGTGTTTACATACGAAGACTTTTATCAGCTGATTCTAACCCATCAATTAGCCTCATTAGCTGTTCAACCAGAACATTTCGATTGAATCTTTTCAACCCGACAATTTTTCAATATGGTGTATACGACTACGCTCATCTCGCTATGATCATCCAATAAATTTGATTTTTGTCATTATCTATCGAGTTGTGATTGTTCCACGCTGTGATACAACAGCTAGATAACTTTCTTGTCATATTGGTGTCAGGCTAGACATCCCGTCACGTTAGAATTATAACTTATTTCGATCTTGAGCCGCCAATACGGGTTTATATTGGCGGCTAGTTGGCCGGGAAAAATATATTCTGTATTGGCCATAACGAAGCGACGAAGGCCAATACGGAATGTATTTTCTTCCAACGCCGTCAAAATAGCCCGTATTGGCGGCTAAAATCGCAAAAAGTTTTGTATCACGATTTTCCTATCGCCCGGTAATTCTGAGCCCATCAGTTTGGTTTTCATACATCCCACATGGAATGAGGCAAGCATAGGAGCTTAATCATGAGAGAAACAATCGTTTTTCGGCTGATCATAGTATAAGGAGCTGATCTTGAACGGAGCTCCCTGACTATGGATAGCGGTGTCGAGGCGGAAATCTCCGGCATAGCAGTAAATACTTCGCACTGCCAGTACTGTGCTTCAGCATTGGGACTGGAGATAAGGTCCTAAGATTGAAAATTAAATATTTTCTATACAATTTTGTTTACTGAAATCACAAAACTTTGGATTTAAGTGCATGGTTTGCGCATTTCTTATGCTGTTTTCACACCTCCCATATGGAATAAGAAAAGAATGGAAATGTAGTCATCATGAGAAAAAAAAATTTTCTGCAGATCATAATGGGGTAATCTTAAACATTCACAATCAGGAACTCTGGAAAAAAAATAAAAAATAAAAAACAACACATACTTGTGGAACTGTGTGATTCACAGTGAACCTACATGAGATTAAAAATAAAAAATTTCTATATTTTTCCCCCTGAATTTAAAAAACTCTTGATTCTCAGTGTTTCGCGCATTTCTTATGCTGGCATACCTCCCACATGGAAGGAAGCAAGTATAGGAAGGTAGTCATCAAGAGAAACACTGTTTTTTCCGCTGATCATAGTAAGGGGTTAATCATAAACGGTTTAGGGGCCGACTAACCTCTCCCTTAGGCTTCGGCTGAGCTTCCTGATTAGTCACTGGATAGCGGTGTCGGGGTCGAAATCTTCGGCATAGCCGTGAAAGCTTCGCGCTGCCATACTGAATTTACAAAATAAACTTTTAAGTGGTGTGCGCATCTTGTGCTGTTCATAACGATTTAAATCACAGGGCGACGTTCATCAAAATTCAAGACCGAGTCGAAAGGCGAAGGGCTTTACTGGAGCCTCCTATCATATTCTGGACGATCCGTTTATATCCTGGGAATGGGAAGGATACAATCATCTCTGAGAAAATTTGAATTTTCCTGAGAATTTTCTTTTGTTCAATTATCTCGTGAGGTATTTTCATGAGCAAAAAGTGGGGGTTTCAGCCAAACAGCCATGCCGTCAGCGAAAAACCTCGTTTTCAGAGCCAAAATGGCCATTTTTTCAGTTTTTTGGGCCAAAAATTTTTTTCTTCAACAAAACCGCGTATATGTCACCCCAAATGTGTTTTTCTCGCCCAAAGTGAGGTTTTAGCAGTGAAAACGTCGTGTTTGCACCAAGAGAAAATTCCCAGCAAAATTCGAATTTTCTCAGCAAAAAACGGTTTTTTTGACGAAAAAGCACCTTTTCTCGGCCAAAACCCAAATTTTTTTTACCAAAAAATTTCGCTTTTATCTCGTGAGGTATTTTCATGAGCAAAAAGTGGGGGTTTCAGCCAAACAGCCATGCCGTCAGCGAAAAACCTCGTTTGAGGGCCAAAATGGCCATTTTTTTCAGTTTTTCGGGCCAAAAATTTTTTCTTCAGCAAAACCGCGTTTTTGTCACCCTAAATGTGTTTTTCTCGTTCAAAGTGAGGTTTTAGCAGTGAAAACGTCATGTTGGCACCAAGAGAAAATTCTCAGCAAAATTCGAATTTTCTCAGCTAAAAACCTCTTTTTTGACGAAAAAGAACCTCTTCTCGGAAAAAAACCCAATTTTGTTTCTTCAAAAAGTTTCGTTTTTATCTCGTGAGGTATTTTCACGAGCAAAAAGTGGTTTCAGCCAAACAGCCATGCCGTCAGCAACAAACCTCGTTTTGAGGGCGAATATGGAGATTTTTTCAGTTTTATGCATGGGCCAAAAATTTTTTTCTTCAGGAAAACCCTGTCTTTTTTTTCACCAAAAAGTTTCGTTTTCATCTCGTGAGGTATTTTCATGAGCAAAAAGTGGGGGTTTCAGCCAAACAGCCATGCTGTCAGCGAAAATCCTCGTTTTGAGGGCCAAAATGGCCATTTTTTTCAGTTTTTTGGGCCAAAAATTTTTTTGCTTCATGAAACCCTTTTTTTTTTTCGCCAAAAAGTTTCGCTTTTATCTCGTGAGGTATTTTCATGAGCAAAAAGTGGGGGTTTCAGCCAAACAGCCATGCCGTCAGCGAAAAACCTCGTTTTGAGGGCCAAAAATGGCCATTTTTTCAGTTTTTTGGCCAAAATTATTTTCCTTCAGCAAAACCGCGTATTTGTCACCCCAAATGTGTTTTTGTTGCCCAAAGTGAGGTTTTAGAAGTGAACACGTCATGTTTGCTTAAAGTGAAAATTCTCAGGAAAGTTGGAATTTTCTCATAAAAAAACGGTTTTTTGGACGAAAAAGCACCTTTTCTCGGCCAAAACACAATTTTTGTTTTCCTAAGAGTTTCGTTTTTATCTCGTGAGGTATTTTCATGAGCAAAGTGGGGGTTTCAGCCAAACAGCCATGCCGTCAGCGAAAAACCTCATTTTGAGGGCCAAAATGGCCATTTTTTCAGTTTTTTGGGCCAAAAATTTTTTCCTTCAGCAAAACCCTGGTTTTTTTTTGCCAAAAAGTTTCGTTTTATCCTCGTGAGGTATTTTCATGAGCAAAAAGTGGGGGTTTCAGCCAAACAGCCATGCCGTCAGCGAAAAACCTCATTTTGAGGGCCAAAATGGCCATTTTTTTGAGTTTTTTGGGCCGATAATTTTTTTCTTCAGCAAAACCCTGGTTTTTTTTCGCCAAAAACTTTCGTTTTTATCACCTGAGGTATTTTCATGAGCAAAAAGTGGGGGTTTGAGCCACACAGCCATGCCGTCAGCGAAAAACCTCGTTTTGAGGTCCAAAATGGCCATTTTTTTCAGTTTTTCGGCCCAAAAATGTTTTCCTTCAGCAAAACCCTGGTTTTTTTTCGCCAAAAACTTTCGTTTTTATCACGTGAGGTATTTTCATGAGCAAAAAGTGGGGGTTTGAGCCACACAGCCATGCCGTCAGCGAAAAACCTCGTTTTGAGGTCCAAAATGGCCATTTTTTCAGTTTTTCGGCCCAAAAATTTTTTCCTTCAGCAAAACCCTGGTTTTTTTCGCCAAAAACTTTCGTTTTTATCACCTGAGGTATTTTCATGAGCAAAAAGTGGGGGTTTGAGCCACACAGCCATGCCGTCAGCGAAAAACCTCGTTTTGAGGTCCAAAATGGCCATTTTTTCAGTTTTTTCGGCCCAAAAATTTTTTCCTTCAGCAAAACCCTGGTTTTTTTTCGCCAAAAACTTTCGTGTTTATCACCTGAGGTATTTTCATGAGCAAAAAGGGGGGGTTTGAGCCACACAGCCCATGCCGTCAGCGAAAAACCTCGTTTGAGGTCCAAAATGGCCATTTTTTTCAGTTTTTCTGCCCAAAAATTTTTTCCTTCAGCAAAACCCCGGTTTTTTTTCGCCAAAAACTTTCGTTTTTATCACCTGAGGTATTTTCATGAGCAAAAAGTGGGGGTTTGAGCCACACAGCCATGCCGTCAGCGAAAAACCTCGTTTTGAGGTCCAAAATGGCCATTTTTTCAGTTTTTCGGCCCAAAAATTTTTTCCTTCAGCAAAACCCTGGTTTTTTTTTCGCCAAAAAACTTTCGATTTTATCACCTGAGGTATTTTCATGAGCAAAAAGTGGGGGTTTGAGCCACACAGCCATGCCGTCAGCGAAAAACCTCGTTTTGAGGTCCAAAATGGCCATTTTTTCAGTTTTTCGGCCCAAAAATTTTTTCCTTCAGCAAAACCCTAGTTTTTTTTCGCCAAAAACTTTCGTTTTTATCACCTGAGGTATTTTCATGAGCAAAAAGTGAGGGTTTGAGCCACACAGCCATGCCGTCAGCGAAAAACCTCGTTTTGTGGTCCAAAATGGCCATTTTTTTCAGTTTTTTCGGCCCAAAAATTTTTTCCTTCAGCAAAACCCTAGTTTTTTTTCGCCAAAAACTTTCGTTTTTATCACCTGAGGTATTTTCATGAGCAAAAAGTGAGGGTTTGAGCCACACAGCCATGCCGTCAGCGAAAAACCTCGTTTTGAGGTCCAAAATGGCCATTTTTTTCAGTTTTTCGGCCCAAAAAATTTTTTCCTTCAGCAAAACCCTGGTTTTTTTTCGCCAAAAACTTTCGTTTTTATCACCTGAGGTATTTTCATGAGCAAAAAGTGGGGTTTGAGCCACACAGCCATGCCGTCAGCGAAAAACCTCGTTTTGAGGTCCATAATGGCCATTTTTTCAGTTTTTCGGCCCAAAAATTTTTTCCTTCAGCAAAACCCTGGTTTTTTTTTCGCCAAAAACTTTCGTTTTATCACCTGAGGTATTTTCATGAGCAAAAAGTGGGGGTTTGAGCCACACAGGCCATGCCGTCAGCGAAAAACCTCGTTTTGAGGTCCAAAATGGCCATTTTTTCAGTTTTTCGGCCCAAAATTTTTTCTTCAGCAAAACCCTGGTTTTTTTTCGCCAAAAACTTTCGTTTTTATCACCTGAGGTATTTTCATGAGCAAAAAGGGGGGGTTTGAGCCACACAGCCATGCCGTCAGCGAAAAACCTCGTTTTGAGGTCCAAAATGGCCATTTTTTCAGTTTCTCGGCCCAAACATTTTTTCCTTCAGCAAAACCCTGGTTTTTTTTTGCCAAAAACTTTCGTTTTTATCACCTGAGGTATTTTCATGAGCAAAAAGTGGGGGTTTGAGCCACACAGCCATGCCGTCAGCGAAAAACCTCGTTTTGAGGTCCAAAATGGCCATTTTTTCAGTTTTTCGGCCCAAAAATTTTTTCCTTCAGCAAAACCCTGGTTTTTTTTCGCCAAAAACTTTCGTTTTTATCACCTGAGGTATTTTCATGAGCAAAAAGTGGGGGTTTGAGCCACACAGCCATGCCGTCAGCGAAAAACCTCGTTTGAGGTCCAAAATGGCCATTTTTTCAGTTTTTCGGCCCAAAAATGTTTTCCTTCAGCAAAACCCTGGTTTTTTTTCGCCAAAAACTTTCGTTTTTATCACCTGAGGTATTTTCATGAGCAAAAATGTGGGGGTTTGAGCCACACAGCCATGCCGTCAGCGAAAAACCTCGTTTTGAGGTCCAAAATGGCCATTTTTTCAGTTTTTCGGCCCAAAAATTTTTTCCTTCAGCAAAACCCTGGTTTTTTTTCGCCAAAAACTTTCGTTTTTATCACCTGAGGTATTTTCATGAGCAAAAAGTGGGGGTTTGAGCCACACAGCCATGCCGTCAGCGAAAAACCTCGTTTTGAGGTCCAAAATGGCCATTTTTTTCAGTTTTTCGGCCCAAAAATGTTTTCCTTCAGCAAAACCCTGGTTTTTTTTCGCCAAAAACTTTCGTTTTTATCACCTGAGGTATTTTCATGAGCAAAAAGGGGGGGTTTGAGCCACACAGCCATGCCGTCAGCGAAAAACCTCGTTTTGAGGTCCAAAATGGCCATTTTTTCAGTTTTTCCGGCCCAAAAATGTTTTCCTTCAGCAAAACCCTGGTTTTTTTTCGCCAGAAACTTTCGTTTTTATCACCTGAGGTATTTTCATGAGCAAAAAGTGGGGGTTTGAGCCACACAGCCATGCCGTCAGCGAAAAACCTCGTTTTGAGGTCCAAAATGGCCATTTTTTCAGTTTTTCGGCCCAAAAATTTTTTCTTCAGCAAAACCCTGGTTTTTTTTTCGCCAAAAACTTTCGTTTTTATCACCTGAGGTATTTTCATGAGCAAAAAGTGGGGTTTGAGCCCACACAGCCATGCCGTCAGCGAAAAACCTCGTTTTGAGGTCCAAAATGGCCATTTTTTCAGTTTTTCGGCCCAAAAATTTTTTTCTTCAGCAAAACCCTGGTTTTTTTTCGCCAAAAACTTTCGTTTTTATCACCTGAGGTATTTTCATGAGCAAAAAGTGGGGGTTTGAGCCACACAGCCATGCCGTCAGCGAAAAACCTCGTTTTGAGGTCCAAAATGGCCATTTTTTCAGTTTTTCGGCCCAAAAATTTTTTCCTTCAGCAAAACCCTAATTTTTTTTGCCAAAAACTTTCGTTTTTATCACCTGAGGTATTTTCATGAGCAAAAAGTGGGGGGTTTGAGCCACACACCCCATGCCGTCAGCGAAAAACCTCGTTTTGAGGTCCAAAATGGCCATTTTTTCAGTTTTTCGGCCCAAAAATTTTTTCCTTCAGCAAAAACCCTGGTTTTTTTTCACCAAAAACTTTCGTTTTTATCACCTGAGGTATTTTCATGAGCAAAAAGTGGGGGTTTGAGCCACACAGCCATGCCGTCAGCGAAAAACCTCGTTTGAGGTCCAAAAATGGCCATTTTTTCAGTTTTTCGGCCCAAAAATTTTTTCCTTCAGCAAAACCCTGGTTTTTTTTCGCCAAAAAACTTTCGTTTTTATCACCTGAGGTATTTTCATGAGCAAAAAGTGGGGGTTTGAGCCACACAGCCATGCCGTCAGCGAAAAACCTCGTTTTGAGGTCCAAAATGGCCATTTTTTCAGTTTTTCGGCCCAAAAATTTTTTCCTTCAGCAAAACCCTGGTTTTTTTTCGCCAAAAACTTTCGTTTTTATCACCTGAGGTATTTTCATGAGCAAAAAGTGGGGGTTTGAGCCACACAGCCATGCCGTCAGCGAAAAACCTCGTTTTGAGGTCCAAAATGGCCATTTTTCAGTTTTTCGGCCCAAAAAATGTTTTCTTCAGCAAAACCCTGGTTTTTTTTCGCCAGAAACTTTCGTTTTTATCACCTGAGGTATTTTCATGAGCAAAAAGTGGGGGTTTGAGCCACACAGCCATGCCGTCAGCGAAAAACCTCGTTTTGAGGTCCAAAATGGCCATTTTTTCAGTTTTTCGGCCCAAAAATTTTTTTCTTCAGCAAAACCCTGGTTTTTTTTCGCGAAAAACTTTCGTTTTTATCACCTGAGGTATTTTCCATGAGCAAAAAGTGGGGGGTTTGAGCCACACAGCCATGCCGTCAGCGAAAAACCTCGTTTTGAGGTCCAAAATGGCCATTTTTTCAGTTTTTCGGCCCAAAAATTTTTTCCTTCAGCAAAACCCTGGTTTTTTTTTGCCAAAACTTTGGTTTTTATCACCTGAGGTATTTTCATGAGCAAAAAGTGGGGATTTGAGCCACACAGCCATGCCGTCAGTGAAAAACCTCGTTTTGAGGTCCAAAATGGCCATTTTTTCAGTTTTTCGGCCCAAAAATTTTTTTCCTTCAGCAAAACCCTGGTTTTTTTTCGCCAAAAACTTTCGTTTTTATCACCTGAGGTATTTTCATGAGCAAAAAGTGAGGGTTTGAGCCACACAGCCATGCCGTCAGCGAAAAACCATCGTTTTGTGGTCCAAAATGGCCATTTTTTCAGTTTTTCGGCCCAAAAATTTTTTCCTTCAGCAAAACCCTAGTTTTTTTTCGCCAAAAACTTTCGTTTTATCACCTGAGGTATTTTCATGAGCAAAAAGTGAGGGTTTGAGCCACACAGCCATGCCGTCAGCGAAAAACCTCGTTTTGAGGTCCAAAAATGGCCATTTTTTCAGTTTTTCGGCCCAAAAATTTTTTCCTTCAGCAAAACCCTGGTTTTTTTTCGCCAAAAACTTTCGTTTTTATCACCTGAGGTATTTTCATGAGCAAAAAGTGGGGGTTTGAGCCACACAGCCATG